>CM034152.1:669401923-669811604 GCA_019776745.2 Taxus chinensis | reverse complement strand
TATTCAAAGGTTAGTTTTTCAATCCATATGCTAAGTTTGCGTGAGTCTAGGGGAGAATTTTTCAAAAGGATTAGTTTTTCAAGGTTAGGCTTGACTCAATGCCTAATGAATACTTCAAGGAAACTAGTCACACATCTATTAGGAAGATGTCCCTGAGAAGTCACCAAACTGTTATCCCAAATTTACCCCCAACATTAATTTGGATAACTCGTCATAAATATACTTAGCCATTAAAATGTTGCGATGTGTGGATGGCCATCAAAGTTATCCCCAGAGGTCAAGGGATAAAATATCTCAAGATTACTCGACTAAGTTAATCTTCATGCATGGCTAGCTGGCGAGCTGCGGTGAAACAATCTGGTCAGGTTGCATGGTGAGTTAGAATCGAACTGGATGATGGCCAAACTGTAGATCAGGATGGACAGCTAGGTTGGTCAGGTGGGTTGGACAGAAGTTAGATGGCTAGTCAAGTCACACATTAGGTTAGACACCTAGGTTGGATGGGTGAACCATTGTATGAAAGATATGGATGGCTCAACAAAGAAAATATGGTAGGTTTGATGGCTTCCAACTCCCCATGAGTTTCTCAGGTCTCAGGTTGGACGTGTACGAACATGTTAGATAGTCATCCAACCTCCCAGGTTGGATGGCCTATGGTAAAAATGTGGCGAGCATCAGGTTGGATGAGTCATAAAATGTATGGCCCACATGTTTAGATAGCCTCCAACCCATCGGTTTGGACAATTGAGGTTAGGTAGTACACAAGGTTGGATGAATCATGTTTTTGGATGACCTGGCTATTGTAAAGTGAAGTTAGATGGGTCACGTGGTTGGACGGCATACAATTCCTAAGCAAGGCAAAGGTAGGTGATTGAATGAAAATTCAACAAACATATTTAATGTACTATGGTGCCCATGTCTCCATCTGAAAAAACTACACTCAGAAATATAATTTTTATGGGTGCCCATACCTCTTTAATAAGGGTGGGTGGAAATTGGCTATATAATGTAAACAAACCCCATTTTTGTAGAGACATTCTAGGAGTTAGGGAAAATATTGAAAATTTTCTCTCAAATCCATTTGAGTTGTAAGCCTTATCATGTGCCTGGAAAGCATATTATACATATATGCATCATATGTAAATGGTATTGCTGTTATGAGAATAAAAACATGTTTTGTGTGTTTCCACCCTAGCTCATTTTTAGTGTGTTTTCTCTTTCCCTCCATTTTTTTTTGTATTTTGTGCATACTTATTTCATATATAGGTTCAAGTAGTTGTGCTTCATGGAGTGTAGACGGAGACTAAGGATTTGAGTGTGTATTACATTTTCCTGACCTCTCCCAATCTTATTTTCCCTCTTCTTCCTCCCTCAACATGATATCTCGCCCCCTTCTTCTGGTGCTATCACCCCCTTAGTGTAGGATTTCCTTTTTATGTACTCTTTCTCTCTCCTTGTCTCCTTATAAGTTGTTATTGTAGGTTTAAATTAGGTGTACTTCTACGTGCAAGATTAGTTTATCATTAGGATTAGGAAGAGGAAGTTGGCCTTCTCTGAAGGGTTATCTCAAGTTCGCAAGTCCCACATCTTAAGAGATAACCCTATGTTGTGTAGATTACACCTGGATGCCCCACTCACATTTGAACTTTCAGGGGGTGCTATAATTTTCTAGTAATAGAGAATACATAGTCAAATCATCAAGGTAAACCTGAATAATTACTTTAATTAAATCATCGAAGACAATTCACATTTCTCTATGAAAAGTGGCACCCACATTAATTAAACTAAAAGGCATATAGTTATAAGAAAAGGTACCCTTCTGCATGGTAAAATTGGTTTTTTTTAGTCATTTGGATTCAAAAACATTTGATTATAACCTAAAATATCCATCTAAAAGAGACATCATTTCAGAACCAGCGACTTGGTGTAAGATTTGATTAATGTTAGGAAAAGGGAAGTTATATTTAGTAATTTAAATATCTAAAATCAACACAAAGACAAATGTACCCATTTTTATTCCATACCAATAATAAATTGGAAATCCATTCAGAATATCTTACAGGTTAAATGACACCACCTTCCATCATTTTCCCAAGATCCTTATTGATTTTGTCCTATAATAAGGGGCTTACTCTCATAGGTTTATGGCGTACAAGATTTATTTCTGGTTTGATAGGAATGTCATTTTTAGTAATTATAGTGCCATATCATTTTAATTCCTTGTATGAACATGCTAACATATTAATGAATTCTTCTAATAACTTTATGAAAGCCTCTTTCTCTTTTTTAGTCAAACAAGCACGAAGATAAAAAAAAAATGGCTCTTCTTCTATACCTAGATTGATAGCAATGGTTTCACCTATGATCCTCCTAGATGGTTCAATAGATAAGGAAATATTAGGTTGATCATGTGGAGAAAACATGGATCATAAACTTACCAAACCAGAAGGAAATTTATTACTAGACAACTGAAAATAATCACTGCAATTTAGCACATAGTCATCATAATCCAAATAATTTCATTTCAAAAAGGTGTCAATATGCTCATCATAATAGAAAAATGGAAAATTATTTTCTAGATCCAGTATCATAAGCCCATATATTTATTTGAAAATTCAATCAATCTGATCACCATGCTTGGGATTAGAAACACAAAGCGACATTTAATCATCTTTAGAATTGAATTCTCTGAAAACGTTATTGATGTTAAAATATTCAAATTGTCCAATCAAAGACTAGACCTTTTGAGTATGAATATGAAGATGATTTTGACTATTTTTGTAAATATTTTTTACTTGACTTATTACCAACTATGAGTCTCAAAAACCAGCTAGCTTCTTGATGTTTAAACTTAAAGCTTGTCGTAATCCCAAACACAAAGCTTCAATTTCAACAGTATTATTTATTGTTTTGAAAGAAATATGAAAATCATAATTGAACTCCATAAATACAAGAATTTTGATAACCACACAAGCCCCATTTATAAATTGATATCATGCTCTATCAAAAAACCTAAGCTAAATATCATCATAAGGAAATAATCTAGTATGATGATAATATTCATTATCAAAGGAATTAATATTCATAACATAAGTTCCCTACCATTTTTTTTGAATTTTCAAGTCACCTTGCTCATTTTCATGACTATTCCTTACAAAATCCATGTTTCTTAAACTTTTTATTCAGGCCCCTTTGTGTTGAAATCTCAAAAAATGCCTAAGTATTTAAAATGCATATTTGCATGCATTTCAGGTTTTAGATTCCAAAATGCATATTTTAGTGCATTTTAGGTTTTGGGTTCCAAAATATATAATTTAGTGCATTTCATTTTTTAGGTTCTAAAATGCATATGTTAGTGCATTTCAATTTTCGGGTTCTAAATGCATATTTTAGTGCATTTCAGGTTTCAGATTCCAAAATGGCTATTTTAGTGAATTTCAGGTTTTGGGTTCCAAAATGCATATTTTATCATATTTTCGAGTTTCCGTTTCAATTTGCAATTTACATGTAAAATTGTGAATGAAACCCCAAACCCAAAAATACAAAGGTCTCACTACATTTTGGGTTTCGGGTTTCAATTTGTAATTTACATGTAAACTTGTAAATGAAATCCCAAACCCAAAATATAAAGGACTCGGTACATTTCAAGTTTCAGGTTTCAATTTGAAATTTAAATGTAAAATTGTAAATGAAACCCCAAACCTGAAATACAAAGGAATCAGTGCATTTTAGGTTTCAGGTTTCAATTTTCAATTTACAACCAGAAATTACAAAGCAATTCCCAACTTATCCCATGGAATTCAAAAGTTGAAAAGTAGGTGCTAAATTGCCCTAGGTAAGTCAACAGTTGAAAAGCTAGTACCAACTTTCCCAAGGGAATTCAACAGTTTCAAATAAGGTCTTAAATTCCCCAAGGGAAGTCAGCAATTTTAAATTAGGTCCCAACTTCCACCAGGGAATTCAGTAGTTAAAATTTAGGTGCCAACTTCCCCCAGGGAAGTCAACAGTTGAAAATTTGGTGCCAACTTCTCCCATAGAAGTTAGCAGTTGTATTTCAGGTTGCAACTTTGAGTGGTCAAAGTCGCATAACCATCTAGCTATTTTCATGGAGGAATTTTCATAATTTTAAATGCATCTTATTTTTAGAATGTAATTAGTTAAGAATAATAGCTTATATTTCTCAACCTTCTCAACTATATATAGGAGGATACATTAAGTATTCAGGGATTTTTTTAATCTATTATATAATGAGGCTCTACCCTTTTACACTTGTGTATAGGCTTAAGCCTTAATATTATTTATGAAAAATTTATATCTAGCCTTCTTCCACTTCTATGTGTTGTGTATATTGATGATGAATGTTATACTTGTGAATCTTTCTTTCCTAGTGTTTACATAATTTTTTTTTCCTTCATATCAAGTTAATTCTTCTCTTATAAAGTTGTATGCTATGACAAAAAAATGTTATCTATGATATTTGTGGAATCATATATGAATGCCTTGTATTATTGTTTAGATTTATAACATTCATACAAATTATTTATGTTGAGAGTTAAAGATAGGAAGTTATGTATATTGTTATCCTTGTCTTAAATGTTTTTTTCTTGCATAAGTTTATCATTATGTTCTTTAACTATTGGTGCATCACCACATTCTTTATTCTAGTTATCCTTCTTCCCTTTTCTCAGAAAATATTTGAATAATTTGTAGTTATTTATAGTATCATAAGTTTTGCAGTTGATTCGTTTATCAAATGCACATAGTTTAGAATGAATTCAGCCTTCTCCAGAGGTTCATCCCCAAGGAGCCAAGGTCCCACACCTTAGGGATGAAGAACCCTACAATTTCATGCTAGCAATATTGATGTGTTCTTGGTGGTATTCAGCCTTTTCAGGCACTTCTCAACACATCTAGAGAATCCCCTGATTAAAACCAACCAAATATATTACATTTCAGACCTTTTCCTTCATTCCTGCATTCATTTCCATGCCCTCAATTTTCTCATGCCTCTCCAAAGAGATCTTCCATTTCCTCTTTTCAACTTTACCCCCCTCCACTTTCAATAGTGGGATGATATCCCCAAAAAACTCTAAAAACTTACCCTTATTCTATGGAAATGGAGATCAATCTCATATTGATCACATTCAATATATAGTAACCATTGTTCCATTCACAACATCAGAAAAGAGAAAAATTTCCTCAGACTTATTGTTTCATCTTTTAGAGGAAGAGAAAAATATTGGTAAAATAGTTTAGCTTCACAATCCATTTCCACATAGGATTAGCTAGGAGAACAATTAGATAATAAGTTGAAGGAAAATGAAAATTTTATCACCCTCATGGAACATCTCAAAAACATATAGTGGCTCCAATGGAGTTTTTCTCTTAATTTAATACCAAGTTCATAAGGACTTGGTATAGAATTCCTTGATAATTTATACCCTCATAAGGTATGGAATTACTGTATTATTTAAGGTATGTATATGCTAATTTGGTTGTGTTAATCCAATCCCTAGGAGAAAGCACCCTTCCTCAAATTTTTTCCATTGCATCATAAGATGAGAAGATTCTCATTCAAGATGGTCAAAGGAGACCCATTCCCATTACCACTATTATTCCCTCACCATCTCAAATTATTCCTTCCCCTTGTGAAAAGAATAAAAACTCCGTTATACCTCTCCAAAGGAAGGATTCTCCTTTACTTACTTGTCTTTCATTTGATGCTCCACAATTTTATCATGCCTAAATTACTCATAATTTTTAAAAATCACTCCCATCTCAACCCAAAGCACTACCCAAATTCACTAAGTAGTGCACTAATTATTTCAAAAGTTTTGGCATTCCACATGTTATCCCTACCTTCTACCCAACACTCACTAAACCAAGTTATCTTATAATGTTGGTAGAACAAGAAGTTTTTTATGCTTTTAGAGAGAGGAAACAACCCATACAACACTCCCAACAATTTTTTTTAATGAAAACTCATACAATTTTTTTTGAAAGGTTTGGTCAGCATAGTAGGGATCATGTTTTGGGGGATTATTTTACTTCTCCAATTGATCAAATCATATCTCTCAAACACCAAAAATTTCTACCCAAACATGCAAAAAATAAGTAGTCCCTTACTTATGTTTCATCTCCAACTATCTTGATAAAATAAGAAAATGTCATATGTACTAAAGACTAGTCTAACTTAGAGTGGGGGAATGAGAACGTGAGAACCATGAAAAAAGTGGGAATGAAAAAAAAACAAATCAGGAAGATATGAAGGACAATTAGATTGGAAGTGGAGGTGAAAAGGATGTGTTTTTAAATACTTCTGTCTTCCAAGAAATTTAGTTAAGAGGAACTTTGGGTGAGCAAGATGTTAGAACTGAATACAATGATCCTCATTTCTATACATGTTTTTAACTTCATGCGCTTTTGGAGGGTTACGGTGATACACCAAGAGCTTCATTATTCAATGCAATAAAACAAGAATGGCATCAAGAATTCAAAGAGGATGCATTTGAGCTATTTATCTTCTTATTTGAAGAAGTAGAGCATAAGAATACATGGGTGGAAATAGGGATGTTAGTTAAAGAGAAAAAAACATCAATTCCAAATGGGCTTACATACATCCACTATCAAGCTGAAAGAAAATAAAATGAGAAAACCAAGAGGATCAGTCCTTACCCAATAAGATATCTGGTTGGTCTAAATTCAAAAAACATTTCCACCATCCATGCTCATTTCAGAGCATGAGGAAGAGATTTAATGCACCAAAGGTCAACAGTAATGCATCTCCTATCCAAATGTAGAACAAATAAAATAGGTATTCTTTGTGTTTTTTATTGATACCTTTTTAAATGAGGAAGAAAATTAGATTCAAATTAGTTTTCCACTCTCCTTAAAGACCACATTTAGTTTCAAATCAGTTACATGGTCTCATTTTTTGTGGAAAGGAAGTTACTTCTCCCTACATGTATCAATATTTTTTAAGCCTCATTCACCTCTGGTTAGACTAGGGTAGGTTTTGATTTGAATAAAATAAGTTCATGTGCACACTCTACATGTTTCCTTTTAAAGCATGTATGATTTTCAAATTTTGTACATAGCTTTTACACCTCTGGTTGTTGTTATGTTACCCTTTTTGGTGACGTTTCCTTCCTCTTATGTGCTCTTTTTTTACTTCTAGATGACATTTCTTGTGCTCAAAGTTTTTAGTGGAAGAGGTTATGCTTCAGTTAGTTCATGTGTACCCTACAGTATCTCATGTGCATTCCCAAGGTAATGGATTGGTTGAGTATAGTAACAAGTACTTGATAAACATCATCAAGAGAACTATGACGAATAACTAGCGATAATGGCATACTCAACTGAAGACTACCCTCTGATCCAACAAGATCACCCTGAAAAGAGACATTGGAAATTCCTCTATTTATGTTATGGGAAGAAAGACTTTCATTATTCTTCATTTAAGGCTTTAATTAACTCTTATACACAATAAAATTGATTGAGGCTACTATAAATTTTCTTAGAAAGAAAGAATTCTATGAAGGTCACCAAAAATGATGACTTTTCAGGTCACCTTGCCCATTTTCATGACTATTCCTTGCAAAATATGTGCTTCTTAAAGTTTTGATTCAAGCCCCTTTTGTGAATATATTGAAAAATGATCAGCTATTTAAAATGCATATTTTCATGCATTTCGAGTTTAGGTTCAAAAATGCATATTTTAGTGCATTTCGGGGTTTCGAGCTCCAAAATGCATATTTTAGTGCATTTCAAGTTTCAGATTCCAAAATGCATATTTTAGTGCATTTCAAGTTTTGGGTTCCAAAATGCATATTTTAGTGCATTTTGGGTTTCAAGTTCCAAAAATGCATATTTTAGTGCATTTTGGGTTTTAGGTTCCAAAATGCATATGTTAGCATATTTCGAGTTTCAAGTTTAAATTTGTAATTTATTTGTAAAATTTTAAATGAAACCCAAAACCTGAAATACAAAGGGCTTAGTGTATTTCAGGTTTTGGGTATCAATCTATAATTTACATGTAAAATTTCAAATGAAACCCCAAACTTGAAATACAAAGGAGTCAGTGCATTACAGGTTTCAAGTTTTAATTTACAATTTACATTTAAAATTATAAATGAAACCCCAAAATTGAAATACAAAGGAGTCAGTGCATTTCATGTTTCGGGTTTCAATTTTTAATTTACATGTAAAGTTTAAAATGAAACTCCAAACCCAAAATTGTAAATAAGGACCCAACTTTCCAGTTAGCAGTTGAAAAAAAAGATGCCAAATTCTCCTTGGGAATTTAGTAGTTGAAAAACAAGTGTCAACTTCCTCCAAGGAAGCTAGCAGTTGCAAACCAAGTCCCAAATTCCCCCAAGGAAGTCAACAGTTGAAAATCAGGTGCCAACTTCCCCCAGGGAAGTTAGCAGTTGAAAAGAACGTGCCAACATCCCTAAAGGAAGTCAAAAATTCAAAATTAGGTCCAAAATTCCCCCGTGGAAGTTAGCAATTACAAAGAGGGTCTCAACTTCCCCCAGGGAAGTCAGCAGTTGAAAAGTAGGGTACCAATGTTTCCAAGGGAATTTAGTAGTTGAAAAGTATGTGCTAACTTCCCTAGGGAAGTCAGTAGTTGCATTTCATATGTATGTGTTAACTTCCCCAGGGAAGTCAATAGTTACATTTCATATTGCACATTTGACTGGTCAAAGTTACATAACCATCTAGATATTTTCATGGAGGAAATTTTCATAAATATAAATTCATCATATTTTCATAATGTAATTAGTTAAGAATAATAGCTAATATTGCTCAACCTTTTCAGCTATATATAGGAGGATGTATTATGTATTCAATGAATTTTTTGATCTATTGTATAAAGAGGATCTATCATTTTGAGCACTTATGTACTGACTCAAGCCTTAATATTATTTATGTAAAACTGATATCTAACCTTCTTCCATTACTATGTATTGCATATATTTATAGTGAATATTGTACTTTTAAATCTTTATTTCCTAGTGCTTCCATAATCCATTTTACCTTCATATAAACTCAATTATTCTCTTAGAAATTTTTATTGTGACAAACAAATCTTATTTGTGATAGTTGTGGAATTGTATTTGAATCCCTTTTGTTATTGTTTAAGTTTCTAACCTTCATATTTTATTTATGTTAAGAGGTAAAAGATAGGAAGTTGTGTATATTTTTATCCTTTTGGTAAATGTTCTTTACTTGCATAAGATTTTTATTTTTTTTCCTTAACTATTGGTGCATCACCACTTTATTTATTCCAGTTATCCTTCTTCCCTTTTCTTAGAAAATATTTGAATAAGTTGTATTTATTTCTGGTATCATAGTTTTTGTAGCCTAGTATTTTATCAGATACACACAATTTAGTAGAAATTTGTCCTTCTCCATAAGTTCATCCCAAGGAGCCAAGGTCCCAAACCTTGGGGATGTTCCCATGTTGAATTGGATCTTCTAACTATTTTGCAAGTACACGATCCAAGTGACAAATTTCAAATTGAAACCCAAAACCCAAAATTGTAAAGTAGATCCCAATTTCCCCCAGGGAAGTCAACAGTTAGAAAGTAGGTGTCAACTTCCCCTAGGGAAGTCAATAGTTGAAGAGAAAGTTCTAACTTCCACCAGGGAAGTCAGTAGTTGAAAAGAAACTCCCAACTTCCCCCAGGGAAGTCAACAATTGTAAAGTAGGTCCCAACATCCCCCAGGGATGTCAGTAATTGAAAATCAAGTTCCAAATTCCCCTAGGGAGGTCATTAGTTTAAAATAATATGTCAAATTCCCCTAAAGAATTCAAAAATTGAAAAGGAGGTGCCATTCACCTAGGGAAGTCAGAAATTACAAAGAAGGTCCTAACTTACCCCAAGGAAGTTATCAATTAAAAAGAAGGTGATAACTTCCCCCAGGGAAATTAGTAGTTGAAAATTAGGTGCCAACTTCTCTAACAGAAGTTAGCAGTTGAAAAGAAGGTCTCAAATTCCCCCAGGGAAGTCATTAATTGAAAAACAACTTTCAAATTCAAGTAAGCATTTGAAAAGTAGGTGCCAACTTCCCCTAGAAAAGTCAGCAGTTGAAAAGCAGGTGCCAATTTTTCCTAGGGAAGTCAGCAGTTGAAAAGAATGTGCCAACTTCCTCAGGGAAGTCAGTAGTGGAAAAATAGGTAAAAACAAACCTCAGTGAAGTCAGCAGTTGCATTTCATGTTATAGGTTTGACTCGTCAAAGTTGCACAATCATATGGCTATTTTTGTGGATGAATTTTTCATAATTGTAAATATGCCATATTTTTAGAATGTACTTATTTAAGAAGAATAAGTAATGCTTCTCAACCTTCTTAACTATATATCAGATGTTACATTATGTATTCAAGGACTTTTTTGATCTATTGTATAAGGGGGATTTATCCTTCTGAGCACTTATGTATAGGCTTAATCCTTAATATTATTTATCCATAACTTATATCTAGCCCTTTTCCACTTCTATAAGTTGTGTATATTTATGGTGAATGGTGTACTTGTGAATATTTCTTTATTAGTGCTTGCATAATCCATTTTACCTTCATATAAAGTTAATTATTCTCTTAGAAAGTTATATTTTGTGATAAACAAATCTTATCTGTGATAGTTGTGGAATCGTATATGAATCCCTTTAGTTATCGTTTAAGTTTCTAACCTTCATACAAATTATTTATGTTAAGAGGTAAATATAAGAAGTTATGTATATTTTTATCCTGCTGGTAAATGTTTTGTTCTTGCATAAGTTTTTCACTTTGTTCCTTAACTATTGGTGCATCACCACTTTCTTTATTCTAGTTAACCTTCTTCCCTTTTCTTGGAAAATATTTGAATAAGTTGAAGTTATTTCTAGTATCATAGGTTTTGCAACCTGGTATTTTATCATATGCACATAGTTCAGCAGGAAGTTGGCCTTCTCTAGAGGTTCATCCCAAGGATCCAAGGTCCCACACTTTGAGTAATTTACCATGTTTCATTGAATCTTCTAAAAAAAATTATGGATGCATGATCCAAGTGATAATAGTTTCTACAAAATATATTTCTAATGAGACTCCTTCAATTGGTGTTCCAGACCGTTCTTCTCTATGTATGAAAGCAATATCATTGCCGACTGGTTCCCAAGTAATATCTTTTCCTATGAAATTTCATGTAGCCTATGACCAATCTCTTCCAAGAAACATATACTAATTAGTAGGAATATATAGGATATGTACATTTCTAATAAACCTTACTCTTTCATCTTGAGCTATCTTAATGACTATGTATTTGAATTTACTATAACATATACTCTGAAGAGAGTCAAAATCAGTCAACTTTATATTGTCATGTTCATACAGAATTCTTAATTGATCAACAATTGAATTAGGAATGATGTTATTTGATGTTCTTGTATCTAAGTTACAATTGTGAATAATTTTATGTATGATTTTAACTAACACATCGAAGGGTGAAATTTAATCAAGTGCTGAATTAAAATTATTTAGGACTTGATATTCATCATTATCTTCCTCACTATCATATTTTTTTTGTTAGACATCCACTAATGGTTTTGTTTCAGGTCAGTTTTTATGAGAAGCTTCCAACTTTTCAAATTGACCAGGTTATCTAATACTCTCAAACATATTTAAATTACTTGTATAATTTTTCATGTCACCCATAATATCATATCCAGTTGGAAATATTGATGATTTCATGAATGGTTTACCTTTATAGGGTGTATATTGAGCATTATTTAGTCCGTATAGGACTTCCTCTGAACTGGGTTTACCTAATTTATCCAATGATTTTAGTTTATAATGATTATAAAGTTTCTCCTTTCCTTTGGATTCATCAAAAAATTTGCCTTTTGACAATATTTTTTGGCATAATCCTTAGAATGAGTTTGAATTGCATTCACACTAGAATTTAAAAAAAACTACACATTTCTGAAATATTCTCACCTTCCACAAACTTCTGTACTTTTTTAGAAACTTTACATGTTTTAGGATCATGATATAATTCGAACACTCCGCAATACATATCTGTAGGTTTAGCCTTGATTTTGGTAGAATTTGAGGATTCTAATAAATATGGATTTGATTAACTTACATATTACATAATGTTACAATAAATATTTAAATAAAGATTACATCATAACATAAGTAAATAAAGAAATACTTACAGGAAATAAATAATAAAGGTGACACATATTTATAGTGGAAAACCCCAATAGGGTAAAAACCACTTTGAAAATAACCTTTTACTTCAGAGAACTTATTTTACATCCAGTAAGATCACCTCCTCCTTTGAAACCCTATTTACCAAGGGTAAAACCAAATCACTTGATTTGCAAACCTTTGATATATTTCCCAAATATATCAAATGAGGACCTAAAGTCCTTTTTATAATAAGGTGATCAGGTATGTCTCCCGACCCACCTTTTCAACCTAAAATGGTTGACACATACACCTAGGTTTATAATATTTAATATTAGAAATATAATCATTTCATGATATTAAATATTTAACCTAAAGTATATACCTAGGTTAGCATATTTAATAATAGAAATATAAATATTTCATATTATTAAATATTAACCTATATATTAGTGATGGACCCATATACATTAAGGGTTGGTCAGACCACTTAATCATTATGTTCCAACACTCCCCCTTAATGTTAAGTGGGATAACATAACATATGCCAATAGATTACCTGCCCGTGGTACACTATAAGATTTACAATCCTTAAACCATAAAGGTTTTAGGCTAGCATATCGGTTAAAGAAATTATAACACCTTCATCATACTTAAATTATTTTGGTATAAAAGGATTTGGAATCTCAAAGATCATCCTATGATTAATGGCTAAGTATGATTTGTGATTTTTACATGTTCTCATAGGTTCTCATAAAAGGTTATTGAACCCAAGCATATAGGAGCCTTTTACAACCAAGGAACCTCCTTAACAATATGCTTGTATAGATCCCGAATGTTACCTAGTAAACTCAATAGCACTAAAGATTTTACTGAAGACGCTGCCTTTAAGGATATTTCTACACTTATTTCTAAAAAAGAATCCGAGAGGTATACATGCCCAAAGTATACACGCCTGAAGATCTTTTTTTACACTTTCCCAAAGTGACAAATGCCTAAGGTATTTTTACAAAAACTAAGTTCCATTAGGAGGTGACATTTTCATGCTACACTCCCCCTCAATTCCAAATCTGACATCCAAGCATTTACATGAAAGTGACAAACGCTTTGCAGTACTCAGGGACTTTGTGAAGATGTCATCAACCTTAGTCTCTTCAGTCAACATGAACTTGAGATTTATCTCATCATTTTGCACCTTCTCACTAAGGGTGAAGCGTATATGTATCTCAATATTTTTGATCCTCCAATGTTGAATTGAGATTCTTAATCAAGCACGTAATAAGAGTCTCTTGACCACCACATAGAAGGGTAAGATGCTGTAATTTGAGGTCGGAGGCTTCCAGTGCACGACATCAAATCCTGAATACTACACGTCAAAAATAATGCATTGACGCGCGACATGGCAAATTTACTCTTCCGTCGCGTACTTCTGCTACCTTCAATAGCCAGAAATAGTGACTATTGATTGTATTTTTTGTTCATAAGTAATGATTCCTACAACCACAAAACTTGAACACATATTATTATTTGTAGAAACAACATTAGTTGGTTAGAAGTGAATTCGAATCCAGGATAAGATATCATTTTCATAATTTTATTACTAATAGTAGGTCTCTTAATTGACACTTATTCCCTGCTAAATATCGGTTAAAGGAATAATAACACCTTTATCATACTCAAATTACCTTTTGTTACAAAAGGATTTGAAATCCTTAAAGATCATCCCATGATCAGTGGCTAAGTATGATTTGTGAGTTTTACATGTTCTCACAAGTTCTCATAAAAGGTTATTGAACCCAAGCATATAGGAGCATTTAAAACCAAGGACCTCCTTAACAATATGCTTGTACTATATGTTTACCAGTAAACTCAATAACACTAAAGATTTTACTGAAGATCGCATTTAAGATATTTCTACACTTCTTTCTAAAAAATAAGCCAAGGAGGTATACATGCCTGAAGGTATTTTTATACTTACTTGAAAGTATTTTTTTCACAAATTGCCCAAAGGTCTTTTTACAAAAACCAAGTTCCATTAGGAGGTGACATTGTCATGCACACTCCCCCTCAATGGAAACTCTGACAATCCAAGTCTTTTCACAAAAGTGACAAAACTTTGTAGCACTAAGGGACTTTGTGAAGATGTCAGCAACCTACTCTTCAGTCAACATGAACTTGAGATTTATTTCATCACTTTACACCTTCTCATGGGTGAAGTGTATATGTATCTCAATGTTCTTTTATCCTCTGATGTTGAACTGGATTCTTAATCAAGAGTAATACAACTCTATCCACCACATAGAAGAGAAATACTTCCTTTAGCTTCCATGTGTATCTCTACCAACAGCCGTTGCAGCCACATGGCTTTTTTACTTCTTCCATTGTACTTCTCTATGCCTCAGTAGAAGAAATAGAGACTATTGATTGTATTTGTTGTTCCAAGTAATGGTTCCTACACCAAAAAAAATTGAACACATATCTAGTATATTTTATAACACAACATCAATATGGTTAGAATCACAAAATCCATATAAGATAGCATTTTCATTCTTATTATAATGCAACCCATAATTGATTGTTCCTTTAAAATATCTAAAAATTCTTTTTGCAAGATTCCAATGATCTCTAAAAAAGGTTCCTGCATAAACCTTGAAGTAATTCCTACTATATAGGTAATATCTGATCTAGTTATAGTTAGATAAATCAAACTATCAACTAACAACGTATATAAAATAGGATCAACCTTTTTCATATGCAGATTTAGGATCAATATTTATTCCAACTTCCATTGAAGTAGAAAATGGTTTACAATCAATCATAAGAAAAAATTTCAATACAATGGTTGCATATTGTGTTTTGAAAAATAACAATAGAATGAAATATAGTCATACAAATAACATGATGTGAGAGACCTAACTCATTCATTTCAAAGTATTGCTTCAATTTCTCTTTAATCCTATGAATTAAATCATGAATTGTCACCAAACATAAGAAAATCATCAACATATATACATATAATGATAATATGCGAGCCTTATTACTTAATGAATATATCATTGTTAGAAGAACAATTAACAAAACCTAACAATTTAAAGAAGGAAACAATTTTCACATACCAAGCTCTAAGAGCTTGTTTTAAACCATACAAGGATTTCTCAACTTACAAACATAGTTTTCTTTACCAGTTTCTTCAAATCCTTTAGGTTGAAACATGTAAAGTTCTTCTTTTAAATCACAATTCAAAAAAGTATTTTTCTTATCCATTTGGTGGATTTCCCACCCAAATTGAGAGACAATTGCAAATAAGGCCCTAACAGTACTCATTTTAGCTACAGGAAAATGTCTCAACATAATCAATACCAAGTTTCTGAGTGAAACCTCTAGCAACAAGTCTAGCTTTATGTTTGTTAATACTACCATCAACATTATATTTTACTTTGTATATCCACCTAGACCCTATAATACTTCACGGCTCAAGGTTCATACAAGGTAATTAATGCATGGTACATATGATGGCTTTTGGTCATTTTCCTAAGGTTAATAGGATTTGAACTTTCTAACATAGATTGAGCCCAATTTAATTTCTTATCTAGGAAGATAAGAGTTTCAGAAACATCTATAGCATCAAAACATCATCATGACCATTTACTAAATCAGAATCAAAACCATCATTTAGAAGCATTTAATGAAGTAACTTCAAAAGAAGAAGACAACACATGTAAACCTTTTACACTAGATTATATCTAGACATTTCATATAAGCTTCGATAATTAACATGTCCTAACCTTTCATGCCATAGTTTTGAATTATTCAAACTTTGAGATATAAAACAAGATGCAGAAGAGAAATCATCAAAAATATACATAACATTTATTTGAATTCCTTCAGCTATTATACTCTCATTACTATCCTTGATATACCAAGTATCCTTCATGCATGGATTCTAGTTGTGTCCATACCTCTTTCGGATGTTCGATATTACCAATGTGTAGAAGGTACTCATTGTTCACATTGCATAGAATCATAGAAAGAGCCTCATGCATTCATTGCAAGAATGTATTCATGTTATCTATAGTTGCTTTAACGACTGGTGGGAGAAACCTTAGATCTAGAAACAATCGTCTAGAGTTTTTTCGCCATAAATTTTGTTTTGACCCAAATGTTGTAGTTGGTTTCATTCAGGATTTGGTTTTGTCAAGACAGAAATAGTTGGATGTCATTGTTTTCCTAAACTTGTAAAACACACCCCATTATAATATACAATGTACCATAGAGTTAGATACATATTTATCGATAATAAAAACAACACTTTTAATAGAATCATATCTAAATTTTATAGATCTAAAGAAACTATTTGATCATAACTAATTTTGTCATTACAATGCATACTAATTAACCTCCCATGATCAAAATAATAACCCACAAATATAAAGGGCTCTGCATTATACCCCAGATCTATATAAAAAATATTTTTGACCATATATAAGTGAAGAAGAGACCCCTAAGAATGCATAACAACTTCAAATTTCTGAAAAAAAATTAATGTAGAAAAAAATCTGCCAGCTTAAATTTGACGTCTAAATGACCATCATAATGACTTATTTTTTGGTCTATCGTGACAATCATTTGACCATCAATTTTAACACAATGAAAGTTTCCTGAAACCTACAAGCTTAAATTTGACGTCTAAATGACCATCATATTGTCTTATGTTTGGTCTACCATGACGGTCATTTGACCGTCAAATTTAATGAAGCTAAAACTTGTTGTGTATTTCCAGAATGTGAAATTCCAGAATTTCTTCTTCTGTATAATATTAGGGAGGTTATATTTTAACACATTATAATAACCTATTATAATTTATAATGTAAAAATATATACACTTTTTTTAAAAAAAAAGGTATATAGTTTATAGAATGTAAATAAAAAACAACATATAGTTCATAAAAATTATAAACTATAGTATATTTTTTATATAAAAAACACATAACCCTTATTAAAGGGGTTTAAAGGACATAGACCAGGTTAAAATAATTTTACTAGGTGCAAGTAGATTTATGAGAGTATAGATTAACCTGCATATTTTATAGAGGGGAGAAGTAATTTCACCCGAACCAATGAAATAAATTCAAATCCCTATTTTCATGAACCTTGTCTCCTCCCTTCATTAACTCTTGATTTTACTCTACACACATTTAAAACTATGGAAATATTGTAAAATATTTTATAGAATTCTTACAAGCTAAAAACTTTAAAACTTTTATGTGGCTATAATTACCAATATTTTAATAAATATTTACCACACTTCACGTGGGCCACCAATAAACTAGCCATTTTTTAAATTCTCCATTTAAGTGCTTACGCGGTTAGAGGGAATTAGTTGTGGGTTGGGCATGCTAGGTTCGACCCCCACCCTAGCCGAAGTGTTTAATAAGATTAGAATTTGACGGCTAAAAATAGCAAGACTGCCATTTTATTGGCTCAACCACCTCCAACCCCCTATGACATCCAAAACCTACTTTATTATGGAGAAAACCCTAATTTGATACACCTGAGTTGGCCTAATGGTGAAGAACATGTGCTCTTGAAATAGAGGTCACAAGTTCAAATCCTGCAGGGGGTAGGGTATGTACGCCTTGTTTGTAGCAAAGTTAGTTGCCTCCCGCATGTGAGTACGAGGTAGTCCCATATGCTATAAGCCGCTTGTAGACCCAAAAACAGGCTCGCCCCATGGCATCGTGGACTGTAAAAACCTATTATTATTATTATTATTATTAGTTATACTTGAGAGTTCCACATTTATGCCTGAGATATTATCTCATTTTATTCTCCACTCCCACTCTTATATAAAAGAAAAACTTTAAATGAGTTTATTTGTATGGTTTTTATAAACTATAAGATATAAATGAATGAGGTTTCCCCCTTACATGGATACTATAAATGGTTAGGGACATACGTTAGGTTTTATTTGATAATTATTAAGATTTAAAAATTAATCTTCATGGTCAAACAATAAACACATACCCCCTTTCGAAAAAATAAGCACTTAAGTTTTTTTTAAAACATATATAAACCAAATCTAATAAAATTTATATTTTAAGTGGTTTAAACTAACCATATATATATATATGATTTAAACTTAGGTTTGTTTTTATAAAAAAAACTATATATACCTAGATTTATAAGTTAAGTTTAAATATGATTTAAACTTAGGCTTAGAATATGGTCTGTTGACTCTTCCCTCAATCCCATGTAATTTTAATATTGTTAAAGAATTTCAATATATAATTTTTTTTTCAAAACTATATAAATTTTAATATGATGTTTATATAAATTATTATATAAACCTTATTCTATATTATATATATTTTAATTTAAAAATAATAATATAGTTTTCAAATTATATAGGATATAGTTATAGATTAACTATAAACTATAGTCTTTCAAATTGAATCCTTTTAGAGGGGACCAAAGAACACGGGTATGAATTTACCTTCCGAAATACTTAACATGCAAACATTTGAAATTATAGAAAACATGAAAATTATTTCATATAGTAATAAATCTTTTTTTTTCTGTATGTGATTTTCATGCAAGTAAATATTTGAATCTCCTTTCACCTATGCACACATCAATCTCCAAACAAACATTAATTCCATATAATTTACAAAATGTAAATGAAAGTAATAATCATATCATATTACATCTCCCCCCCAAAAAAAGGGATTTAAAATTGAAAAACCCTAAAAATTTTACCGAGAATTTAATTGCACAAATGTAATGCCAAAATAAATTAGGGAAAAAAAGAAGGGGACCAGATACTTTTAAATACCCTTTCAGGTTTTTTGAAAAAACCCGTACAAATTAAATAAATAAAATACACAAAAGTTGATCATAATTTATTTAATTTACCTCGCTCTGTTACCATGTTAGAATTTGAGGATTCTAATAAATATAAATTTAATCAACTTACATATTACATAATGTTACAATAAATATTTAAATAAAGATTACATCATAACATAAATAAATAAAGAAATACTTACAAGAAATAAATAACACATGTGAGACAATATTTATAGTGGAAAACCCCAATATGGTAAAAATCACTTTGAAAATAACATTTTACTTCAGAGAACTTATTTTACATCCAGTACGATCACCTCCTTCTTTGAAACCCTATTTACCAAGAGTAAAACCAAATCACTTGATTTACACACATTTGATATATTTCCTGAATATATCAAATGAGTACCTAAAGTTATTTTTATATAAGGTGATCGCGTATGTCTCCCGACCCACCTTTTCAACCTAAAATAGTTGACACATTCACCTAGGTTTATAATATTTAATATTAGAAATATAATCATCTCATGATATTAAATATTTAACCTAAAGTATATACCTAGGTTAGAATATTTAATAATAGAAATATAAATATTTCATATTATTAAATATTAACCTATATATTAGTGATGGACCTATATACATTAAGGGTTGGCTAGACCACTTAATCATTATGTTCCAATAGATTTTTTCTTATTCAGTTTTAACCTTACCTGACCCTATAGATTTAACTTTTGAAGATGATGGGTGATTACTTAACTCTCTTTTAACAAGGACCATCTTATTTCCCAAGCTCCGAATGGAATTCAAAAATTTTGAATTCTCTCCAGCAGGATTAGAAGATGATCTATCTTTAAAACAAATATTCTTTAACTTCTTTTCATATGCCAAACAAAATGTAAGAGTCTACTAAAAATCATAAATCTCTTTATCTCCTAATATAATCCTATACTTTGATGACAAAGCATTACAATAATACACTCGTACAAGATTTTTAAGAGGTCTTACTTTTGTGGTTATATTTTATCTTAATTTGGTGAAACAAATGGTAAAGTGATAAATGGTCTCACCAAGTTCCGTGGTCATATTGGAAAGTTCATTAACTAGTTCAAATTCATATTTTTCCTTCACAAAACAATCCTCAAGATAATCTTCTATGGAAAACCATTTAGTGAGGTATTTATAAAATAGAATAATGAAATATTTATAGGATCTTCCTTCTAATATTTGTGAAGTGAATCTTAAATAATCTCTTTCGCTGGTTAGTACTATGACAACACATATTAATTTAAAAGTGTTCCTTCCCAGAAAAATTCTCAAGCCAATCTTCTATGTAAGACCATTTAGTGAGGGATTTAGAAGATAGACTAATGAAAGCTTTATAGGCTCTTCCTTCTAGTGTTTGTGAAGTGAGTATTAAATAATCTCTTTCTTTGGTTACTACTATGGAAGCACATATTAATTTGAAAGAGTCAAGATGATCTTCCTAAGAAGAACCATACTCACTTGAAAATTTAGGAGCTTGAATATGTTGGAAGCACAAGGGACTGAGAAGGGCGTGAATAAGTCCTACACATTTCTCATTTCATTAATCATTAATCGCAGAAACTATTAATATTCATCCATTCACATATATTCAACCATTTTTTATTTAGTGTGCACAATACATTCAAACAACCATAACACATAAGAAGATGTACATAGACAAACGATATAAATGGGAAACCATCATGGGGAAGAAAACCAAATGAAACTATAATTATATTACACAAATCAAAGAGATTTAGTGAAGAACCAACTTTACAAGGAGCGCCACTCCATATTTTAGTATATCACTAATCCTACAAGGAGAACCAACCCCTAATTTAATAGAGAACCAAACCTAAAAGGAGCACCAAGCCCTAATTTACTAAAGCACCCACTCCACAAGAATGATACAACCCCCTAAGATCACTAAACACCAACTCATCCACCTTATAATGATGATCTGTAATTTTGTTGCTGCCACAATTGATGAGATCTCTAATTCAGTTTAAAAATTCTTTCTCAAACCCTCGTGCCTTTTATTGCTCTAGCTTCTTCCTTCTATAATTTTCTTAGCTATAAAATATTACACACATTCTACCTAACCTCCATCAACCTGTAACACCCTTTATCATCCTTCAAATCATTTCTTCATGCCTGAAAAACACTCCTACTTAAGTCTCACTTTTCCCTCCGAGAGCATTAATTCAAAAATGAACTCAAATTTCACCTTTATAGACTTCTCTTAATTAAAACACACCATATTTCAGTCCTTAACATTTATCATGACCCAAAAAAATGATAAAATACTAATAAACTCATTACAATGGTCACATATCACCCATATAGGTTGACCATGACCAAAACCATCCATCTTGCACCAACAAGGCTCAAACCCCATCACTAGGATGAGAAAAATAAATATAAAAAATTATTATTCAAGCTATATAATTTCACTAAACATGTATAATATAACATATAATCATCAACCATGGCTGTGTATTTTCTTGGATCAATCAAATATTTCATAATATGGGCCCATTAGCTCATATCCTACACAAAACAAATGTTTCCAAGACCTTATATTTTATTTTGGGCCTCAAGACCACTCAAGATGAACTCCACTATGGAATATGACCACTCTATAAAAACCTCAAGAACTGTAAATAAATTTTATGCATGATATACCTCTTGAAACATCTACTGGTGCAAACTACAACAACTTTCCTCTTCACCAAAATAGGTTTCCCAAAAACTAGTTATGTAAACACAACTATTGTACACCCTTTCTGTCATTTTCAAGACCTCCAAAGGCCCTCAAAAGGAACAATTTTAATCCCTCTTCACTCTCCAAGTTATATAAAGTATCAAAAAATCCATTCAATGCCTCAACTAACTCAATATTTTAGCAAGAACAAACCTATCCTTAAAATAAGCATACCTTCTTTCTCACAAACTGACCTAAATGAAAAACCAAAAAAAAAATCATCATGATACAATCAATAAATAATTGGAAATATCTCTGAATCATATTTCTATTAAATATTATAAATCCTTCCAAATCCAAGTGGAATTCCTTCAACCAAACCAATCTCTATAATCTACCTTTTATGCCTTCTTGGACTCAAGAATTGATCTTTAGCCCAACTTTCTCCATCACCACAAAAAACACTTCCCAGCTTAACAAAAGCATGTAAAATAATTATACACGATTTCTAAGAACTCAAAAATTTTCACCATGTATTACCAACTTAAAATCATCACCTTGTACCTCATCAAGTCAATTACAACTCTGCAAGAACAAGTATTCTTCAAATTTGACCCTCAAAGAAAACCTCGTAACTTATTCATACCTTATCCAATCATCACATTTGATATACCAATGGAAATATCTCTAAAATAGGATCATAAAACTTTAATGGGATCCTAACTCCTCTTGTATCTCCTAGAATGTCAATTTTACTGCAAGCTACTCCAAACTACCCCAAAACCTAGTCTTCATAAATAGGGTACACTTTGCATTTTTTAATCTCAACTATCACCTTAAACTTTCATGAACACCCAAAAAAACTTAGGGTATGAAAACAATGGAAATTTAATCATCACCTTCTTTGGAGAAATTATTCACAAATTGAACTTTTTTAGAAACTAACATTTTTAGGTGGGACCCACATACTACCAGATGCTCTAATATACCTTTCATGAAATATGGAAGATTCCTCTGCATCATCCAATCATAAGATTTACAAATCCAATCAAAAATAGGCTAGTACAAGACATCTTCTCTAAGTTGCTCCTAGCTAGGTTTTTGTTAGGGTTTCAAACTAGTTTACCTTGTTAACAATCATTCATAAAAACTTTACCATAAAACCACCTCATTCATTTTTTGAAACCTTCATAACTGACCTAAGAAGATATTCCAAATATCTCAAGTTTCCATGAAAAGCATATAATTCACAACGAGCATCAGAAAGTAAACTTTTATCACAAAACACATTGTTACTTACCTAGTTTTACCAAAACTTCCATATCTTGAAATTCCCATTACAGGAGGACCTAAAAGTTTTCTTGAAGCATCATGAAAACATCCTATACCTATCCATACTCACCATATATATGAAATATTTTTAAAACTTTCTAGTCACTAAGACTTCTTGTGACAAACTTTCCGTTTCCACATATTTGATTCCCAAGGACCCTGAAACACCACCAAACCTTAGAGTTTTGTTATGAAACTCACAATGCACCTTAGGTACACTACCACCATTCTTCTACCATGATCCAACATGACTGATTAGCTCCAAATATCCTACCTCTACACCATTCTACATTATATGGGGATAGGAATAGGCTTGGAATGACTTGACTCAACACTAAAAATCCATGAACTAACCTTGTTGAACTTATACAGGCCCATGGATACCTATAACACACCTCTTGGACTATGAATGGACTCATAGAAACATCTAACCAACTCAAGATATCTCATAATATGAACCTATCTACAAAACCAAACACTAAGACCTCCTATAACTCACCAAACATGGACACTACCAATCAACCTTCATGTTTGACTATTGAATAACACCACATGGAGACTCATACTACACAATGAACCATTTTCCATCAATGGACTTGACATAAATGAAAAAACTAATGTAGACACCTAACATTATCATTCTAATTCCCATGTCCGTGTCTGTTAGCACCTCTTTGTTATTACATCTAATCCTTATTCTAAGCCATACAAAATCTAAATCCCTTGTCACCCCTCATATTTATTAAATACATCAACATCATCACCATACTTACCTCGCATAAGTCCTTTATAATTAAATATATCAACATAACCTAGGTTATACACACATAAACATATACCCTCCATCAATCAATTAAACATTAATACCTAGATAATCCTAAGTCCTACATAACATACCCCCTTTATTTAATTAATACATTAGTAATTCATATCTAAGTTATATATTATACCCGTTTATCCTTAATTAATTAAGTATATACTAACACTTTGTATCCTACATATAATACATATTTCATTATTCTATCAAAATCCTATTATCTACCAATTATCTTATATAATCTTATATTTGTACACTTAATGAATCAATAAATAACTCAAAAAAACTATGTTGCCGAAGCAACAAGGTTTTTTTTTGGGAGTTTCTATAGCTCTTCAATACAATTTTGATAATTTGGAGGTGGAAGGAAACTATGAACATAATTAACAACATTACTGGGAAAGGATCCATTTCTATTTCCATCCAAAACTCTATTAAGAGTATTAAGGAAATGTCAAATTTATTTGAAATTAATACCTTCAAGCATGTTTATAGGGATGCTAACTTTGTAGTGGATTTTTTTGCTAATATGGGGGTTAATTGTGAAGAGTTGACACTTATCAATGAAGTGTAAGCTCTTGATCCCAAGGTGTGAGCACACTTACATAATGACATAAATAGACATGTCACCAAATAATTTCAGTTCATGGTGTGTCATAGTCATCATGGTAATTTTTCATAGGAATAATGAGCATTTATTTCTAAATAATGTGAAGATCTAGGAGGGGATCTTCTCGTGTGTCTGGAAATTCTTTGTTACCTCCCATGCCTGGAGAAACAAAAATTTTGGGCCCACATGTAATCCTCTGGCTACCTAGAATTCTAGATGTTTTTTGAATGGTTTTTTGTGCGGCCAAATGGGTGGTGACTTGGTTAGAACTGAAATTGCTGATCTCGAAGGGGTGATGCCTAAAGCCATGGCTCTATTTGATAGCAAGGGTTTTTCGCCCTTCCTAAAAAAAAATTAAGGTCATTTTGAAAATCTGAGTAAAGATTTTTCAAACCCTTGGAAGACTACAAAAAGGTGTGGTGGTTGAAATGAAAGGGATTATCATTGATATTACTGTGGATTCAGTTTCCAAAGTGATGGGTATTCCTGTAGTTGGGAGGGAGGTCTATAAACCCAAAAAATAATCCTCTGAAGAGATAAACCTATTTCTCAAATGTAACAAAAATCTCACTTCCCACTTTGCTAGTTATCTTCGTCTATCTTTACCTAAAATTTTTGATGATGTGGCTCTTGCCCTTATCCAATTTCTCACTTTTGAGGGCCGTCACAAATGAATTTACGTCTACCACCTACCTATGATTAATCATTTCAGACGTGGCTAGGCTTTTAGCTTCCCCTACTTTATTTTTCTCTCTCTGAGTTCTTCTATCTCTCAATTCAAAACCAGAACAATCTTTGTCCCACTCCATCAAGGATTTATTCTCACTCTGGTCAAAAGAGCTACTCTGGATATTGACAATTTTGGGTCCCTAACTACAACTCTATAAGCTTATGTGGATGGAGTCAACTCGGACTCAGAGGAAGAAGACTCGAGTGAAGATTATGATTCTCAAGAAGGTGACTCAAAAGAAGATAAAGATGAGGTTGAGATTGTGGCGGCCCATAATCTTAGGGAGATGAAATCCAAGCAGGCTCCTAGTATTCCTTTGAACACCAAAGGGAAGTCTACTAAATAGGATTCTCCAGCTTCTATCAATGTGTAATTGGAAAAAAAATTCAAGACTATAGGGCATGTTGGACCTGTGAAAGGGGATAACCATCTGGATAAAATAGCGGTAGATATTAAGGAACTTAAGGGAGATATGAGGCTCACCAAGAGCTCGGTGCAGTTTTTGTTCAATGATTGGTATAAGATGAAAGTGAAAGTTGAGGAAGAGGTCAGTAATGGGAATGACAGAGAGATTGAGGTTTTAAAAGCCAACTATGGTTTCATAACCAATGAGTTAGATGATTTTCATGTTATTCTCCATAGCTACATGGAGTGGAGTGTAATCATGATGAAATATACTTTTTAGCATCTCCAGACTCTGGGTCAGCTCGCTAATTACTATAGTGTTGTGAATAGTCATGGTAGGAAAAAAAATATGACTCCCAATGGTCTTGACTTGGTGTCTTTGGCTAGTAACATAGATGCTCTTGTTAAGGAATGGAAAACGATGTTGTAGGGGCTTGAAAAATCCTATAAATTATCTAGGGAGGGTTGTTTTGTTTTATTTACTATCTCTGTATATTTTTGGCTGTTAGTTTCTATGTTGATGTTAGTTCCTCTGTGTTTTTTTGCTGCCATTGTCTCACTACTATTGGTCCTGGGGGATCCCGTTTATTATGGACTGTTATATTATCAGTTTTGTGATGGTTTTTTAATGTAATTATCTTCTCTCATAAAGTTGTGACTATGTTCAGGGTAGGTTCCCCTTAACCCTTTTTACCTCTAATCAAAAATAAAATAAAATAAATAACCACCTAATATCTATCCTAAAACAAACCTAGATAAATTAGACAATATCTAACATATTTCATCACTTTCCTAAAAAAATCGAATAGGTTTCCATGTCAACCCAACACCTCCCAAACAATTAACAAATCACCCCTCAAAATTCAAAATAATAAACCTTTATTTGGAAAATTGTTTCATCCATTTACTAAACAAAATCTAAATAGACTTAAATCACTAGAGATTCAGGTAATCATCAGTGATTAATTAAGATAATTTTTTTGTCTCTCTTTAGGGATCATCTATTTACATTATCAATTCTGAGCTTTTTACTTAGTATTATTGTGTGTTTAAGTGTTTGAATTATCATCTAGTAACATCCTGAAATTCATTAGACATCTCTAAGGTGTTCCATAGCTCTTACAAATCAACATCCAGTCAGTCCAGTTGCAGAATTATTCAGCTTCATGTATCACTTTCTATCAAGGTTATAGGTCTGTCCTCACCCTGAATCAGATTCCAGGTATTTTTATTCATCAGTTCATTTTCATCTATGAGTATTTTGCATGTTTCAAACATTAATTTAATCAGTCAATCACTCAATTTTCTTAGTCTCATAATATTTTTCAGAATCGTCAGTGATTCCTATAATCTCCAGTGATTCCTATAACTTATGTTTTTCTATAATATTTCATTTAATCTCCTTTATCATTCATTCTGAATCTATTTATATTTGACACTTTATCGAACATGGATTGTTTTAGATGGCAATAGGTGGTCCAACTTACGAGATAACTAGTATCTACTTATTGCTCATTGTCCATCATCCATTCTACTAGGAACAATATGACATCCTACATGATCTTGAGTTGTGTGTCATCTAGTGTGCCCCTTTGGATAATTTACAGAGAATATTTGAGTCCACTTAGTAGATTCGTGACACTCTAGAGAAATTTTAGGAAGCATATTTTGAGGTCTGGCACATAAAAGTTGACCTATCTTGGTTTGAATATCAGTATGAAGCTGAGTTGGAGGATTTAAACTTTGAGTTTGAATACAAGGATGAAATTGACTATGAGGACTCAGATTCTAAATTTTATCACTAGTACGACACTAGAGAAGAGAATTTAGACTTATTTGAAGAAGGAAATCAAAAATACATTGAAGAAGATAATTCAAACTTCTTTGAAAAAGGAAATCCAAAATACACTGAAGAAGAGGATTCAAATTATCTAAGAATTTAGATACAAACTTAGATTCTAAATTCGAGCCATAGTTTATACCTTTTATTTCTCATTATCTATCAACTATATGTTTGTAATAAACACAATTATTATCATCATATTATTGTGATCTGATTATTATAAATCTTATATTATTTTTCATACCCACTTGATTATGTAAAATCAGATTGACACCCTTGTGAGGAAGTCCTTTTATTTATAGGGACTGGCCTTTACCAAGAAATCCACTTCATATTTTAATAATCATATTTTTTTAGTGTCTATGATCTTCAGGTGTTCTAATAGGAAGAGAGCCTACATCATTTTTTATATAGATCACAATATCAATCACTGTCAGTCATATCCACGGGTATCACTAAACACCATCATTATGAGGTTGGTTAAATGTTATTTTCTTACTTAGTGAATTAATTTGAAGAGGTAGGATTTATTTTCAACATCTTGGCACACCTAGTGGGATGATTTACTTTATCTCATTTATTTATTCATTTTTAAAAAAATCTTTCATTGATCCAGAATATCATATTTTTCCACATCTGGTTTTCTGTTTGTTAATTGCCAGCGATTTGATCAATCACTAGTGATTCTTGCAATTTTCACTAATTATTCTAAGTCCTTTTGATTACCTTATAGTTAGCATTCTAATCTTTATTTTCTATTTTTCTTCTCTATTTCTGCTAACCTATTTTGCAAGTTGTTGTTTCTGGATATTTTTCTTTCTTAATTGCATTAAAAATTGCTAAAAAAAGAGAAGCATTTTATCACAGTGAGTCCTAAATCCATATGTTTTCTTTCAATATTGCATTATCGATTTATCATGACCTCATCAAAATTGACATTTCATTTTCGGTCTTAAAACAAATAATTGCATCCTTCTTGCTTCACATAGTTTTAATTAGGGAAAATTAATTGGTTGCATTCACTTTGTTTTCTCCCACACACAAAAAATCACTCAAACATCAAATATGTGTTCAAACATTCCTATCTAGGTGGATACCTACTTTTATTTGATCTCCAAGAAGAGAATGTAATTGGTGTTCTGGATAAGTATTAATAATTGGTGTCGGTATAATGGCAAAGCACCTGTCACCCTCATTGTTGTAGGACTAAAAGGGAGGGGGTAAGCCCCAATACGAAACTTGTATCAACATCAACACAAAGTTGGGACTCATGTACCTTTAGGTATATCAAGGAATTCATCCAAAACATACATAAAACCATCCATGTCTTTCCATTTCCTAGGACCTTTGTTATCCATTTTTCACATTTCACTTTTACATAATTAAATCAAGATGATATAAAAAAACTCATTCTCTTTTTTTGTCAGTTGTTTGTAATCAACCCACTTAGTTTTTTTTCATTATTAGGTGAGTTTTTATGTTTGATTACTATTACACATATAACAATAATAATCGCGAGATAAAAATTCAAAAAACATGTTTACATTGTTATCTACACCATTATCTATAATGATGTCTTCCACATTAACTATGTCATTACAACATTATAACTCATTTTATCAACCTTTCACATCTCATTTATCCTCATTTATCTCTGACATGATTCTAGAGCCATCAATATCATCCTATGTCCCTTATGGAACTTCCACCCTTCAGCCAATCCAACAATATTATAACAACCCCATCCAATAAACCTATGATTATTCTTTACAACCAAGCTATTTCAAAATTATTTCTTCTTATCCCATGTCCAATGTATCCCATCAAGTGGTATTTTTCACATCTCATAATTTATTACCATCCTATCATAATCTCAATATCCCCCATGCTTCATCTAATCAATCCATATCTACTTAAATCTCATTTTCAGTACCTCAGACATCCCAAATCCATTGAAATATCCCTCCCCATGCTCAATCAATTCCTCTCATCCAAAAACAACAACGTACTCAACATTTTTTCATATCTCCCCACATCTCTTTGTCACAACCCACTTTACAAATAATATCTTCCTAAGTTACCCCTTTCTAATCTCCACATCAAGCGCATCCACAACAGAGTCATTCTACATTAAATTTTCATTAGTCAAATAAAGCACGTCCTCTTATTAATCCCTTCACATATAATCCTACAAATTATCCTTTGGAGGACCTTTCTAATAGAATAGATAATTTAGCAACCACTACCAAGGTTTCTAAACATTTTCTCACTTATAATAAATTTTGCAATGAACCCATCTATTCCTTGGTACCATATAAATCATATCCTCTAGATTGGGAGTTACCTAAATTCACTGTGTTTAATGGCTAGGAGGATCATCAACATCACATATTATCCTTTAGACACTTGTGTTATCCCATTTTCCACGATCAAGATCTCCTCCTTAGGCCATTTCTTATGTCATTGGTAGGGCTTGCCTTGGATTAGTATAATTCCCTCCCTCGACACTCTTTGGTATATTTTACACAGTTATCCTTTTTATTCCTCGATCAATTCATTATAAACGTTAATTCCAAAATTACCATGTCTGACCTTGCTACTATGAAACAATCTAAAACTGAATCTCTTGGAGACTTTTTCACTAGGTGGAAAATCACTATTAATAAATTTTATTTCCCCCTACCACAATAAAAACTAATCAATTTTTTTTCTCAATGTTTTTCTCATCACATATCATCCTCTCTTTAGATCCACACATTCCAGACCTTTGATGAATCCTTTTCCATGTCCAATAAATTAGAAAACCAAGCCCTCGTAGAAGGCCATATCAATCCTAAATCCACACAATTTCCATCTGATTCCCATAGGTATTCCTACTATTCAGATGAATCCACACATGTTTCATCTGATTCCCCTAGGTCTTCTAAAATTCATATGAAAATATCACACATGATGCCATTACTTATCTTCGTGGCCTAACACCTTAGACATGCTTAGTCCATATAGGTACTATACATCCTTCAAATCATACCATAAACTCTATTACACTGATTCCTCCCCATAAGGAGACCCCTTCATCAACATTTATTCCCCTTGAAGACTCAAAACCCCATAATAAATTTTTCAATAATCCTCATACATCGACATCACCTATTTCCACTATCCAATCATCTATCACCTCCTTATAACCTTTATATTACACCTATAAAGTCATTACTAAGAAAGCCTCCATAATTGAATATCTAGATAACCAACCACTTATTGAACCAATTTAAGAATTATAAATTTCACATAATCCACCTCAATCATGTCTACAGACAACATCTCTCTCATCCACATAAGAACCAATCCTATCCCCAACTCCTCATTTACCATATAACCTGGAACCTTATCTTTAATCAAACACTATAAAATCAAATACCATCACATCCAAAACTGCATCATCATCATCTAATGTGGGAATTTTCCCTTTATATAAATAAAACATTACAGAATCAAAACCAATCGCATACATTGTGTCATCCTCATCATTTGCCACAAAACTCCCTTCTTTATCTAAAATAAACACTACAAAGTAAAAATACACATTATCTAAGGCCTCAACTTTATTGTCCATTTTGCGACCTCATCCTTTACCACAATCCAAATCTATGGTTTCACCCTTACCATCAATTTTGGGACCCCATCCCTTATCGTAATACCAAGTCACACAATCATACCCTATCTCATCCATAATTTATTACTACTCATCCATCATCTAATTATATCAATCCCACATCATATCCTCTCTCTTATCAACCTCACAATTTCCATATGATGTTTCAACACCATTCAACATCTATGAATCCATCCCCATCAAAAAATATGACATGTCCTATTGAACATCCTCATAAATCAAAATCAAAACCAAAATATCTTAATCCAAATCCCCCAAAAGGGAATTACATTGAAATCCTTGAGAGACTTTTCCATGCCTCTCTTATCACATTACCACCCATCAAAACACCTAACCCACATACTCAGAAACCTGCAGGGTACGATAAAAAAATGTGTGCTTATCATAGAAGCACAGGTCATAACACAAATATTTGAAAAGCACTAAAATCCATAATCGAATGACTCTTCCTCATCATTGTTATTTTCCTAGAATAGGACCATCCTATCCCATCATCAACATTACCAACATCTCCTCCTTCATCAATGTCCTCAAGGACATCTGTAAGTGAGGGGGGCATTCTCATTCTACCATTAGTAATCCTTTTTAAGACATCTCCTCAGCACTTTCCATTGAAGGTCTTAAAATATCATCAACACCTTCCATTGAAGGTACCACAATATTGTCAACATCTTCCATTGAAGGTACCTCTATCTCTTTAACACCTTCCATTGAAGGTCCATCTATCTCTTCAACACATTCCTTTGAAGGTCCCTCAATGTTGTCAACACCTTCCATTAAAGGTCCCTCTATCTTTTCAAGACCTTCTATTACATGTCCTTATATCTCTTCCACACCTTCCATTTAAGGTCCCTCTACCTTGTCAACATCTTCCTTTGAAGTTCAATCAATCTCGCTATCACCTTCCATTGAAGGTCCATCAATCTCATTATCACCTTCCATTGAAGTTCCATTAATCTGGTTAGAACATTCCATTGAAGGTCCATTGATCCCATTATTACCTTCCATTTAAGGACCGTCAGTCTCATAAATATCCATACCTTCCAATCAAGGTCTCTTAATCCTGTTAGCATCTTCCATTGAAGGTCCCTCAATCCAATCAGTACATTCCATTGAATGTCTGCTAATCTTATTGATTTCCACACCTTACCTTGAAATTCCTTCAACCTTGTTAATGACCATACCTTCCCCTGAAGGTATGTTAGTTTTGTCATCATCTACACCTAAGTCATTGATAGTTTCCTACCGACATCAACAAAAATAGGGGTCATACTCAACCTAACCTCAACAAATTTTTCTCATGTATTTTCTCATCACCTTCCATTGAAGGTCCTTCATCTCAAATTAGTACGGTTCCCCCACCTATACGAATCCAAAATAACATACACAAATATAAGGTAAAATAAAAGTTTCATCGTTTACCCCTCTTTACCAATCCATGTCTTCAACAACTCCTTTGTTAAAATATCCACATCCCCATTTGTTTACCATATACTCAATCAATCAAAATTAAAACTTCCATTATCCTAAGCTGGAAGATATCATTCCTTTCAACACATGTCATCTCTATCCACCACATTATTTTAGGAGGGATCTTATTTGCTGAGGTTTTGAAAACCTTACTTCACACATCTCCCCCTTAACACGTCCTCATTAACCTACCTAATCAAATCCAATAAAAATTTCACTAGATTAAAATGGAGTAAACGTGGAAATTTTTCCCCTAGTTGGATTAGTCCATATAGTATGGGCCAGCCCTTGAATTCCTTGCACTTGTGGCATGTATTCTATTAACACATCAACTATCATGTAATTAGTCACATAAAAAGATTTTATTCCATTATTATCTAGTCATTTTATCATCGTAATGATTTTAATGTATGTGGTTATCTGGCACTATCCTAAATACACCTTAAATATTAGCACCACGACTGAGCTAATCACATCTTTCATTTTGGATAAATTCCTCCTTGACAGGAACACCGCAATCATTACACCCTTCCACCTTGTCTACCAATCAAAAACATGTATTGGGGAACACATGTAGTTTAAGAACACATATTTTTCCCTCCTTAAAATGATCTATTAGGGTATTTCCCTGAGCTCAAAAATGTATGTAAATTCTATGGATGTTTCCTCAAAATTTAAAAATACAATAAATTGATCCCTCAAATGATAAATATTCAAAACATCAAAAAAGTAAAAATTAGACTGATCCCTCAAATGATAACTATTCAAAATATCAAAAAAGTAAAAATTAGACTGATCCCTTGAAGGAAAACTACCTATCAAAATCATAAACCACTCCCTTGAGGTAAGGCTATCTTTGTAAAAATTGAAGTCAAAAATAAAAAATATAGACCACTCCCTTGAAGGATGGATCCCTATGTAATAAAACTTCTTGTATTGATCAACCTTCAAAAATTCAAATATCAAAATTATCCTAGGAAAGCATCATGCATCGATCAACTTTCCCATTACAACAAAACTTCCTGCACTAATCAATTTTCATCAAAATATATGTATAGTTGGGGTATTTCTCCGTAAAACCTTTGCAAGGAAAATCTACTCTCCCATAAAACCTACATATGTCAACCCTTCTCATGTTCTAAAAAGGTATACATTTCATCTCCATTTATGTCAAATATCCTACGTGTGATTAACCATTGTTAGTCATCTATTATTTTTTTTGTAAAGTCCAAAAGTGCAAGCGCCTTCATTTTGTTGTTTCCCATCACATATATATCAAATATAGTAAAAAGAAAATAATCAACATTTAATTCTTGACCATGATTTTAGAAAAAAACACATCATATCAAAAACATATATTTAACAATTATTAACCCTACCTATCAATATCATCATTTTTCAATTTACTCAATAAAATCAACATTCATCTCCCTCCTTGATTTATTACTTTCATAACCATCGTCATGACCTCCATCTACGCCTCGTAAGCCCACCTTTATGGTGACATCATTTTTTTAGTCCTTTAACCTCATCAAATAGTCCAATTCTCATCCCTTTCACCGTTAAGTCATATGTCTATAGGACACAAACCCTTTGGTTCCCATATTACTTGAATTCAAAGTCTTGAAATCCACCTATGTGACAACATCAATTTTTGGTGATTTGACCTCTTCAAACCATCATATTTCTGCCATTAAGTCATATGTCTATAGGAAATGAACCCTTTGGTTCTCCTATCACTTGAATTCTTGGTCTTGTAAACCTACCTTTGTGGCAATATCCATCATCATTCCTTTGACCTTGTTAAAACATCCATTTTAATTATTATATCATATGTCTATACAACGTGAACTCTTTAGTTCCCCTATCAATTGATTTTATGATGAAATTTATCTTATTTCTCTACCTCATCTTGGGGGATTATTCCATCATTTCTTATCACTCCTTATCCTTGTATCTTTTCATTTATCTCTTCCAAATATTTATTTCCTTTTAGACCACCAATGCCTAGTCTGAAGGGGAACACCTCATCATGTAATTACACATCCCCCACTCATATCACATCTCATTTTTGTCTCATAGCTTGTCTTAAAACCACTCAACAAAAAGGGGAAAAATGTAGACACCTAAAATTAGCATTGTTAATTATCATTTCTGTGTTCGTTAGCACCTCTTCATTATTGCATCTAATTCATATCCTAAGCCATATAAAATCTACATCCCTCATCTTTATTAAATACATCAACATCATCACCATACTTACCTCACATAATTCTTTATTTATAATTAAATATATCAACATAACCTAAGTTATACACTTATAAACCTATACCCTCCACCAATCAATTAAAAATTAATACCTACATAATCCTAAGTCCTACATAACATACCCCCTTCATTTAATTAATACATTAGTATTCCATAGCTAAGTTATATATTATACCCATTTATCCTTAATTAACTAAGTATATATTAATACTTCATATCCTAAATATGATACATATTTCATTATCCTATCAATATCCTATTATATACCAATTATATTATATAATATTATATTTTTACACTTAATGAATCAATAAATAACCACATGTTGTCTCTCGAAAACTACTTTACATTTTCCAAGTTAAATTTGAAATTTCGAGCTTTTGCCCTCCTAAACTATTTAAGCAAAGTTGAAAGTTCAAAGAAATAGAAAAATCCGTGCCCTAGTGCTGTTTAAATCTCTGTTTTGCTCGTTTTGAGAAATTCTCCATCTCCCAGTCTGTGCACGTAATCTCCTCTTTACAATCTCCTTTTTTGATCAAAATTATTTGCTTGTTCTATGGCCTGAGTCATAAAATCATTGTTTTGCCTCCATGGCTCTATCTCGCGAAGGAAATTCAAAATTTGGACTCAAAATGATGAAGTTCTCTTCCTCTGTGTATTTTTCCCACAGTCAGGAATGATGGGCATTTTCTTCCCCATCAAATTTTATCCCCATCATCCATGGGTACGTGGACATACCTAATTGGAAGGGGGTCAGCAGATAAATTTATGTTTTTGAGCCTCTTTGTAAAAAAGGAAAAAAGCTAAAAAGTGATCGGCAGCCCCGATCAGGATATAAAAGTAAAAGTCAAATTTTGCGCCCGCAGGGGAAAAGTCAAAGGTGAAGCCCGTTGTTGAAAAGTCAAAGCAGATGAGCGGGCCATTGGGGCACTTTTGGAAATTTAACTGAATTCCCAAAAGTAAACTAAAATTTATAGAATGCTCCGTGGCTCCGCCAAGGTCTCGGGCCCACCGTTGAAAAGTCAAAGCGGAGTAGCGGGCTAGTGGAGGACTTTGAGTTTTTGAGCCTTTTTCCAAAAAAGGGGAAAATGTTGAGGAAAGTGCCATGACCCCCATTTCCAATCAGAGGGTGCCACATGTCAAGAGTTCAATCGGAGCAGCGGGCTGGTGGAGGACTTTGAGTTTTTGATCCTTTTTCCAAAAAAGGGTAAAATGTTGAGAAAAGGGCCGCAACCCCATTTCTAATCAGAGGGTGCCATGTGTCAAGAGTTCAATCGGAGCAGCGGGCCAACAGAGGACTTTGAGTTTTTGAGCCTTTTTCCAAAAAAGGGTAAAATGTTGAGAAAAGGGCCATGACCCCATTTCCAATCAGAGGGTGCCACGTGTCAAGAGTTCAATCGGAGCAGCGGGCCAGCAGGGGAATTTGAGTTTTCAAGCCTTTTTCCAAATAAGGTTAAAATGTTGAGAAATGGGTCGCAACCCCATTTTTAATGAAAATGTGCCACGTGCCTAAGTTAAAAATTTGAAGTGGGGGTGCGGGTCTATTTTTTCCAAATTTCTAAATCTCTAAAAAATCACAAAACGCAAAGGGGTTTCCCCAGTACCCTCTCCAATATCTTCCTACCACATGGATGGCCCGATTTCAAAGTTATAAGAGAAAATCAAATGGTCTGTATTCAAACTGGAAAATCAAATGTAACGTTCACATTGCAAGATCTGGTTTTTAACCCACCATGAGCATTTTCTTTGCAAAGGAGGAATTTGAAGAGGCGTAAATGATTTGTAAATTCATAACCATTTTGGCATGAGATATAATGGCTCTTTAGATCCATTCCAAGGGCTAGCAATTGATTTCAAAAAAGACCAGAGTGCTCTATACCTGGAAAAGACAAAAATGCCATACTTCTTCTATTTTCCCTTCTCCTTAGAATTTTCTCTATTCTCAAAGCTTTGTACAAACTCTGCTTTAACTTCAATAATAAAAGTAGGAATTTTCACCTTTTTGATTGAGAAAATCATTAGTACCTTGCGACCAATGAATTTTATTTGGTCTTGTAGCTTATCCTACAGATTTGTTTTTTTCTAACTATAAATGCATGTAAATGATATTTCTAATTAATGTGTGTGGGCATCTGATATTCTTTTCACAACATTAGTTTTTCTCCTACCTCCATTTCTACTCACATTTCCCTTTCCAAGACAAATTTTCTTCTCTAGTGAGACATTGCTAGCTTTTCCACAGGGTAAGTGGAGTGCCCCTGTTGGATCTCTGGTCAAAAGGCCACCATTGAAATCCACCTTTTATGCATGCACCTACAGAATCTGCACCATTTAAGTAGAGGGACTTAGATTCTCATAGCGTTGGCTTGAAACCCACAAATTTTTCCACAAGACAAATTTTCTCACCAACACCACCCAATATCTATCCTATAAAATACTATCTAAGTTAGACAATATCTAACGTATTTCATCACTTCCCTAAAAATCTCTGACACATTTCCATGCCAACCCAACACTTCCCAAAAAATTAAAAACTCACCCCTCGAAATTCAAAACAATAAAACTTGATATGGCAAATTGTTTCAACCATTTTCTAAACAAAAGTTAAACAAACCAAAATCACTGACGGTTGGGGTAATCGTTAGCGATTACTTAAGAGAATTTTTCTATCTCTCTTTGGGGATAATATATTTGTATTTTTGAGTTTGAGATTTCAACTTATTGTTATTGTGTCTCAAATTGTTTTCGTTATCGTCCAATAACATCCCAAAATTCATCATACATGTCCAAGATGTTCCATAGCTCTTGTAGATCTACATTCTGTCAGTATAATTGTGGAATTATTTATCTTCTTGTATAAGTTTCTATCAAGGTTAGAGGTTTCTCCTCACCCTACATCGGATTCCAGGTACTTTTATTCATCATTTCATTTTCATCTGTAATTATTTTACATGCTTCAAACATTATTTTAATCAGTCAATCACTTAATTTTCTTAGTATGATAATATCTGCTATAATTGTCAGCAATTCATATTACTTATTTTTTACTATTTTCTTTCATTTAATCTACTTTATCAGTCATTTCGAGTCTATTTATCTCTAACACTTTATCCAGCATGGATTTTTTTCGATGAAAATAGGTGGTACAAGTCACAAGAATAGTAGTATCCAATCATTTCCCATTTTCCTTCATCCATTGTACTGGGAACAATACAACATCCTACGCAATATTGAGTTCTATCTCATCCACTATGCCCCTTTAGATCATTTTTAGAGAATCTTTAATTCCACTCAGTGGATCTGTGATGTTGTAGAGAAATTTTGGGAAGCATACTTTGAGGTCTAGCACATCCAAGATGACCTTGTTTGGTTTGAATATCAATATGAGCCTCCAAAATTTGATTCTGAATATGAGGATGAAACTAACTCTGAGGACTCATATTCTGAATTTGAGTACCAGTACAACACTGAAGAATAGAATCCATAATACACTAAAGAAGAGAATTCAGACTTCTTTGAAAAAGGAAATCTAGAATACACTGAAGAAGATGATTCAAATTTATCTGAGAATTCAGATTCATACTTAGATTCTGAATTCAATCCATAGTTTATACCTTTCATTTGTCATTATCTATTAGTTATATGTTTTTAATAAACTCATTTATTATCATCATATTATTTTGATCTGATTATCATAAATCTTATATTGTTTTTTGTACCCACTTGATTGTGTAAAAGTGGATTGACACCCTTATGAGGAATCCCTTTGATTTTTTAGGACTGGAATTTTCGAGTAAATCTGCCTCATATTTTACTAATCATATATTTTTTAGTGTGTTTGATCTGCAGGTGTTCTCATAGGAAGAGATCCTACATCATTTCATATATGGGGCTCAATATCAATTACTATCAGTCATATCCATAGGAATCACTAAACCTCATCATTATGAGCTTGGTTAAATCTTACTTTCTTTCTTAGTTAATTAAATTGAAGAGGTAGGATTTATTTTCTATAACTAACACACAATGACCAACAATATCCCCCTTTGTCATTGATGGAAACCACCTTCAAGAACATTAATGACAACCAATAAGACACACACCTACAGGTCCTCATTTCCAACTTTCTAATTTTTATCTCCTGCTTTGAAATCTATAAAAAAGGATACTATGATGACACAACATGAGAAATGATAACACAAGACTAGAAACAATGAAAACAATGCTAAAAATAGCTTACTTAACTCAAGTATCTCCCCCTAGAATTGGAACTTCTCTTCTTTTACTCCTTAGGCAGCATATGAAGATCCATGGACCTTTGGTGAGCCTCAAAACAACTCCCCCTTAACCGATACTCATTATTTTAGCCTTCATTATCACTCAACATCATCTTCTAGGTCTTTCCCATGCTTGAAAGCACCAAATATGTCTTTAGAGCTATTAAAACCACATTTAGGACAAATTTCCCTAAACTTCTCATTTAGTGCATATTTGAAAAACTTATCAAAGAGATAAAATCAACCTTATCATGTAAAAAATATCCAAATGCTCCCCCTGGGTTTGAGGAACCCTACTCTAACTAAATTTTTTTAAAAATAGCTTTCTTATCTTTCATTCAATCGTTGTATATGACTCAATATCCTTATCACAATCCTGTAACTCCTTCTTAGTGCTTTGAACATTGTTTTCATGTTAATGCTTCTCACTAGGTCAAAATAACATGCTTAATTACTAGCATACCTATAATTTTCATCCTCTTTTCTATACAAGACTACAAATCACTTCAATTCATAAGAACACCTGATAAAATATAAGCACATTCTCCCCCTGTCATGAAAAACTCTGTTAGACCTAAAGATTTTATTTTCACCTTCTTCACAATCGATGTAGCTTTCCATTCTGTTATTTGATTTATATTTCATGATTTTTACTTCTTTGTTCACTAAGCAACACATGAATAACATTTAGTTTGTAAGACCATAAAAACTCTAATCTCCTTATAATCCCATAGAATAATTTTTTATCTTCATAGCCCATCATTAATTATTTTGAAGCATTTCACAAATTGTCACGTTTATACCTTTTCAATCTAACTTTTCATTTGATTAAACCTAGATTTATCTTTAAAAGGTGCACAGACCTATCACATCTCAGTATGAGCCTCAATAATATACCAAACCTATATTTTCATTCAATTTGATCTTTTAGAAGCTAATGTGGATCTCTTCACAATTATAACAAGGATTAACATTCCATAGAGCATAGTTAAGTGCTAGTGATTAACAATGGATGTATCCAACATACAAAGAAATACTAAATGTGTAAATACAAAAACAATGCACTTTTATAACTCAAATAACATTATTTAGATCTTCAATGTTGACTTAAAAACACCTTGGAGACCTCATTTTCTATATATAACTTTAAATTACTATACTTATATATGTCATAGGTTACTGATGCATTGTTACATACATGAGACCCCTTAATCACATCTATACTAGCCACATTGGAACCCTTGCTAACCCATTTTTAGGTTCACTAAGAATACACACCAAGAAAACTTCAAAAAAATTAGACTTTGAAACTCTTAAAATCAATTACATAAATTTTACACATTTGTTCTTGCAAGTTTGAATTCACAATCTTAGTATCCTCTTTATCTTACTCAAGTATCACATTGTATTCTAGCACTCTAGATTTCTGAAGGACACCTTGAGACATGTATAGCACTCATATTTTCAATCATAACTTCATACATGATGGGAACACAACTTTAAATATATTTCACTTCTCAAAATTCTTATAATGATACTTGATGACATCAAGATATAGAAACAAAAAGACTCACATATTCTTAAGATCACTTGAGAACCTTCATGGTGCAAATACTAACAATGAAGTTGAGATAAATAAATCACCTTGGTCATGAAACACTAACTTAGGGTAATAATATCATCACCATATTTGTGTACACATATACCTAAACATAATATAATGGGAACCATCGGTGGCTCCCCTACCTATGAGACCTTATAGTTACTTCTTAGACCTATAGCACTATAGTACTTGTACCTTTACAAGTAATGATTCTTAAATATAAAATGAAACTTGACACACTCTTCAAGGAACCCTTTGTTATAGTCTTGAGTCACTTGGTTCTACTTAAAAGGATGAACTTAAAGACATAAATCACCATACCTTAATGTTGTGTAGCTTTATGAGTTATCAAGATGTATTGAATAATCCTTCCTCAAAGATTAATATTTGAGACACAACACCATCTAAATTGCTCTACTACTGATGGACTGATGATTACTAACATTCTCAAAGAAAAACCACTCATGAAAAACACTTGAGTTAGAATCCACACATCATGTAGGACTATCTTGATCACCTTAATTAGTTCATCTTATACAAAAGATGAAATGAAAATAACTAATAACTTTGATATAGATTCCTGAAGGTCTTCATAGCTTACTAAAGAAATATAAAAGAAAATTTTCCTTGTAGGGTTATTAGTTTCATATATTGTAATGCACTTGCACAAATATTTCTCACATCTCCACCGATCATTGGTACTTATTAATGACCACTGTGAAAATTGTACTTCAGTATGATCAAATAAGCCATATTCAAGACGTATCTTGAGAATGAATAATACTGACACCTATATTTCTACCTAGAGAACATCACGTTGTTCTCCTTAGAACCTATTAATCCTTTGAATAATTATTTTATATTAAATGAAAAACCTCATTTTTTGATTCATTCTTCTTGATGAGCTTGTAAAAAACCCTTGTTCCTCTTTCTTGTTCATCATGCTCTTTCTACCATCATATCTCTTTCTAGTTTAGCACATATTGTACAATACTTTTCTCATGATACTTTGCATACCCCTTTTCACATCAAGGATCTATCACTGGCTTGAAAACACAAAATTTGGTTTGATATATCTTACTCAGACTGAGCTACACCTTTTGACCTTTAAAACACCTGGCTGAGATGATTTTGTACCCGTTTATACCTTTACAATAATGAATAACATCTTTCATGTAAACCTTATGATGAGAGTAATTTTAAGAATCATCATGAGCATATATAAAACATCTCATACCTTTGAGAGAATGCATCTAGCCTATCTGATTGTCATGTATTCAATTTTCTCTTCAAATTGACAAGAGACGTTCATAAACCAATATCAAGATGAACATATTACATATCTTCATAAGGACATATTTGACCTTATGCATAATTTTTAAGGATTTAAAGGCCACAATGAAATTTTATAGTGTATCATAGACTGAGATACATTGAACACATTTCATGAAATCTCCAAGGAAAATCGTACTTATATGCTTATGACGCTTAACATAGACTTTTGAACCCTTGTTACTTGAAATTTTGTGGAAAAAATAAAACCTCCACTTCTTCATGATTATGAAACATTCTTTTAGACATTAAATTCTTATATCTGACACTTTGTTTATCATAGCTCATGAAACCCACTTGTGATGACTTTAGACCTTAACCAAGATAATAAAGAAAAAATTGATTCATGAGACACATCAAAATTTTCTTGATACCTCAAGATATAACATGAAGATAAACCTATGAAAAGTATAAAACTATCTCTAATGTTTTTTTGAATGAAAAACTAAATTCAGACTTGGAACTTAGAGATACCTCAATCAAGACACACAAACTCATGACTTGGTAGAGGAAAGGAATTTGACAAGAAAACACAAATAATACACACAAAAACACTCTCGTTAAATGAAAAAATGAAAAATGAGTACAACATACTCAGACACCTACAAAAATGAAGAACTCAAAAACTTGTGAATATATCACATATGTTGGACCCCTGTAATATTAACCAATTATGAAGGCGTGTGGGCGCATAGGGTTCCAGCTATGAAAAGGTGTGAAAGGCAAAAGCATGTGAAAGAAAGAGTTAAGGAAGCACATAGGCCGCGCAACACGCGAAAGGAGGCTTGGGACTTAGTCAATTTGGGAACCCAAGGCAGAACACGTGAAAAGTGTGATTGGTTACGCATGGATAAGATGCCAGCCTAGTGAGAGGCTGGCCTAGGAAAGAGCATGCCCTAGATGGAATCTTCTAGAAGATCATCATGAGATGGAGTGGAAAGATCTGGCCTGGAGGAGCATGCTTGCATAAAGAACCACATTCAACACTTGGCACTAGATATGAGGGCACTGGAAGGTGAGTTGGCAGCGCAGGAGAATTATAAATAAAAGTTCCTATGGAGTAAAAGATATCTAGAAGTATGAGGTATATCGGGTTAGAGAGTGAGTGGAGCTCTATAGAATTACTGCGAGGGGATATTTGTATTCAGGAAAGAATGCACTAAGCATGGAGTTGTAATTTTTCTTTTTATATTAGCTTAATTACATACTTCCAGTGATATGCATGAATGTGGTCTGCTCTCTGTGACTCTCTGTAATGAATTAATGAATATAGTGAGGTTACCTGTTATATATGGACATGGATATCAATGGTTTTAATTCACATTTCTCTCATATGAGTTTTGTTTCCTTTCATGCTATGTATGAATGCTTATGTAATTATTTCTGTCATAATGCATGTTCTGGATTCTGTTAAAGTACTCGGTCTGAAGTGACTACAAGGATCTAGAGGCTTTTCTGAGCCCTATGGTTTTTGTTTGTTTTAACTTCCCTCATAAAATCTCTTACATTAATCATAGATGATGCCTCCCGCTAAACTCACATAAAATAGAGACTCAGTACCCATGCATGCCTCGGGTGAGCACTCAACTTTTGTTGGGTGATAGGTCGGCACGCATGGGGTTCCTTCATTTTATAAGGGGGAAAAAGTGACTATATCTTGGTTCTGCTTCCGGGACCTCTTTTCGAAGTTGTAGTGGGATATAACATACATCATGATCTGTGTAATGAGTAATGACAGATCGGTTGACATTGGAAAACATTGAGTCATGGTTCAAGAGCATGGAGGATGAAATTTCTTGGAGATACAACACTGGACCTAAGTTTAATAAGTGTAGATGGGTAGAAGAGGACCTCTACCATGATATATATGAGACCTTCTTCTGCTGCTTCCCAGTAGAACTATATGAATGGATTTCAGCCTATACATCTAGATCAAGTTGGCATTATGGATCACATGTATGGGCCAAATAATACTACCAAAGGTTTCAGGATAAAGATCGGACATGGACCCGTGTTGTAAATCATTGGTGGAGAGGAGTACTAACTAGTTACACTCTAGAATATGCCATTTCCATGTATTCTTTTCTGGAGGTTGTTGATTTTGAATTTCTGTGAGAACCTAGAGGAACGTTTCTACGTGTTATTCCTCTAGCTATGAAGATATTGATGGTTACCATGAGTTTAGAGGCTTTCCTAATGGTCAGCTAAACCATTCTAAGTGTTGGGTAAGGGAGCTTGGGTGGAGGAAGATGGTAGGTATCATGACAAAAAAGGAAAGGGAAGAAAGACGTCTCAAGTATAGTGAAGCATGTGAAAGGGAGAGTGCTAGATGATGTGAGGCTACTAGTGTGATAGATCTATGGATACAGACGTTGCGGGAAGGAGTTGAGGTTCATGGAGAGGATGTGGAACCTGAGCAGTCTGTGCTACCCATCTTGGCAAGTGCGTGAGGGAGATCCCTTCGGCTTCTGGTGAGAGTTTTCCACATGGAGAAAGGAGAGTTGTTGGCACATATCTGAACCCACCCAGTGACCGATCCTTGGAGCTTGGTTATCTTGATCTAGGAAGAAGTGTTATTGACCCAGTTGATATCAGTGGAAGAGATAGATCTGTGCCTAGGAGGTATAATTTTTCAGTTCCTTCTTCTATGGATGCACATATTCCAGTATTTGGAGGAGTATTTGGACAAGGGGCAAGTATACAAGCTTTCGGTCTCGCATCAGGGAGTGGCGTGGGACAAAGTAGTGGTAGTGGGGCTCTATCACAGACCATCGACACACAGTTTAGTGGGACCATGGGGGTTCTTAGCACAGCTCCTATAGGCCCTATTAGACCCAGTGGTTCTGGTGGATCTGATGGCTCTTGAGGCACAAAACCCAGTGGACCTAGTAGATCAGGTAGGGGAGGAAACACCAGTGGGAACCAAGGATCAGGCTTGGGAGGACAGGGACCCTAGCCACCACCTCAAGTATTCTTTTAAATGTCTTTGCATTTTCCAGATTACATGGGCATTGAGGATGCAGTGGAACATGTTAACAAAATGTGAGCTGCTATAGCGCGCGAAGGGTATCACAACACCAGAACAAAAGGCTAGTTATTTTATGACCACATTGCAAGGGCGTGCACATAGCTGGTATAGAAAGTATGAACCTCATTAAACGGTGGTGGAATATAATGCCTTAAATAATGCATTCTTGACAGAGTTCCACATTCCTAAGTTCGAGAAGAAAAGCATTAGCGATTTGAAGGAAATTCAGCAAGGAATGGAAGAGAGTGTGCAGGAGTATGATGCGCACTTTAAAACTCTCTTGTCTAAATTATCATATGATATCCATCCTTCTCAGCATGTACAGTGGTTTATTGGAGGATTGATCACCCCTTTTAGAAGGGCCTTGTCTCATAAGACTTTTATAGACCCATGCAAAGAATTGGAAGCTACCTTGCATACCGAGGCTATTAGTAGTATTGATACTGGTGTTATCCTATTCATGGAGGCTCAGATTACTACTATGTCCAAACAATTATAAAAATTGTCTACGAACTTAGTCCATGACACTCACAGTGGTTTGTGGTGCATAGATTGTGAAATAGAGGGGCACGTTAAGGATAATTGTCCCCAGAGGATGGTATGCATTGTGATTATGGATTATGACATCTGTCATGGGGACCATGATGCAAGTAGATGTCCCTTGTTGCAGCATGCGATTAGGAAGAATGTATCTTATCATTGAAAAATTTAAACCTCCACAACCCATGATACTAAGGACTATAGGCTCATTGATCATATCCATGAGGCCATTGATCATGGGGTGCGCTAGACCAACATTTCCAGTGGTCTAAAAATGATGATCACCGCTATGAGGAGTGCACAGATGGAGGCGTGTGTGGAAGAGGTTTTCAAGGAGTATTTTGTGGTTGAGATAACCACAGAGGAGGAAGGAGTGAGTTCCCATGTGAAACATGTTTCAACTATGGATATACATAACATTACAAACATGAGTGTCTGGCCTTATTATAGTGCTCATGGTGCAGAAAGAAGCATAAGTATGAGGAGTTCCTGGAATTATTTGAGCATATGAATCAGCAACACCATAAATACAAGGGAATTGTGATGGTCATCATCAAGAAGGTAGACATAGAGTGGATGCCTCAGGTAACATAAGATGCATGTTTGGAACATGTCTTGGTAACAACAAGGGAAGAATCCGTATGCGCAAGAGAGGTACCAAGATAGAAGACCTTGGTTACGAGGGAGGAGGTTATTCATGGAAAATATCCATACCCTGCGCATCAGAAGGAGATATATCAAGACACCATGGATGTTATTGTAAGCTTATAAGGGGAGATCCAATGTCTAAAGGAGCAATCCAGGAGGGAGAAACAAGGAAGGATAGTTGAGGCGCAAAAGGATGACCTAGATGAGGTCAAGGAGGTGTGTAAAATGCTAAGGAAGGAGAACATCATTCCTTTGCTAGGATCTTGGTTGAGAGAGAAGGTACCATGTACCGGAGAAGAGTGCAAGAGACAGGTCTTGCACATGAACCTTCCCCCTCATAGCCTCAACTACGACAAGGAGATTACATTGAATGCAATTGTAGATGGATGGCTCCTCGGCAATATCCTTATTAACACAGGATTGGAGGTTAATGTTTTGACTTTGGATGCATGGCATCAGATGGGGAGACATGCATTACAACCATCTTCGAATGTGTTGTATATGGCAAAAAAAACTAAGGAAATGCCCATTGGTGTCTTGAAGGATGCAGCTATTACTATCTAGGGAGCCAAGTTTACTGGGGAATTTGAAGTCTTGGCACTCACTGAGGTGGAAAATTTCCCAGCACTATTTGGGCACCCTTCGTGTTACAAGAATAATGCAGACCTTTGGTTCAAAAAAGGGTACATAAAATTTGAGAACAAGGAGGAAAGGGTCATTATACCTCTAGTGGATGGAAAGCCGACACCCTATATTGAACCATTGGGAGAAGAAGTTCTAGACAAGATTTATGTGTGCTCAATTAGAGACCCTGAGATGATACACCCTACCAATGGGGTTATCTAGTTTGAAGATTCTCAATCAGTGAGTAAAAACCACCAGTCTGGCATGTGAAAATTAGGCGCATGGAACTTACAAATTAATGGGACGACAGTTGAGAGGGTCAGCGACCAAGGCAACAAAGGTACACATGGTTAGGCACCTTGGAGGAAAAGAACTACCTAAGTGTTCAGGAGGAGCCTTCCCTAAGATCTTTCTGCAAGAGGTAGAAGCTCAGTGGAAGGATGAGAAGGAATGGAGGGAGATGTTCAGTTGTGTCTTGCTTGGCACAGAAGCTCAGTGGTGGGCCACACATCATGAGATCCTTTCAAAGTGGCGTGAGGTAAGAATTTCTCTCTTTTTTATATTTTCTAGGAGTAATGTACACACCATCATCAAGGAGTACCATGGGAAGGATCCCACCTCTTTCCATATCTAGGAGTGTGAACGGGTCTAGAGAGAAGGTGTGGAAACTTTTCCACCATCCCTTTAGGTGCACAAGTTGTATTCTACACTACAGGGTCGTACGCGTGCATGGCACATTCTTTCGAAAACACTCCACTAGACAAGGAATTGGCAAGAGCTTGCGGGATGACCTTATTCAAACATTTGAATATCAGAGTACCAAGCCATCGGTTGATAAGGCCTTGTAAGGTATCAAGTTTCGTACCATGGGGGATAGTGCCAGGACGGAAGATCAGCTATTGGAGATACTAGGTGAACCAGGATTGGAGGTGCATTTTGAAGAACTAGAGGAAGCAGAAGAGTTACAGCTTGAGCCTGCATGTTTGGAAAAGGAGAAGGGAAATTTGGCATATGTGATTGATGGAGAGGAATCAGAAATCTTAGATTTTAGCCATTCTGTAAGGACGCGTGAGGTAGTGGATAGTGCAGATGATTACATGCGTGCCTACCATGATCCTTTAAAGACGAAGAAAGTTAACATCAGTTCAGAAGAAGAACCTAAGGAAGCTATTATTGGGGATTATTGGACAGAGAAGGAAGTATCAAAAATCATTGATCTGCTACACGAATTTGAGGATTTATTTCTACGCGGGTATCATGAGCTCAAAGGCGTTCACCACTCCTTGAGGGAAGTGAAGATAAAGTTGAAGGATAGTACTTGCTCAGTCAGGAAAAGGCCCTACCCAAAAAATCCCAATTTTCGTGTGAAGGTTATGGAGGAGATAAACAAAATGATAGCTTTTGGGATCATTGAGGTAGTGGAAGAATTAGAGTGGATAAGTCCGATGGTAATCAAAATCAAAAAATATGGGCAGATTAGGATTTGTGTGGATTATAGGGAATTGAATGTAGTTTGTGTCATTGATCCATTTCCAACCCCCTTCACTGAAGAAATTTTGGAAGGATTCGCTGCGCGCGAAATCTACTCCTTTACGGATGAATTTTTAAGGTACCACCAAGTCTGGATTGCAAAGGAATACCAGGAGAAGAAAACTTTCACCACTGAGTGGGGAAGTTTTACATATATGGTCATGCCCTTTGGGTTGAATAATGCACCTGCTATCTTTTTGAGCATTCCAAGAATTCATCCATAAGTTTCTTCAGGTCTATTTGGATGACTGGACAGTATATGGTTTGGTTAAAGACCATTGTGACAATTTTAGGTTAATGTTTGAGAGTTGTAGGCAATTGAGGATATCCCTCAACATTAATAAATGTGTATTCGCTACACCCTTTGGGAATTTATTGGGCATATCATATGTAAGGAGGGCTTGCTGGTAGATCCCGCTAAAGTTGCAGTTATTGTGAGATTAAGGGAGCCTTCTAGCTAGAGCGCAGTGCACGGATTCCTTGAGCATGTGGGCTATTATAGAAAATTAAGGGATATGCCAAGATTGCCACACTATTAGAGGAGCTTGTTAGACATAAAATTTCCTTCCATTGGGGAGAGGCCCAGTAGAGGGCATTTGATACATTAAAAGATAGGCTTATTACTGTGCCTATTTTACGGTTTCCCTCTTGGGACAAGCCCTTTCATGTTCACGTAGATGCCTCAGGGACCACCATTGGAGTAGTGCTTGTACATCTAGGCAAAGGGATTCTTGATCATCCTCTCTATTTTTCAAGCAAGAAGTTGACACCAGCAAAGCAGAATTATACCACAACTGAGCGTGAGGCATTGTTAATGATCTATGCGCTCTTCAAGTTTTGACAATATCTACTACCAACACCATTTGTGTTTTACACCGATGACATGGAATTGAAGTATTAAGTAAAAAATCCTATTTTGTAAGGGTGCATCTATCGATGGCTGTTGTTGTTTCAAGATTTTGAATTCACCGTTGTAGTAAAACCTAGGAAAATAAACTGTGGGCCTGATCATCTATCAAGAATTGATTCAGGAGAGGATGCGTAGAGTATTGAGGAAGCAATGCCAAATGCACAACTGTTTAGGTTATGGCGTGCAACCTCAGATTTAGAGGAGATTTTAGTATTCTTAAAGGAAGGTGTGGCGCCAGATGGAATGAAGGCATTAGAAAGAAAGTAGTTGGCCATATGCGTCACGCCCTACGTGTTAATCAGTGGATACTTATACAAGTTGGGACATGATGAAGTTTTACGCAGGTGTGTCTTAGAGCATGAATTCCTAGCCATCATGGAGGAAGCACACATAGGAAGTGTGGGTGGGCATTATGCAAGTGATGCCGCTGTGTGTAAGATATTAAAGGCAGGTTTATGGTAGGAAACCTTGTACAAGGATTGTAGAGATTATTGTAAATCATGTGACCATTTTCAGCACATTGGCAAACCAAGAAGGAGAGATGAAATGCCTTTCCATCTATTCCTAGCACAGAGCCTTTTGAAAAGTAAGTGATAGACTTTGTAGGACCTATTACACCAACAACGGGGAGGGTTGGGTCACATTATGTTATCACTTGCATAGATTATCTCACAAGGTGGGCATAGGAAACCCCAACTAAATATTGTACGACCTCAACAATAGTAAGTTTATTGTGGGAAAACATTATCACAAGGTATGGATGCCCTTTGAGTATATCCAGTGATAGGGGTACACATTTCTTGAATGAGACCATGAGGATCCTATTTTTTGAGTTCATGGTGGATCATCACAAGACTACACCCTATCACCCACAAGAAAATGGAACCGTGAAAGCATTCAACAAAATAATGAGTCATACCTTGAACAATATTTGTGATGTCGGAAGACTTGATTGGGATGAAAAAGTATTGATAGTATTATGGGCTTACAAGACAATGTATAAAAGACTAAACAAAGCCACACCTTTTCAATTGATGTTTAGCTAGGAAGTTGTTTTAACCGGTTGAATTTATGTTTTCCTTCTCTATGAATATGCGCACATGAGGATTAGTCGATGAACAAGCGTTGGAAGAAAGAATTGAGGAGCTAATGAAACTAGATGAGAGACAATAACTTTCCCGATGGATCCAAACAACGGAAAAGACAAAGCAAAAGGCTTAGCATGATCGCCATATTATAAACAAGAAGTTTGATGTTGGGTAGATGGTGTTACTATATGATTCTAAGTTTTTGTGCCATCATGCGAAGTCAAAAGTCCATTGGTTGGGTCCTTACACAATCTCGTACATCCTTGATTTGGGCGCGTGCCAGTTACAAGTGCTGGATGGGATGAAGTTTCCTGGACACTTCAATGGTATTAGGTTGAAGCCCTACTATAAATAAGTCTTCTTGGTGTTTGTAAATAAGGTAGTTTTTCCAGTTAGTTTAGAAGGTTCCTTTATGTTTTTTCCCTTTCTTGTGTTTCCCTTTCACGTTGTTTTTTTGTTTTGTGCCTTGGGCACTGGTAACCTTATTGCTATTTTTGGAGAATATTTGAGTGTGCATAGGACCGTGCTTCACTTTAAGTTTGGGGTGGAGAAAGGTGAAGAAGCACGTGATTAAAGTACCAAGGAAGTTGTGTTGAAAAGCCTTGTTGAGTAGTCGGGTTGAAAGAGGTATATAAAGAGGAAGATGGAAGAATGGTTGGGGCCAGGGTAAAGCAACTTGTAGATCCCACGTACTGAGGAGGAGAAAGCACATTTGAAAGCAACACAAGGTAGGAAAGAGGAAGGATCAAGATAGAAGAAGTGCCTTCGGTGTGGGTTGTGCATGCGTAAGAGTCTCCTGTCAGGTTGGATTTGTTGCGCACCAAAAGGTTAGAGGATTTTTCATGCAAGTTGGGTGCGCAAGTGAAGGTGCTAAAGATGGGCTTTTTTTGAAAAATCTGCATTAAATGAGAAAAGTATGGTGGTAGGTGAAGTAGAATTTAATGTTTAGAAAAGAGAAAATCTATAAGTAGAGGGTTAGGGCACTCTCATTTTTACTTTACGAAATAGAAGAGTTGGAGATATAAGCGCATTTGACAAAATAGGGCTTTCATATTTGATCAAGTGAAGGAAGATCTGTGAGATTGAAGCAGCTAGTTTGAAATTGTGAACCAGAAGGAAGGGGTTACACAGGTGTGGAAAGAGTTGAAGAGGTGATGTCTTGTGAAGATTTTATCCCAGTTAGGGTTTTACAAACTAGGGCATGGGTTTATAAGAGTTATATCACGGATTTGAGATCAGAGGATTGGAGGATTGGAGGAAGTAAAATAGAGTAACAAGGAGAGAATTGGAGTGATAAAAATACCCTGACCATGGCACCCAAGAAAGGAAAGGGAAAAGCCAAGGCTAAACAACCAAAATCCATGGTAGACACAAATGAAGAATGGTATGTAGAGATGCAATACCTAGATGGGGTGATGATGGGGAAGGAATGGGAATCCCACTTGAGAAGTGTACCTGTTAGTGACTATAATCTCCACACGAACACAATAGAAAAGGAAATGGCATTGGAATTGGTACGCCCCACCAACAAACGAACACCTAAGGGTTTTCCTATATACGACGATGACGTGAAGGTTAAAATGGAGAAGGAAGGGCTATTACAACTCTATGAGTTGCCTTATTTTGGAAATCCAGAGTGCCTGTACCAGTGGTTGATGTCACGGGTGCACAAAGATTACTTCTACTTTGTTGGGCTCAAGATGTACATGACTCCCCAACTGATTTCATAATTTACAGGCCTCATATGTGAGGGAGATAGCCTAGAAGATGACCTTGGTGACAAGGAAGCCATTCAAGAAACCATCACCGAGTATGCTTGTAAGAAAGGGTTGTGGTATTATGAAATTTCAGACATCAAGGAACCCATAATGAAAATGGCCACGCATCTGGTGACTAAGCTGAATGGCCAGAAAAGATGGACATAGGTCAACAAACCTTGGCTACACATGTCTGCAAGAAGATTGCATAGGGAACTATATATAACAGATTTGTGTACATCGCTGAAGAAATTTTCAGTTACACGAAGAAATGGGACATGATCCTCTTTGGCAATGTCTTGCTCAACATTTTATTCGCTAGAGATTAGAGTGCCTGACATGCCACTAAACAAGTTCATGTGGGAGTATCTAGTTGAGGATCCTTCTCCCATGAAGAGGTTTAAAAAATATGTCTTGTGATATAATGACAGCACCCCACAAGGCGTGGTTGGAAAAATGGTACACGTTCCTAAGGAATGCATTCGGGGCAGAGTGGAGGATCCCCAAAAAACTCCCAATAGCCACTGAGGGAGAAGCTGAATTTGTGGTTTATCAGCACTACTACTTGGGAAGGTTCAATCTGATAAACGATTCATGGAGCCCTTGGTGAAAGCTCCCCTCCGCATTTACTCGCTCAATACTTCTAAGCGGGGGTGAACAGGTTTAAAGAGCCAAAGAAGCTAAGACTGAGAACTATGGGTAGTCTGGGCCGGGAATATAGGGAGATGAGGAAGAAGTTGAATTAACCTGGTGGTAATTGCGCATGTACGTGGAGAAGTACATGTTGTCACATGAGATTCAGATGAAAAGTTTGATGATGTTACCCATCGCTGGAGGATCAGTGACACATGTGTACTTGTGCATAAGGCTGAATTTTGAGAAGGGCGTGCATATCTGGAGAGTGAAGTCTCCATACCTAAAGATCCCTTAGGCAAGAAGGGGCCTCATGTCATATAAGAGATAAAGAGATGGAGAAGCATGCCAAGTGTGCCGACTACTCAGACAGTGAGCATGCCATCCATTAGTGCTACCAACCCAAGCACTTACATGCAGAGAAATAAGTCTCAGGTGAAGGAAAAGATGCCAAAGGTAGAGGTACCTAGGCAACCCATCTCCAAGGAAGAATAACCTGAGGAAGAAGATAAGGACAAATCCCCTGATCAGGATCCACCTCTTAGGAAGAAGCAGAGGGTGGACGAGGAAGCTGACTTGGAGGTGACCGAAAACTTGGAAAAATACATGGGTGGAAGAGGGGATGAAAGTGAAGAAGATGGCAGCAGAGAAGAAGAAGAAATAGAGAAAGACCAAAAGCCCTGATGTGGTTAATGTCTATGACTCAGAAGATGAGAGTGAAGATGAGAAACAAGAGTTTTTATTCACACAGCACAAGGGCACACAAGATGAGGAGGACACCAAAGACATGGAGGGTGAGGAGGTTGCCAGGAAAAAGGAGGGAGCCATAAGTTTTACAAAAGAGAAAATCATGGAGGTGGCAGAGAGAGAAGCACAAAGAATGCTTGAGGTCTTTGTAGACTAAGAGTTGGAGTGTAGCATGGACATAGTGTTGAAGGAGGGGAAGGAGGAGAACATTGAAAAATAACATTACATCCTAGTAGGCCCCGCTTTGAAAATAAGCTTCCCCAAAATAGCGCATGTTCTCGGGCAGAATAACTCTTGATGTAGAACACAAGACCTGTAATGAGATATGTTGATGACACAAGGAAGGTGTTATGCATGTGATTCTAGAGCACCGTACTCACGTGAAAAGGATCATATCCATGGGGTCTTTTGAGAAGGATGACACATACCCTCAAACCAAGAATATGCTCTCTTGGGCGTTTGAGTCTCACATTGATGAGCTAGACTTCGAAGTCTGCCATGAAGCACTCGTCATCCTACCAGAATCTAAGGGGGTCAATCCCTTAGTGAATGCTTAGGGGCTCTCAGATGAACAAGTGTGCAATGCACTGAACAAGGTTGCACGATTAAGAATGAGGGTAGATTATTCGTGCACGCAACGATAGGATTAGAATGCTGGAGGAAAAGTTAGGAGAGAAGGAAGAAGAAATGGCGAGAGAAGGCCAAGAGCTTGAAACAGGAAGAACTGATCAGGGCACAGTTAAGGCACGAGTTGAAGGTAAGAGAAAGTAAAGGTGCATGAAGTTTACAAGAAAATGGAGTCCATCAAGAGCACCATCCTCCTAAAGCACCCAGACTTAGCACCACCCACACAAAATTACTCATTCCTCCTAGAGTGTATGGAAGACCTAATGTGCAAATCCTCACCATGGAGAGATGACCCTTGGCCTTGGAATCTGCTGAACAAGTGGCCGTGTGCTTGAAAGAGGAAGACCAATTTGAAGGTAGTAGTGCATTCGTTGCTGATTACAATCTAAGTACTCGCAAAGGTTAAGGTTCACTACCCAGTCTGCAAAAGCCGTATATGATACATGCGCGGACAGAGATAAGGTGGTGAGCTCCTTGGTTGTCACATGCTTGAGATGGAACTAAAAGAATTCCAAGAAAAGAACAAGGGGAACAGGGAAGAGAGAGATAAGGTTCTAGCCGAAGTAGAGAAGAAATCATAGGCAATTAAGGCCTTAAGAAGCTCAATTAAGGCCTAGCTAAAGGAACTATACCCCCAGATCACTATAAGGATGGATAAACTTGAGGACCTGAGCAAAGAGATGGAGTATATTGTGGACGTTTTGGGAACCCAGGGATTTGGCCTGAGTTTTGATGAAGTGAGCACCCTGGTGGGAGACCTCTACCAAAAGGCATAGGGCGAGGTTGAAGTGTGGAATAAGCTAGACGTAGACCTCCAAAAATATTTTCCTAGCTTGTTGAGTTGATGTCCCTCCATTATTCATTTTTTCCCCAATTCTTTCATTCCTTATTCTTTTCTTTATAAGGTATAAGGCTATTCATTAGTTCCATGGACAGAATGCATCTTGGTTAAGTGTTTCTGAGGACAGAGAATAGGCGTAGTGTGGGGTGATGTTGGACCCCTATAATATTAACCAAGTATGAAGGTGCGTGGGCGCGTAGGGTCCCAGTTATGAAAAGGTGCGCAAGGAAAACTCACGTGAAAGAAAGAGTTAAGGAAGCACATAGCTCGCACGATGTGCAAAAAGAGGCTCAGGACTTAGTCAATTTGGGAACCCAAGGTATAACACGTGAAAAGCATGATCGGTTACGCACGGATAAGATGTCATCTTGGCGATAGGCTGGCCCAGGAAAGAGCATGCCTCGAATGGAATATTCTATAAGATCATAATGAGATGGAGTGGAAAGATCTAGCCTGGTGGAGCATGCTCACATAAAGTACCACATTCGACACTTGGCACTAGATCTGAGGGTGCTAGAAGGTGAGTTGGCAACGTAAGAGAATTATAAATACAAGTGCATGTGGAGTAAAAGATATCTAGAAGTACAAGGTAGAGTGGGTTAGAGAGTGAGCAGAGCTATGTAGAATTACTGTGAGGGGATATTTGTATTCAAGAAAGAATGCACTAATCATGGAGTTGTAACTTTTCTTTTTCTATTAGCTTAGTTACATACGTCCAGTGATATGCATAACTGTGGTCCTCTCTCTGTGACTCTCTGTAATGAATCAATGAATATAATGAGGTTACCTGTTATATATGGACATGGATATCAATGGTTTTAATGCACATTTCTCTCATATGATTTTTTTTTCCTTTCATGCTATGTATGAATTCTTGTATAATTCTTTCTGTCATAATGCATGTTCCGGATTCTGTTAAAGTACTCAGTCTAAAGTGATTGCAAGGATCTAGAGGTTGTTCTAAGCCCTACAGTTCTTGTTTGTTTTAACTTCCCTCCTAAAAAATCTTACAGTAATCATAGATGATGCTTCTCGCTAAACTCACATAAAAGAGAGACTCAGTACCCGCGCATGCCTCAGGTGAGCACTCAGCTTCTTCTGGGTGATAGGCCGGCGTGCATGGGATTCCTTCTTTTTATAATGGGGTTAAAACTGACTACAACATACATTCATATGCTTCAAACACTAGATTATGGATCCATGAATCCTAATGGAGGCACCACATACTTCAGCATTATACCTAGCAAGGTAAAATATCCATGTTATCATAGGACCCGACACAAAGGTCTTCAATCAAAACCCTCAGCTTCTCAACCTTATCTTCTCTATTTCTCTTCTTGGGGACTTCATGAGAAGACAAAAACAATTCTTGAGTTTTAATAAGGGAAAACATACCTTCATGAGAAATAGTATCATATTTTTATTTTTATTTCTTCTTTCATTTTCTCAGCTTGTGTAGATTTAACATTATCCTTCCTTTTGTAGGTATTTATTTTGAATGTACAATATCTTGGAATGTTGCCTAATTTGTTGAAATTGAATAAAATAGGAGCACTCTTACCTCTAAAAAAATCATTTATTTGTTTAGAACCCTTTTGATGAAAATGTTTATCTATATTCCCAAACTAATTGCAACTATAGCACATAAATCCATGTTTCTTATCATCCATCCAAATCTAGTTAGGAGACTCATGGTGACCAAATTTTGCAATATGGCACTTCTTGTGACAACTATAGAATGTAATATATCTTGAGTGATAGGAACTCTTATTCTAACCATTTCTCCATGGAAATGCATTCCTAACAGACCTCCTACAATATTTATCTCTATGACCAAAAGTATTGCAAGAGTAGCACACACCATTAAAATTACTTGTATATTTCATTGCATTAGGATACATGATAACCTTCTTGACATATTTCACATCCTTTATAGCTTTAGTAGCATCACTAGGTTTAGCTTTGTTCACTGCATGCTTCTCAGAATGTTCTTCTTTGTAGCCAAGATCAGATTTGTCATTTGTAGCTCTTTGGTTCTCTAACATGTCATTTAGGGATTCTGAACTTTTCTCTAGATTTTTATAGGTCTTCAACTTACTGTGTTTCTAATTAAAAACTGATTTTAAGGATCTCAGCTCATCTTCATACCTACTGCAATCTTCTTCTTTGACCTTTATGGTTTTAGAAAAATTCTCCATTTGTGACTCCAAAAACTGAATGGCTTGACTATGCTCATATTCCATGCACTTGATCTGATCTTCCAAGACATAAATCACTGCATGAGATAATTTATTTTTCTTTTTTATGGGTTATTCAATATCTTATGTTTTACCCCTATCTTTTTTACTTCAATAGAATCTCCTTTAAGTGAATTAAATTTATTCTCAATGACCTACTCTGATACTGTTGTCCTCTCAATTTTCCCCATCTTTTCAAATCTAAATTTGTGAAAATTGGAGCCCTGCCATGGAAGAAATTCATGTTTTAAACTCCTCATGACACTTGTTTTCATTTCCCATGACGTTTTCAATAATTTTCCTCAGTCTGCTACCATTAAAATGTTTTACCTATTTTCAATAGATGGGAAATGATTTTGGTTCTCCTTTTATGAGTTTGAATGTGTGGGACCTTGCATCTTTTGTTTTTTAACCTTTTGTAGAGAAAGAAATCCTTCATTGGGAGAAAAAATGGCATTTTCCTGTTTCCTGCAAATTTCTACGTTCTTTTCCCAATCAAATTCTTACTTGGGAAGGAAAGGCTATGCTTTTTTTTCCCATTGGATGTGGCCGGCTGGGTTTCTTTGTGAACTTATAAATTTATGTGGTTTTGGAAAAAATACAAGATTTTCCCTGCATCCCCATTGGTCCCTGATTAGCTAGAGCAATTTTGGTGGAGGTTTGGGTCGGCGGATCCATTTTATTTTCTAAGGCATTATGACGAAAGGATAAATTTAATCTGATGCCCGCACCAATCACATGGTGCCACGTGTTCACGTTGAAAGGTCAACAACGGGGGCATGGACTTCGGGGGGAAAGTTGTAATTTTTCCCTTTCCAATATAGATGAAAAGTGAGGCACATTCCCGCAACCAATTAGGTGGCTCCACATGTTCAAAAATGAAAGTGGGGCATGTGGCTGTTTTTAAATTCATAGGCACTGTGGTGGACAGGAGGGAGACTTTGGGAATTTTAGCCTTGTTTCCACAAAGGGTGAAAATTTCTAAAATGGCTCGCGGCCCCGCCCAAGTGAAAGGAAAATTTCTAAGTTGAGGCCCACAACAAATCAGAGAGGGACATGTGGCCTACATTGAAAATTCAACAGTAGAGGCATGGAATTTTGGGGAAAAGTTTGAATTCTTCTGCTTTCTCAAAATATATAAAGTCTAAAGCAGAAGTGCATCCTCGCAACCAATCACATGGTGCCATGTGTTCGAGTTGAAAAGTCAAATCAGGCCAGTGGAGATTTTTGAGAATTTAAGCCTTTTTGTTAAAAGAGTTTAAATGGCAGATTTGACCCATTTTTCCTCAGCCACTTAGATGATGCCACGTGTCTGGTCTTAGATGAAGCTGCGGGGGGGTGAAGCAAATTGAGAAACTGCGCTTTTTCTCCCAAATGACAGGAAATGATGATTTCTTCCCCAGGTCTTTCGTTGCTTGGATCTTGCCACATGTAGGGTCCAAATTCGAAGGTAAAAGGGGGAAAGGATAGTTGAATGCCCTCTTCTAGTTTTTATCAGCATTAATGAACCATAGCTCTACAAAGCACAAAAAATGGCTCATTCTTCATTCTTTTCTCTGCATTTCTTGTCGTTTCTCCATGAGATGCATTTTTGGTTGGTTTTGAAGCCGGATTGATAAGTTTGAAGGGATGTAAAGTTTAATCATCAAAAAGTGGATTTTATCGGGCATACATGATAAAAAGGGATAAAACTTATCAATAAGCACTTAAGTGCTATGAAAGTGGTTAAAAGGTTGAAATGGAAAGACCGCGTGAAGGAGAAAATCATGAGATGGCCCCTACTAAAATAATCATGCTCAAACTGAAAAAATATTCACCTTTTTGAACCTCCTATTTTCATGAGTGCATTTGTTTCATGTCACTTTCCAAAAACGGATCTGTAAAAAACATTATCCCTTTCGGATATTCATTTCTTGGGGAAAATTATGGAAGTATACAAATTGTTATAAATATATGGCTTTGGCCATGGGAAAAGGGGATTCTGGTTTTCTGGGAAGGTTGTAAATTATGAAGTAATTCAATATAGAATTTTTTTCTTTCTCATTTTCCTCTGTTATATATTTCTCTCTCCTCACTCAATTCAATGGATCTTTTGTTTTGCATTCAATAGAAATGTTTTGTTCTAGTTTGTGTGAATCTTTAGAACTTTGTGTCTACAGATTTGTGCAGGTGGTGAAGTAATTGATCCTTTTCTATATTTTCTTGGTTCAATGTGAGTAGGGAGATACTCTTCTATCTATATTTTCTAAAAGCATTGTTGTTTTCTTCCTTCTCCCACATATATATTCTTCCATTACTCCTGATTGATAATATTTTAAGTATGAAAATGTTTCGGGATATCAGGGTCCAAACATTGAGCGTTGTATATCTGTACATTTGTTTTTCTTGCTTTCAATAAGGGAACCTCTCCCATATAAGAGGATGGACTTGTTGTCTCATGACTGTGGTTTCAACCCATGTTCTATTCTGAAACCCAATAGTTTTTGGTGACTCCGCTGGGGAATTCATTACAAATGGATTGTACTATTTGAATAATAACGTTTTGATCATCTTTGATCTGGCGACTCCAAGATACACTCAGGGTAGAAGAACCCTTGGGGAAGAAGACCTTCATTTCCAACTTCTGGATCATCAAGGTTTCTCCCTCCCTTCATCAAGAAAAAGAAGAGGAACAAGATATGCAAACACTCCTTCTGCTAAAGATAGAACTTCTGGGAGTGACATCCCTAAATATCAAATTAGTCCTAATTTGCATGCTTTGATTCTCGTTGGTTTTTCAGTTCCTCTCCAAAAAATATTTCCAAAGATGGCAGCTCCTCTTCCTTGGGGCCAAAGGATTGGGCCTCTTGCTCTTCCCCAACCATTGTATGAATTTCCTAGAGGCAATAGAAATAATTTCCATAAATTTAGAGGTGATGAGAAGGTTCATCCAGATGAACATATTGCGGCCTTCATTATTGCTTGTGGTGTTCTCGGGGTTGAACATGAGGATATCTCCACTAGAATTTTTGTGGAGACATTACAAGATAATGCTACTGATTGGTTTTATCATCTCCCTACTAGATCCATCACCGATTGGAACACCATGACAGCCCAGTTTGAGCAGCATTTCAAACATGCTAAGGATGTACATTCCCTCTTGGCCCAGATTTCTCAAATCAAGAAAGAGTCACATGACCCCATGAGGGAATTTGTGGTCAAATTTAATAGGTTGGTTAATAAGATCCCACTGAACACACACTTTATGGATCAGATTTAGATATGTTTCTTCCTTAATGCCCAATTACCTGAGGTGAGATATGCACTTAGGGGATCCAATCTTGCCACCTTGGATGTTGATCAGAGATTTGTTGTTAATGTTGAAGATGATCTTATCATGTTTGGTAAGCTAAGGAGAGATTCATCCAAATCCAAAGCATCCCCTTCTTCCACATCCTCTCCTAGAACTAGTGTAAATCAGTTGGTACAGAAACTTGCTAATGATCTTATTTCCCTCAAAAAGTAGTTTTCCCAGCATGCTCCTTATTAGGATGTTTCTAGGAAGAATTTTCAACCCAAAAATTAGTTTCCCTCTACTCATACCATACTAGCAATTGAAGGTCCACCTGTTAAAGTTCTAATCAATGCAACATGTGAAGTGTTGGAGCCTGATGATGAGGAAGAGGGTGGAATCTGTGAAGAACATGAAGAGGAAGCTGATGAAGAATTAGAAGATTTGAATGGATCTCAGTCCATTTTCTCATCACTGAAGGTATAGATGAAGAGAGTGATTATGAAGAAAGAGTTATAGAGATTAACAGTGAATAATATGCTGTCATGACTTGTGAGCAAGCCAACAAGAAGAAGAAAGTGGTGCAGCCTGCTAAAAGATCTAAGGAGCCTCATATGGTCATTCCAGTGATTGTAAGAAGAGGAGCTCCTATTCCAACTTCTTTCACATCCAAGGTAGGTTCTGTTGTTCCTTCCTCCTCTATTTCTTCTCCTAAAGCTTCGTACCCTTCAAATTATAGAATTGATAAGTCAAAACTTTCATCTACTCCTATCTATGATGCTCCATCTACCTCTGGTTATTTTGACATTATTGACCATCTTAAGAAAAATAAGGTCCATATCTCAAAGGATGAATTCTACCAAACCCATCCCAAGGCCTTTGCTAAGATGGTAGACTTTGTAAACTCCAAATCTAAGCCTTCATCTCCTAGTTCTTAAGGTATCTTGCCCACTCCATATCCTTCATCTCAACCCAGCCTTCTGTCAATAGTCACTTCATCTGATGGGAAGATCAAACCATTTTATGTCACCCTCCTCATAGCTGGGTACAAGCTCAGCAATTGTGTTATTGATTCTGGTGCTTCAGACAATGTGATGCCTGCTAAGGTAGCTCATGCCCTAGGCTTAACCCTAACCCGTGATTTTGGCTCATGTTACTTAATGTAAATTAGAGAAGTGCCATTGGTTGGGAGGATAAAGGATTTGCAAGTAGCCTTTGTTGCTTTACCAAAGAAGAGATTTTTAGCCACCATTTTGGTAGTTGATATTTCTCCTTCCTACAGCATGCTGCTGAGTAGATTTTTTTTCAAAAATTTGGGAGGAGGAATCAAGATGGATTGGTCACATGCTCTTATTCTAGTGAATGGGAAAATGAAGAAGCTACTGCCTGAGAAACAAACTGAATATATTGTGCAAAAAAAGATGACCCAAAGGCACAAATACTTTATGCAAACATTGGTCATGGTAACTACATGATCATGTAACAAGATGAGGCTAACCATCCTAAAGAAGTGTTTCTTGATCCTAATGGTATTTAGACTATGGAATTTGATGGAAGCTGCTCCTTAGCTGGTTCTGGAGCTGGTGTGGTGCTCATTTCTCCTGAAGGGAAAATTCACCATTTCTCTTTCAAGATCCAATTCAAAAACACAAATAATATAGCTGATTAGGAGGCTCTCATCCTCGGTTTAAGCATGGCAAAAGAGATGGGGGTCAAGAATCTCCTTTCTCGTGGAGATGAAAAGTTTCTTGTAAAACAATTCAGAGATCTCTATCAAGTGAAGAATAAAAGGTTGAAGCATTACAGGAGCCTAGTTTGGGATTCCATTGAGTTCCTTGATTCCTTTTCAATTGAAGCCATGCCAAGGGAAAGGAACACCAGGGATGATTCCTTGGTTATCTTGGGATCTCTACTGATCCCTCATCAAGATTTCTCCCAAGATAAATTCACCATTGAGATGATTCATAGGCCTAGTGTGCCTAATAATGAAAACAACTGGTAGGTCTTTAATAATGATCAAAAACTTACTTTCCTTCCTTAAACTCGGAGATAATTTTGACCAGCTGTACTTTGAATGAGGTAGGAATCTTCCTAGAGAGTGTGTGCCTCCAAATGAAGAAGATAGCAAAGAATAAATGGAATGGCTACATAATACTAAAAGGTAATAAGATACCTAAAGGGCTGGTAAGTTTGGAAGAATTATTTGATAAACATGATGAGTACATCATGTCTAAAGCTTCCAAAGGAGTTCAATAGTCTACTGACTATGAAAAGATAAACACTGGGAGTCTTAAAAAACCTATGCTGGTAGACATTGGAAAGTGCTGCACACAAGAGGAGAGGAAAAAAATCAGAAAATTTGTTGAAAATGTATGCTGATGTTCTTACATATTCTTACATGATGATCTCTATAGGCTTTTCAACCAAAAGAGATGTAACATTTCATTCATCTAAAGCCTGGGATCAAGCCTTTCTGGAAAAAGCAGAGGTAGTATAATCCTAAAATTACTGATACAATTTTTCAAGAGATCCAAAAGTTATTGAAGGCTAAGATCATTTTCCCCATTCACCATTCAATGTGGATTGCTAATATTGTGCCTGTCAGGAAGAAGAATGGTGAGATCTGGATTTGTGTTGATTTTAGGAACTTGAATCAAGCCTCTTTGAAGGATAATTATCCTCTCCCTGTAATGGATCAAGTGTTGTAGGCTATTACAAGTTCAGAAATGTTGTCCATGCTTGATGGATTCTCAGGATATAATCAAGTAGAAGTGAGTGCTACAAATCAGCATAAGACTGCCTTTACCACTCATTGGAGCACCTTTGCTTACGGGAGAATGCCTTTTTCCCTCATCAATTTTGGTGCCACATTTCAGAGGGCAATGGACCTAGCCTTTGGTAGTCTCAAGGGAAAATACATAGTTATATACCTTAATGATCTAATCTGTGTTTCCAAAAACTAGAGCTGATCATTTCTAACACCTTGAAAATGTCCTCTAAAAATGTAGAGATCTTGGCATCTCCTTGAATCCCAAGAAATATGTCTTTTGTTATCACTGAGGGATAAATTATTGGGACACGTTGTCTCCAAGGAGGGAATCAAGATTGATCCAGGAAGAATCCAGATGATTTAGCAGATCCCTCTCCCCACAAGCAAGAAAGGTGTGCACTCTTTCTTTGTCAAGATCAACTTCTTAAGAAGATTCATACCTGATTTTTCTGAACTTACTTTGAACATAGCTCACATGATGAAAGGGAAGAATACTTTTGGTTGGTCCTTTGAAGGAAAGGTTACATTTGAAGACATCAAGAGAGCTATAGCAAAGACTCTAATCATGGCATGCCCTGATTATGGCAAAGACTTCATTATCTATTGCTATGCCACTAAAAGTACTCTAGGTATTGTGTTAACCCAGGAGAATGTTGAAATTCATGAACTCCCCATAGCATTCATGAGTTATATTTTGAAATCCAATGAGATGAAGTACACCATGATGGAGAAACATGCTTTTCCAGAATGGTCAAAGCTATGAAATAGTTTCATTTTTACATCCTCAATTCTTGTTCTATTGTGCTTGTTCCTGACAAAACTATTAAATCCATTCTTACACAACAAGAATTTGGAACCAAGAGAGGCAATTGGGTAGCCAAATTTTAGGATTATGATCTTGACATCAAACCCACCAAACTAGTTTGAGGAAAGGGCTTATGTGAACTCATTGCTGAAGGAGCTGATGCTAAATTGTCTAAGGAAGAAGTTGATATCCCTGTTGTTCTTTTCCTCAGCTCAAATGATGAATGTTATGCTGGCATTGCACACTTTCTTACTTATGGAGAATGTCCATCCCATTTGAGTGCCAAGGAGAAGAGAGCCATCAAATTATGGTCTTACTCAATATGTGTTGTGGGAAAATGCATTGTTCAGACAAGGCATAGATGGAAGGTTTTTGAAATGTGTTGAAAAAGAGAAGCAAAGGAAGTTGTTCTCACCTTTTCATGACTTAGGCCTGTGGAGGTCATTTCTCTTCTATTGTCACAGCCCCATAAAATCCTTCTGTGCTGGATATTAGTGGCCTACCTTGTTCAAAGATGCATCAAAGTGGGTAGATCAAGTGTGAAGCATGTCAAACCTTTGTTGGAAGACCCAAATTGGCTGCTTTACCTCTCAAACTAGTAGTGATTGAGGAACATTTTCAACAATGGGGTTTGGACTTCATTAGGACACTCAATCCACCTTCAAGTGCAGGGCATACTCATGTTTTGACTGCCACTAATTATTTCACCAAGTGGGTGGAAGCCATTCCAGTTAAAAGTACTACTTATGAAGTAGTATGTAACTTTGTCAAGGAGCACATATTAATAAGGTTTGGGATACCAAAAAAGGTATCATCACTGAACAATGCTTCAAATTTTTCTTCTGCTGAGATGATGGATTTCTGTTATGGCTATGGAATTCCCCTTGCCCACTCTTCAGATTACTATCCCCAAGGGAATGGGCAAGCAGAATCAACTAACAAGAACTTGGTCACCATTGTTCGGAAGCTTGTTAATGACTCTTAGAGGAATTGGCATAAGAAACTATATGATGCTTTATGGGCAGATAGGAATACACCTAAGAGAGCCATTGGAATGTCTCCTTTTCAGGTTGTATATGGAGTTGAAGCTCAGCTGCCAGTGACATTGGAACTACCAACCTTACATTTGATGAAGGCCATTGAGGATGCTAGCTTTACCAATTCATTGGACAAAAGAATTATGTACCTCAAGAAGTTGAATGAAAACAGATTGCAAGTGGTTGATAGAATATCAACTCATCAACTCTAGGTAAAATCTCTGTTTGACAAAAAAGGATAAACCCAGAACTTTTCAAGTGGGAGACAGTGTTCTTCTTTGGGACAAAAGGCATGAACCTCAAGGCAGCCATGGTAAATTTGATTCCCTTTGGCTTGGTCCTTTTAAAATTAGACATTTTTCTGGTGAGAATTCTTTTTACCTGGATTACATGGATGGTTCTCATCTCCCACTCCCTTATAGTGGGTAATTTTTGAAGTTGTTCAAAACCTAGTAGTTTTGGTGTTCCCTCTGTAGATTCTGTATAGCGTTTTGCTTTCCCTGTTATTGTTTTGGTTGTTTCCCTTTCTGCATTCTATTTTGTGTTGGTTTTGCTTCTTTTCGACTCCGTTTCCCATAGGATAAGGCGTTGATCCAATTTGATTACCTAGAATTATTTAAGGCTCTTGATTTTACCTCTTTCCTCTACCAAATCATCCCCAGAAGGAGCCAGTTGTTGTCCTCTCAATTTTCCCCACCTTTTCAAATCTAAATTAATGAAAATTGGATCCCTGCCATGGAAGAGATTCATGTTTTAAACTCCTCATGACACTTGTTCTCATTTCCCACGGCGTTTTTAATCATTTTTCTCAGTCTAGATTGCCATTAAAATGATTTACCTATTTTCAATAGATGAGAAATGATTTTGTTTCTCATTTTATGAGTTGGAATGCATGGGACCTTGCATATTTTGTTTCTTAACCTTTTGTAGAGAAAGAAATCTTTCATCGGAAGAAAAAAATGGCAATGTTTCCCCACTTCCTGCAACTTTCTACGTTCTTTTCCCTAGTCAAATTCTTGCTCGGGAAGGCAAGGCTATGTGTTTATTTCCCATTGGATGTGGTCGGGCAGGTTTCTTTGTGAACTTACTACTTTTGGTGATTTTGGGAGAAAATGCCAGATTTTCCCCGCATCCTCGTCGGCCCCTGATTGGCAAGAGCAATTTCGGCGGAGGTTCAGGTCGGTGGATCCATTTTATTTTCTAAGGCATCATGGAAAAAGGATAAATCTTCAAGTTGATACCCATAACCAATCAAAGAAGTGACATGTTTTCATGTTGAAAAGTCAATGGCGGGGGAGCATGGACTTCGAGGGGGAAAGTTGGGATTTTTCCCTTTTCCAAAATAGATAAAAAGTTAGGCATAGGCCCGCATAACCAATCAGGTGGCTCCATGTGTTGAAAAATTGAAATTGGGACACATGGTTGTTTCTTCAGTTCATAGGTGCTTCGGTGGACCAGCGGGAGACTTTGGTAATTTTATCCTTGTTTCCACAAAGGGCAGAAAAGTTCTAAAATGGCCCGACGGCCCCGCCCGAGCGAAAATAAAATTTCTAAGTTGAGGCCCGCAACCAATCAAAGAGGGACTTGTGGCCTACGTTGAAAAGTCAACGGCAGAGGTGTGGAATTTTGGTGAAAAGTTAGAATTCCTCCCCTTTCTAAAAATAGATAAAATCTAAAGAAGTGCATCCCCGCAACCAATGACATGGTGCCACGTGTTCGCATTGAAAATTCAAAGTGGGCCGGTGATGATTTTTGAGAATTTGAGCCATTTTGTTAAAAGAGTTCAAATGGCAGATTTGATCCACTTTTCCTCAGCCACTCAGATGATGCCATGTGTCTCAGACTTTGGCGAAGCTGTGGAGGGTGAAGTAAATCAAGAAAACGTGCATTTTCTCCCAAATGACAGAAAATGATGATTTCTTCCCTAGGTCCATCGTTGCTTGGATCTTGCCACGTGTAGGGTCCAAATTTGAAGGTAAAAAGGGGAAAGGATAGCCGAATTCCCTCTTCTGGTTTTTATCGCCATTAACGAACCATAGCTCTGACAAAGCACAAAAAATGGCTCATTCTTCATTCTTTTCTCTGTATTTCTTATCGTTTATCCATGAGATGCATTTCTAGTTGGTTTTGAAGCCGAATTGATAAGTTTGAAGGGATGTAAAGTTTAATCATCAGAAAGTGGATTTTATCGGGCATACGTGATAAAAAGTAGATAAAATTTATCAATAAGCACTTGAGTGTTATGAAAGTTGTTAAAATGTGGAAATGGTAGGACCACGTGAAGGAGAAAATCATGAGATGTCCCCTGCTAAAAAAATCATGCTGGAACTGACATAAATATTCACCTTTTTGAACCTCCTGTTTTCATGAGTGTGTTTGTTTCATGTCACTTTCCAAAATTGGATCTACAAAAAACATTATCCCTTTCGAATATTCTTTTCTTGGGGAAAAAGTATGGATGTATACAACTTTTTATAAATATATGGCTTTGGCCACAAGAAAAGGGGATTCTAGTTTTCTGGGAAGGTTGTAAATTCTAAAGTAATTCAATACAATTTTTTTTTCTTATTTTCCTCTGTTATATCTTTCTCTCTCCTCGCTCGATTCAATTGATCTTTTGTTTTGCATTCAATAGAAACTTTGTGTTCTAGTTTATGTGAATCTTTAGAACTTTGTGTTTACATATTTATGTAGGTGGTGAAGTAATTGATCCTTTTCTATATTTTCTTGGTTCAATGTGAGTAGGGAGATACTCTGCTATCTATATTTCCCAAAAGCATTGTTGTTTTCTTCCTTCTCCCATCTCTATATTCTTCCATTACTTCTGATTAATAATCTTTGAAGTATGAAAACATTCTGGGATATCAGGGTCCAAACATTGAGAGTTGTATATCTGTACATTTATTTTTCTTTCTTTCAATAAGGGAACCTCTCCCATTAAAGAGTAGAGACTTGTTGTCCCCTGACTGTGGTTTCAACCCATGTTCTATTCTGAAACCCAACAGATACTAATTATTGAAAGAAAAAAGTACTGAGTGGGCAAGGTGAATCATTCGTAAAAATTTCTCATTTAATTAACCATTAATTTTAGAAACGATTAACATTCATCCATTCACATATATTCAACCATTTCTTATTTAGTATGCACAATACATTCAAACAACCATAACACATGAGAAGAAGCACATAGACACAAGATATAAGTGGGAAACCAACATGGGGAAGAAAAACCACTGAAACTCTACCTATATTACATAAATAAAAGAGATTTAGTGAAGCACCAACTTCACAAGGAGCACCAAATCCTAGTTTAGTAGAGCACTAACCCTGCAAGGAGTACCAACCGCTAATTTAGTAGAGCACCAAACCTAGAAGGATAACTAACCCATAATTTAGTGAAGCACCCACTCCAAAATGAGGATACAACCCCCTAAGATGAATATTCACCAACTCAACCACTTAATATTAATGATCTATGATTTTTTTGCTGTCACAAATGATGAGATCTCTAATTCAACTCACAAACTCTTGCTTAAACCCTCATGCCTTCAGCTTGATTTATCTTCTTCCTTCTCAATTTTTATTTTATCTAAAATATTACACACATGATCTATATCCTTCCTCAACCTGTAAAACCATCTATCATCCTTCAAATAATGCCTTCATACCTATAAAAAACTTCTACTTGGGTCACACTTTTCCCTCCAAGAAAACTAGTTCAAAAATGAACTCAAACATCACCTTCTAGGATTCTCTTCCTTCAAAATCACCATAGGTCAGTCTTAAACATTTATCATGACCAATAAAACATCATAACATCTTAATAAATTCATTAAAATGGTCACACATTACTGATATAGGTAATTCATGCGTTAAAAACCATCCATCTTGCACCAAAAGGCTCAAAACCCCATCACTAGGATGAAAAAAGTCAACTCATACAAAAAACATTATTATTAAAGATTCAAAATTCACCATACATGTATAATTTAACATATAATAATCAACCATGGTCACACATTTTCTTCTACCAATCAAATATTTCATTACATGGGTCCACTGGCTCATATACTTCACAAAAATGTTGTTTCCAATATCCTACCTATATCTTTGGGCATCAAGACCACTCAATATGAAACTCATATATCATATTGTACCATTATATGTAAAATTAATAATATGTATGTCAATTATATGTTTGTTATACCCTTGAAACATCCACTGGTTCAAACCACAACAACTTTCCCTCTTCACCAAAATAAGCTTCCTAAAAACTAGTTTAGCAAACTCAATTAGTGTTCATAATTTTTGTGACTTTCAAGACCTCAAAATACCTTAACTATGAAAAAATTTCATCCCTATTCACTCTTTAGGTGATATCAAGAATCAACCAATCCATTTCATTCCTTAACCAACTCAATCTTTCAAAAGAACAAACCTATCCTGAAAATTAACATACCTTCTTACTTACAAATTGACCTGAATGACCAAATAAAACACATCATCATGATAAAAGACATGCATAATTGTAAATATATAGGAATAAACTTTCTATAACAAATTATAACACATTCTAAATTCATGTGGAAGGCCCTCAACCAATACAATGTCTCCAAACTAATTTTTTCTGCCATCTTGGACATAATAACTGATCATTAGCCCAACTTGCTCCATCACCACAAAAACAACTTAAAATATTAACAAAATGATTGTAACATCCTTATAAATTATTTATAAGCACTAATAAACCTTCACTGTGGATTACAACTGAAAATAATAACCTTACCTCATCAGGTCACTTGGCACCCTGCAAGAACAAGCATTATTCAAAATTGATCTTCAAAGAAAACCTCATAATATTTTCATACTTTATCCAATCATATATTTTGATATACCAATAGAAATATATTTGAACCAGTATCACAAAAAACTCTAATGGGCTCCTAACTCATGTAGCTCCTGCATTGTCAATTTTACTACAAATTGCTCCAAAATACCCTCAAAAACCAGTCGTCATAAATAGTGTACGCTTTGCACTTTTTCATCTCAAATATGAATTGGAACCTTCATGAATAACTAGAAAAATAAAGGTATAAATACAATATCAGTTTAATCATCACCTTATTTGGAAAAATTCTTCACAAATTGAACTTGTTTAGAAACCAACATTTTCAGGTGGGACCCACATACTACCACATACTCTAATATACCTTTCTTTAAAATATGAAATATTCCTATACATCATACAATTATAAATTTTTAAAAACCTATCAAAATTAGGTCGGTAAAATAAATCTTGTCCAAAGTGCTTCTGACTATGGTTTTGTTAGGGCTTTAAAACCACTTTACCTTATTAACGATCGTTCAAAAAAAATTGATTATAAAACCACCTCATTATTTTTTTAAAGCTTCATAGATGACCTAAGAATATATTCAAAATATCTCATATCCCCATGGAAATAATACAATTCACAATGAGCATCAGAAGGTCAAATTTTATCACAAAAACATACTATTACTTACCCGGTTTTACCAAAACTTACATGTATTGAAATTTCCATTAGAGAATGACCTAAAAATTGTCATAAAGCATCATGAAAACATCCTCTAACTTTATATACTCATCATATATCTCAAATATTCATGAAAATCTCCAGCCACTAAGACTTACCTGTGTCAAACTACCTATTTCTACCTATTTTCTTACCAAGGACCCTGAAACACCACCAAACTCAGAGTTCTGACCTAGAAATAAGCATACACCTCAAGTACACTTCCATCATACTAAAATTATGTTGTACCATGACTGATCTACTCCAAATATCATACATCTACCTCATTCTACATGATCCATGACTAGGAATATGCCTGGAATGACCCAACTCAACAGTGATAACCCATGAACTAACCTTGTTGACCTCATGTAGACTCGTATAAACCTATCACACACCTCTTGGGCCATGAATTAAATCATGAAAACATCCAAAAATCTCAAGAAATCTCATTCCATGAACTTTCCTAACAAACTAAACACCAGGACCTCTTATTACTCACCAAACATGGACAATACCAATCAACCTTCATGTTTTACCATTAACTAACACCACATGGAGACTCATACTACACCATGACACCATTTTCCATTAATTTACTTGACATCAATGAAAAAACTAACACACAATGGCCAACAGAATACTCTTTAATGATGGCAGCTTTAGAGGATACCTTCCAATTTCAATGGGGTTACCATTAAGCCAATGAATAAGGTTTTTCTTAATCATTATCAGAGGCTTCATCATTAGTCTCATCATTCCTGATTATGTTAAAAACAAAGTATTATGTTTTCATTGTGATTTGGATTAGGCCTTCTTTCTCTTTCTACCTCAACCTCCATGTTAAATAAATCAAAAAGAAAACATCACAAGCTAAAACATTGGTCCTAACACAAATGTTTTAGAATCTTATTATCATTAATAATATCTTAAGGTAATAATTAATATTTATTTTCATATTTCAAGGTTTCTTCTTTTTCATTTTTTTACTCATATATACTTTTCTATGATATCTTGTTGAGTTTGGATGTGAGACCTTACGAGCCTTTGAATATCAAGAGATTTGTTTTCTTTGTCTTTAAGAACTTCACTAGCTTATGCAAAATATGCTACAGTAGTAGAAAAATCCAAAAGTATAGTTCAAATGTTAGAATTGACATTTAATTGAGTATTCCTAATGTGCAAACCAACTTGTTTAAGAGAAGAAAAACCCCTAATAGTAATTTGGATATAATAAAGATCATATAGTTAGAAGAAATCTACTCTTATTGGAAGAAATAGAAATGAATAAAAAGAGGATATCTAGAGGAAATCCACTTAAATATGAGAAATGGAAATGAGTCCCTAGTAGAGTCACCAAATTTGTTGTCGATTAATAGTAGACTGAAAACTAATCAACCCTTTTTCCTAACATAAAATTTCAAGATAGAATTAGATGATTTTAATCGTGATGATACTTAAGAATGGATTAAGCGTGGGTAGTTTAAGTATAGGTTAATTGTGGACCAACCTAAGAATCTAGGAAATTTTCTATCTCTTAAAATAAAATGGGATATATAATACAAAAACAAAGAAACAAAATAAAATTCAAGACAAGACAAGAGAAGACCACTAATTATTAATTCAAATATCTTGAGAACTTTCCATCGTACTTCATATAAAATTATAAATCACTTACTAATGAGATTGATTTCTTTGATAAAAAAATTATTATTAACCGTTATCTGACATAGTGAATCCTATTGATTAGAAAACCTCTTAAAAAGGTGAAAACTTTAAGTGATGACTTTATGATCTCGTATTTTCCATTTATTTGCCAAATGTATAATGATCTTAAAGACAAAAATAGAACAACAAACAAAAGAAACAAACATAAACACATTATTCATATATATAACATATTCACACAATTTGCAAGATGAAAATGAAAATAGACATATTGACGAGAAACAAATTTGTATTTATTAAATGTGTAATGATTTCCAAAACAACGTCTAACAAGATTCATGATTCAAATAAAAATTAACATGGTTTTCAATCTGCATTTATCTTGATATTAAAATGAATATATCATTCAAGGCCTGCTCTGGATATGAAAGATAAAACTATGCAATTAGCTTAGATGAGATATAAAATAATAAATCAGATAATAAATAAAAGAATATTAAAATTAGATATTCTTGTTGTATCATAAACTCATACTCAAACCTAAAAACAATGTCATGATAACACCTATAAGATCACTTATCTCATAAAATCATATGCATAGAAATATTCCTTATGAAATAAGCTTCAAAAATTGCTACAATACATGATTTCTCATCAATAAAGTATAATCTTGATTTTAAAAATATTGACATTTATAAAACCCTAATTGCAGAGTCACAAACGTAATAATAAGCAATAAAGTATAGATCTAACCTAAGAAATAAGCTAAATAAGTATGAAACCCTATGTGTAAACGAGAGGACAAATAATTTAGCTGATTATAAAATTAATCCCAAAGTGTGCTGAACTGAAAAACTATTGAAGAGGAGGATATTTTCACAATAGTACTAAACAATTGCAGAATTGTCGGAACAAGATGGATTGGGGTGCATGGAGTGGGTCATGGGTGCCTAAGTGCTAGAGTATTCTTTTGGGTGCATGTGACTATGAAAATACTCAAAACCTAAATTTTATTAAGTCACACCACTATCATTATACTTCGTTGTTTGTCTCCTTTATGTCGCACTATGCTAGCAAAACTTGTTTCTAACATGTAAAATAAATGATCTCCAGCAAAACTACAAAACATATCAAATCCTAAAAATAAATAGATGCGAATGGGGAGAAAAACTAAACCTAACGGTCACCTGACAGAGTGAACTAACGATTGAGTGTTGTACCACATCTTAGACTCTATGTAGTTTGGTGTGCGTGTGTGTAGAATCATGCCCTAGGAAACTTGTATGCAAGATGCACTTGATAGCAATAAATAACTAGATGTAGGAAATGTAAATAGATGTGTGGATGTCAAAATGATCTTCCCCTCCTATGAAGTGTATAAAAAATTATGTAGTCCCTTATCCCTTGAATGATAGCTAGATGGAAGCTTTGATGCTCTTTAAATTCCTTTGGATGAAACCTTATATGATAGTAATAGATGCTTAGATTTTGTTCCTTTAATATGGTCACATAGATTTATATTTATATGATTCCCTTGTTTTAATTTCATTATTTATGAATAAAATGTTTACCCATAAGAAAACAACATGCCAAAAAGATAAAGGAGGCACAAAGGGGTCAAGAAAGATAAAAAGAACTCGAGGATGCCTAAAGGGGACGAGAGCACCTAGGATCTAGTGTCCAGAGTCAAGAAATATAAAGTAATGAATATCAGACTGGGCTATGGGGGTGTGCAAGATAAAAGGGGAAACTAGAAAGACAAAAAAGAGGCCAAAGATAGATGGAAATTACTATTTTTCTCACTTAGGAATCATATGAATAGTGGTATGTGATTAGGACCTAGAAATGTACACGACTGTGTGATTTAGTATCTACATTTTCCCCCACTTTATGTTGTTGAGTGAATACTTGATAACATAAAGTAGATAAGATATGTGTACCTAATAACAATGTATATCGATGGAGAAAGAGTGACGAGGAGATAATAAAAAGCATGGAGTGATAAAAATGAAGCGTTGAAGCTATGGAAGAGAAAGTGACCCTTGGGGTGAATCGTATGAGTTGTGTCATGTTTTTACATGTTGTCGTTGTTTCTTGTACTTGATGATGCGAGGATACTTAGTGTTGCATATTAAGGATAGACCTATAAAATAAGAGAAAAAGAGTATTCAAAGTCATGTATATGTGAAAATTTTGATCCAAATATGTAAAAATGTGAAAAAGTAATAAAAAACATGTACACATGATCTGTTATGGGTGAAAAGGATAGAAAGTGTCTTGAAAATATTGTAGAAGAGTGAGTTGTTTGGGAAAATATCATGCCAACGAGTTTTTGGGCAATCTCACGCCAAGTGCGAGATTTTTCGGTGACCTCAAACCATGGCAGAAGAGTGTTAGGGAGAAAGGTCTAGTGTTATTATCCATCTTTGACTACTTGCTGAAATTTATACACTTCTATAAATGGTGTGATCCTTCTTTGTTCTAGTTCAATCAAGTTTGATCTAGCTCAATCCAATTCAATCCAAGTAGGAAAGGAAGGTAGAATCCATTATGATTATTGGAGGACTATGCTTGTACTAAGAAAATTATATTGTGAAATGCTAAGAACTACACGGATTTTAGAAAAATGACTATAACTACCCCATGGTCATAGGCACCCATGAAGGGTCGGGAGTGCCTAGGTTCTCATGTCTGTATTTGGGTGTTTGCATCAATGTTGTGCTGAGTATCTAAGTTATATTTTGGGTTGTTGCTATGACTGAAGACTGTGTTGTTCCAATTCTATATAGGTCTAAACTGTTATTATGTACTATTGAATGGGGTGATTAATTCACCCAATGTAAACACCCCCTCATTTGGGTTGCATGCAACATCACTAAGAGGATGTGGCTCAAAGGAGAGGACTAGAAATTATGTAGAAAATGATACCCTGGGGGGAGGGAATGTGCTTGGTAAAAACCAAGGCACATGCAAACAAAGTGGCTAGAAACATGTGTTAGAGAAAACAAGAAAAATATGCAAATAGAAGAAAATGTGCAACCTAGAAAGAAATAAGACAATAAGACTACAAAAAGTTAGTTTCAAACATGGGACATCACTCACAATGTTGTAAAATAATTACGTCCAAAGTGTCTAAAATCATACAAGCAATTAACAAGTAAGACATATGGAAAAGCCTACAAATAATGGCATACAATAGAAAACATTATCAAGAAATGTATCAGACAACCGTGGTACAAAATAGTTCCTACAAAGTGAATACTACACATGAAGCACCCATTAACATGTTAGAAAGATAAAGAGTATGTAAAAGTGTGTATGGTCTGATATAAAGTATTGTAATAGTAATAATAGGAAGTAGTATAAAATGAAATAATAACACCTATAGTGTGTATGAAAGTAGATTCCTCCAAGAGCCTCAGTGGCACTTATAAGAGATACACTTCCAATTATCCATGTTTCTTATAAAGATCTATAGAAAATCTACATTCACAAGTACAGAAAAATTGAATGCGCATGTGTATATAGAAAATATAATGACATACTAGATATCGGGCTAACATAGTAAGTAAAGTGTAACAAGTGAGTATAAGAAAACAAGAGTAAGTGCAACCAAGATATACAACATGATGTGAATATGTGAGATGTTATATGAATGTGATAGGGAAAATGTTCCCCCGAGAGTGTATGAGTGAGATGAAGTTCATTAAAATGATACCCCTCAACATTCAAGAATGAACCATAGAACAAGACTTCGTCATCGGGAAATGGTTTTGAACTATGCGCTATAAAGATATCATTGAAAAAGTGTAGAGTGTAGAGATTGAGTAAGTGTGGTGAGGTTCATTTTATATTTGGACTCCAGTAATCAAGTATGAACCATGTAAATAGAGTGTTTCATAGGGAAGTGTGTTATGTGACAATTAGAATGATGTGAGGTTCATGAATTTGGTATTCCCTCAACATTCAAGTGTGAACTGTATCAAAAGAGTTATTCATATGGAAATGACGATACAAGTGTATTTAGATGTGTAAAATGTTTGCAAAATACTAGATGTAAAGTGTAGAGTGAACAAGTAGAAATGTGAGACACCTGATAATACTAGAAAATGGAGAGAATAGGAATGATGGCCCCCAAGCATATGATGATGAATATTTTATCTGATAAAATTGAAGTGTAAGGGTCCTCCATCCGATGCTTGCGGAGATAAAGTCATGTGACCATGCTCTTAGATTAGTGATGTTTGATATAAATGATGTATTGATGAATGATATCTATATGTATGAGACCTATGAGGTGGTGAAAACCTATGTGAAGGAGACCATGGAGTTGATAGACACCTATATGAAGGAGAACGCGAAGGTGATGAAAACCTATGTGAAGGAAAGCACAGAGGTGATAAAAACCTATGTGAACAAAAATAAGGAGGTGATGTATACCTATGTGGAGGATCCACCCAAGTGGTGGACCTATATTGATGAGATGGACTAGTATACCAATGATACTGAGTAGATCATGTGTGAATGGGAGAGCTAGGAGTATATTGTTCTTTAGATTTGAGAGATCCTAGGGACCCGGATGGTCTAGTGAGTGCAACAGAAACCTCAATAGGAGGTTGTGGCCATGATATGCATGGTGGAACATCATTGATAGTAATGAATTTATTGTTGTGAAGGAACTTTAGACACAAGTGTTTCATGTAATTGATAGCTTAAGTAGTATAGAGCCACAAAAGACCTAAGAGTATGTCATACCCTTTGATTGAAGGTTCCATAAGAAATGGAACAAACATGGTAAGAGAAAAAAGTGTGATTGGAAGCTTGACATAACTGTAAGATTTAGGAAATAGATATGAAATATGTGATATTGGAAGTTGATAGTAACAAGAATTACAATAGAGCATACACACACATGGATCGATGAATCAATAATTGTATTATTGATAGCGTGAGGCTCAATAGAAGCATTGATATATAAAGTGTCATAGGAGAATGTAGCATGATATTCATGATTGGAGAATGCAATTAATAGTGGAGATGCATCAGCATGAGAAACTAAAAAATCAAGAGCCCCTGATGAAGGAGGTGGCACTGCCTGATATGTATGATTGGATGAAGATTCAACAACTTTCTTTTCATTCTTAGGAAGAGGATTGTTGAAGATCTTGAGCTTGTGATTTCATTAACTCGCATAGATACCATAGGATCAGGAAGCTCAAAGGAATTATTATTGATGAGATATGAATAATATGTCAAAATTTGAAACATTGATCTATAGAATGTCCCACGCATTGGTAATAATCACATTGTTAATTTTTGTTATAGTTTTTTCCTTTAGGGTGATATGGATCCAGATCAAGCTGAGGAAAAAGTGCAATAATATTTCTCTCAACAATTTGCAGGAATAAAATATGTGGAACACAAGGAAATTTTGTGAATGTACACTTTAGATGATGGCATTTAAGTTTTTCAGGAGTAGGGATAATTCTGACAGTAGATTTATCTTCAATAGGTATTGTAGATGGTTTGAAAGTGTATTTTATTTGAAAAAGAGTAGAAGGTGATGAAGCGTGATCATGATAATTAAACTTACCCATAGATAAAAGTTTTCTTTCCCATAACTTAAGAGTATGGTAAATCTAGTAAAATGAAGGAGATGTCTCAAAGATGAAACTCTCTTACAAAGGAGGTAAAATACTTTGGACAAATAGATCTTGAATTTCAGATTCCACAAGTATATTATACATCTTAGCTAAGTCATTTTTTTATTGTAAGACATAGTCCACTAGATGTTCATTATATTTTTGTTTAATTTGTGAGAGTTTCACATAGGATATCTTAGAGTCGATATTGATTGAAAAATGGGTGAGAAAATCATCGGATAAATTCATAAATGATAGTACCGAGTGTATAGGTAATTGTAGAACCAACACATTTTATAACCTAGGAGACTTCTAGGAAAGATATTTTCTAGTAAAGTATGATCATCAACATAATATAGACATGACACATGAAATTATTAGAGATTCTCTTGAGGATCACCATGGCCATTCAAAATAAGAATCTTGGGAGTGATGAATTTTTGAGGAAGTTCATAAGTGGAAATGGCGGGTGTGAAAGGAATATGAAGTAATAACGTGGAATCAAGAGATGGAGATGCAAAAGAAGTAGTCTATTGCAATTGACAGATTTAAACTTGGAGATCATGATAGAGTGAGGCTACATCTTGAGTTCAAGTAGAAGAGAATTGTTGTGTGATAAATAAGAGGTGGAGTGGTTGGTAGGAGTAGGAACAAATACGGGAATAGTAGAAATCGGTAGAAGAGTGGAAACAAGGGGTTGAGTAGCAATAGGCATGGAAGCGGGAATGAATGTAGGAATATTAAGCTTAGCAATAATGTTTGATTCCTCACGAGAAGTGAATAAAATCATATATAGATCTTGAGGATGTTCACCAAGATGATCATTGAGCTCTTGAAGGTGGGCTTCAATGAATGGTCCATAAGATTCAGCAATTATAAATAGATGAAAAAATATCTAGAAGAAAGGTTTGGTTTGAGTGATGAGTTCACCAAATGATTTAACAAATATTGAAATTTATAAAACCCTAATTATAGAGTCAAAAACACAATAATAAGAAATAAAGTACAGATATGACCTAAGAAATAAGCTAAAAATATGAAACCCTGGATGCAAGAGAGAGGATATAGAATTTTTTTATTTTACAATTAATCCCAAAGTGTGATGGTCTAGAAAACTACTGAATATGAGGAAATCTATCACGACCATACTTAGAAAATTATATAACTTTCAGAATAAGATGGACTGGGGCTCCTGGAGTGCGTCAAGGGCACCTAGATGCTAGAGTCTACTTCTGGGCACCTATGAGTGTAAAAATTATAAGAACCTAAATTTTCTTGTGGCGAACCAATATCGCTAACCTTCATTGTTTGTCTCCTGTATGTCACACTGTGCTTGCATAACTCAGTTGTAACCTATAAAACAAATAATATCATGAAAAAACCCAAAACACATCAAATCCTAAAAATAAAAATATGCATATGAGGATTCAGACTTACCACAATGGTCACTCGTCAGAGTGAACTTATGACTAATTGTTACACTACATATCATACTCCATGTAGTTATTTGTGCATCTATGTAGAATCATTCCCTAGGAATATCTTTTGTAAGATGCACTTGATAGTGAGAAATAACTAGATGTAACAATGTAAATAGATGTGTGCATGTCAAAAAGAACTTCCCATCCTATGAAGTGTAGGCAAAAAAATGTAGTCCATTTTCCCTTGAATGATAGCTAAATGGAATATTTTATGCTCTTAAAATGCCTTTGGATGCAACCTTAGGTGATAGTAATAGATGCTTAGAAATTGGTCCTTTATTATGGTCACATAGCTTTGTATTTATATGATTCCCTTGTTTTAATTTTGTAATTGACAACTAAAAGGTTGGCCCGTAATAAAACAAGATACTGAAAAGATTAAAAAAAAAGGCCCATAAGGGGTGAAAAAAATACAAAGAGGTCAAGAGTGCATAGAGGGGACAAGGGTTCCTGGGTAATTGCATCCTGGCCAAGCACTAGTGTCCAGAGTCAAGAAATATAAAGTAATGAATATCAGAATAGGTTTTGGCTTATGTAAGACCAAATAGGAAACCAGAAAGATAGAAAAAAGGCCAAAGATAGATGTCAATTACTAGGTTTCTTTCTTAAGAATCATATGAATAGTGGTATGTGATTAGGACCTAGAAATGCACCCAAGTACGCCATTTAGTGTCTACAATTGTAAATGGTTTGGATCCAGATAATGAAATGAAATAATATATTATTATCTTCTTTTAAGTGAAACTTCATAATAATTTATTAAATATAAGTGAAAGGACTTAGGTAACCAAATTTTAATAAGTATAACTTTTTAAAGTATGAGGTATGAGATAAAAGGAAAAGGGGGACACATTAATAGTAATGCATTAGATAAAATACAAAACACATCCATATAGCATTCCAATAATTTAAAATAAATCATCCATCATAATCACTGGTAAGATTAAGTAAAGGAGTCCCAACCTCCGTAATCAACTCTACATATTCATAATGTTCAACTGGAAGAGTAGTGTGAGTGATGATTCATGTTTCATCATTTACTTCCAACTTCACCCTCTTCAAATCTTACATCACCCTAACTACTATGGAAGAGGACATACCACACTTAGGAGGTGGGAATGAATCATGTGAATGTGAAGGTTGGGTTTGTACAAGTAGTAATGGTTGATTAGCATATGGTTTTACATTATGCAGAGGTAAATGTGATGGTGTAGACTCAACTGAGCGGTTAGAAGAAGATGGATTATGGTATTTTTGAGTACGATCAATATTTTGATGAGGAGGATTATTTTGAACACTATGGGAGGGTTTAACATGGGAATAAGACTCAATAACCTAGATTACTTCATGTAAACATGGTTCATTGGCATCAAAATTCACTCAGACACAGGTAGGACCAACTCTTACAAAAGGTCCCCTAACTTGAATCCTACTAATTCCCCTTTATCAACCCTTAATTGAGTCTATCTACCACTGTGATCGACCATAAAAACTACCATGACCCCATGAATGATGATAATTTGATCCTTTATAACTTCCCCAACCATCCTAACCTGACATGTTATAAATTGAGAAGAAATGAAAAATTGCTAATAGTTGAAACAACACCACAATTCATCATTTTTTCACAAAATATAGTGAATTAATTCCCCAATTAAACCTATGACATATGTCAATTATCTTTATCTAACATCAATTGAAACTTTCTAAACAATTCCAATATTGACTGTGTAACGAAACTCAAATATTCAAAATAAAATGCAAGCCTTCCATCAACACTTTAAACACATTTCAAAACTATTGCATTTTATCAATATAGTTTCTTTCAACCTTTTTTTATCTTCAAAACTTGCATGTTATCAATCAAATATATACCCAAATAAAAAGGCCTTCATTTTAATAAAAATCTATGTATTTCCACAAAATTAGACTTTACCTTCACTTCTAGACACTGTATTTATGACAAAATAATCAAACAAAGTGCATATTAAATGAACATGCTAAAAAAAATCATACAAAACATGACATCACTATTTTAGTTTCCCGTATAAGAACCATTTCAATTTTAACATCTTTTATTCATTTTCAATGAGTTCACAAGTTTTATTTTAAGAGAGTAAACCAAATATTAATTAAAAATATGAACATGCATATCATATTTATGTAACATGGTCTACAACTTTTATTTCAACCAAAATGAAATAGGCATTCATACGACATGACCCTTGAACACAACTTCAAAATAAAACAATCTCAAAATAATATGAATCTCTCCAAAAATAAAAGATATGTATACAACAAGAAGCCTATAAGGAAACCTAGGAGAGATAGAGATGCTAGAGATAGTGTGTGCAACCAAAGGTCTATCAAGAGACCTAGGAGGGATAGATCCACTAGAGATAGTGTGTAAAACCAAATATATATCCATAGATGCACTAGTAGTAAGGATAGAAATTGTATAATAATTATTAGGCAAGCTAGGAGAAATATCCTTGAACGAAATACCTCCAATTGTTACAACTTAGTAATTATGAATAAACTCGACATATTTGTGAATGAATGATGGAATATCCCTAAGATCACGTATCCAAGGAAGACCTAAATGTAATACAAAATAGTTAAAAGTAGCAGTAACCAATAATGAAACCATTGTAGTAAGAGAACCAACTGTAATATGTAGAGTAATACGTCAATATAGAGGATTAATCAAATTTAAATTAATTTGAATAAATTTCAAGAGAGTGGAGTAGCATTAGATAGTGGACATTATCTATAATTAAATTACTTGTATAAATCTTATTATCACCAACAATATAACACCAAAGAACACAAGATTTCAGATAAAATATCACAATGTGCAAGTATATTATCTTAGCCGCTTCGAGGGGGTAACCTCTAAACCATACAATAAGAATTGAATGCTTGATAAGATGCTCAACTACTACATGCCAACCCTTATTTATATTATTCCTATGTTATGGCCATCACTAATGCCAACCCAATAATGATATTATAACATATATGGAAGAGATACATCGTGATAAGAAGTTATAATAGCCATAAATCAGCTATATACATCCATTGTAATATATATGACTAAGGGCATAACATGCCCCTCCTCTTCAAAGAAACATTGTCCCCAATGTTGGGAATCCTTGGATGCTACTGCACAAATTCTTCATCCTCCCATGATGCATCTTCTTCGATATTCATATTCTTCCACTTGATCAGGTACTCGGTAATGACTTTGGTCCTTAATATTTTGGTGTGTGTCTAAAGAATACCTTCTGGTTCTAATATAATCCTTCCTTTCTCCTCCAGTTCCAAAAGCATTGATTGGGTGGAAATGTTCTACCCAATAGCTTTCTTCAACCAAGAAACATGGAAGACTAGATGTATTTTACTTCCTCGAGGGAGCTCCATCTTATATGCCACACTACCAATTTCTAATATACTCCTTCCTTTCTCCTCCAGTTCCAAAAGCATTGATTGGGTGGAAATGTTCTACCCAATAGCTTTCTTCAACCAAGAAACATGGAAGACTAGATGTATTTTACTTCCTCGAGGGAGCTCCATCTTATATGCCACACTACCAATTTTATTCAACACTCGGTAATGACCATAGTATTTAGGAGCAATTTTATCATCCTTATTTTTGTTATTTTAGTGATAGATGATTATATGGCTACAACCATACAAAAAAAATTCATACTCTTAAAAACATTTCTCACTACGATGTTGATCATCCTGTTGCTTCATGTGGTTTTGTGCCCTTTCCAAATTCTCTCTAAGACTAGAGAGTACCTCGTATTGGTGTTGAATGTGATATTTGATTGATCTCACCTTTGGTTTGACCCTCAGGCTAGATATGAGTGATGGAGGATGGTACCTATAAAGTGCCCAAAATGGAGAAATTTTGGAGGATGTATGAAATGAATTATTATACCACCATTCTACAAGTGGCAACCATTGCACCCAACATTCTTTTTTATTTGAAGTAAAACAACAAATATATCCCTCTAAACATTTATTCACCACCTCTGTTTTCCCATCTAATTGAGGATGATAACAAGAACTCTGGGCTAGCTGGGTACCTAAGCAAGAGAAAAAATAAGTCCAAAAATTGCTCATAAATATTAGATCTCAATCACTTACTATAATTTTTTGTGTGCTTTGGAGCTTTTGAGCTATGTCCATAAATGAGATGGCAACTATACTAGCTGTGAAAGAATGAACCAGGGCACAAAAATGAGCATACTTGGTCAATCTATCCACCATGACCATGATGAAACTTTCCTCTTCTAACTTAGGAAATCCTATGATGAAATCCATTGATACCTCTTCCCATCTCTCGCTAGGAATAGACAAAGGTTAGAGCAAACCTGGTGTCTTAATGGTCTCCCCCTTATTTTGTTGACACGCCAAACATTCTGCCAAAATTTTTTGAACATATCTTTTCAACCCCTCCCAAAATAAATCCTTCTTAACTCTATGATAATTTTTCAAGAACCCAGAATGGCCACCTAATGGAGAAGAATGGAGCTATGAAATAATATGGTGTTTAAATGTAGATTTCTTACATGTATATAATCTATATTTGTACCACAATGTATCCCCCTTCTATGTAAAATGTTTTGATATGGATGGATATTCATAGATATTATGAATGAGAGTATGTGTTGTTGCATATTTCTTCCATTCTTCCCTTACTTGATCTACCCAATCTGATTTTATTATAGAGATGGCGTATAACAATTATTCTACAGAATCATCCCTCCTGGATAAAGCATCAGTGACCAAATTGTCCTTCCCTTTCTTATAAAAAATCTCAAATTCATACCCCAACATCTTAGTGACACATTTTTTTGTTATTCGGATGATAAAAGTTTCTCCAAGAAGTGTTTCAAACTATCATGATCATTTTTTACCTTAAAATGCCTACACATCGAGTATGGTCTACATTGTTTAACTGCATGTAGTATGGCCATCATTTACTTCTCATATATGGGATTCAACAAATTATTTCCTTTTATTTTTTGACTCTAAAATGTTATGGGATTTCCTTCTTGCATAACTACTTCCCCTATCCCATTTCCTAAAGCATCACATTCAACTATGAAAGTCTTAGAGAAATATGGAGTTTCCAAGACTGAAGTGGTGCACATTTCCACCTTAAATTTTTCAAATACCCTAGAAGCTTCCTCATTCCACTAAAAGGAGTCTTTCTTAAATAATTTTTTTAGTGGTGCTGCTATGTTGCCATAGTTTTTTACAAATCTACGATAATACCCTGTGAGACCTAAGAAACCTCTGAATTTATTGAGGGTTCTTGGGACTTCCCATTCCACTATGGCCTGGATCTTGTGAGGGTATAACTTAACACCTTCATGAGAAAAAATATGGCCCAAATATTCCACTTCCTATACACAAAATAAAACTTTGAAGGTTTGGCATATAGTTGATGTTTCTCTAATACTTATAATATTGTATTGACATGTTGTAAATGTTTCTCCCATGAGTTATTGTAGATGAGGATATCATCAAAAAATACTAAGACAAAATTCCTTAGGAATAGTCTAAATATTGACTTCATCAAACTTTGAAATGTGGAGGGAGCAATGGTGAGACCAAAAATCATCACTGGGAATTCATAATGCCCTTGATGAGTTTTGAAGGCTGTCTTATGAATATCTTCTTTCTTTACTCTAATTTGGTGATGCCCAGAATGTAGATCTAGTTTTGTAAAATAAATTACACCATGTAACTAATCTAATAAACCATCAATGACAAGAATATGAACCTTATCTTTGATAGTGTAATTTTTGAGCTCATGGTAGTTTGGACACATGCATCATCATCCATCCTTGTGGTGCACCATCACCACTGAAGCAGAATAAGCACTCTGACTATGATAAATTATACCCATTTCCAAAATTTCCTCTACCATCTTCTCGATCTCACTCTTTTACACATATGGGTATCTATACGGCTTGATGTTGGGAGGTTGGATTCCTAGAATCAACTGAATGGCATGATCATGCTCTCTTTCTAGAGGTAATCCTCTAGGATCCTTGAAGAAAACTACATGTTGATCAATAACCTTCTGAATACCAGGATGCACTACCTTCATTTTCAGTTCAACTTCCATGGAGAAAAATTGTGCTACATAACCTTCAGACCCCTTTTTAAAAAATCTTATGCATTTTGTGAGAACTCACCACCAAAGAATCTTTAGCCTGTAGTCCTCAAAGTTCAAACTTTTTACCCTCAGAATGAAAGCACATGAACAATTCCTTGAAATTTATCTCTATAGTACCCAAATTTTTTATTCGCTAAACACCTAAGACAATATCAAATCCACCCATATGAATAGAAAACATCATAGAATCCAATGTGTATTCACCCATCATAAGTATTATTTTATGACATTTACCATAGAATTGGATTGTTCCACCATTTGCAATCATTACGTGAAATTCAGGTGCTGGGTAGATGAAACAATTTAGTCTTGTTATCAGCTTATGATAGATGAAATTATGTGTGCTCCTATAATCAATCAATATTGTTACCTTATTCTTCTTAAGATAACCCAAAACCAGAAGGGTTTGAGGAGTACTAATATCTGATAAAGCATGGCATGAAATAGTGGGCTGGGGATCTCTAGATTATTCCTTGAATTTTTCCACTTCCTCGATTGATGTTTCCTCATATTATTTCTAATCATTAGACCATTCAATGTAGAATAATTTGTTCTCAAAACATTTATGATTTGGTCCATCTTTTCTATCACAGTTAAAGTATAACCCCTTATCTCTTTTTTCTTCAATTTGTTGAGGTGTCAACCGAACTGGCCGAGGGTACGATGGGGGCAAGGTTTTGTGATATTTTATGCTAAAGGACTCCCTTCTACTGGAAAGAACTTTTTCCTATGCCCTACGCACCATGATAATAGAATTAAAAACCTTGAGTGGGTTAACCATGCACACCTCATGCTCAATGTGATCCTTAAGACCCCCAAGAAATAAGTCATTCAAATTCTCTTCTATAATATCCTCCACACGTAAGGAATTATTTTGGAATTGATGGACATACTCTTTAACTAAAAAAAAAAATCGTAACTTTTCTAGTTGACTGAATTAATTTTCTAAAACACTATCTAACTATAGTGTAATTGAAGCTCTTCCGTAAAAACAGTCCATGTAACATGTAGACCATTTTTCTTCCTTTCAACACATAGCAAACGATACCAAACAAATTGGTTAGGTTCTAGGTATAAGGAGGCCATAGTTACCTTTTGTCTCACTATGATCTGATGGAGATAAAAGTAATTCTCCATTTGGGTAATTTAATTGAGAAGATCCTTTCCACCAAATTTCCGCATTTCCACTTTTGGAATAATGCCCCTATAACACCTGTGGAAAACTATTAACTTTTCCTCTTTTGCATTGCAAGTGTTGACATGTGATTTTTCCTAAGAAGGTGTATTATTTTGACTGTTAGAAATCATGCTTGCCATGGATAATTTATTTATGTTCTTGGATTCATTTTACTGAAATGTTGTTGCTTGCAAGGAATCCATTCTGTTTGAGATAAGAAAGGTTGTAAACTGGTAATGTTGTTTGCAAATTACCTCTTTATAATAATGAAACCTTGATCAATTCCATTGATCCAAGGTATGTTTTAATTATTCTTACCTGATATATATGGTAAACTGACATTCAGAGGTTGAAGGAAATAAAGGACTGAACTCTTGTATTTATACAATTTCATTGATCTTATTGGAAGTTCTTGCTTTGCATTCTGTTGTAAGTAGTGTGCTCAGATCTTCTTGTTAATTTCTCCAGGACATTGAATGGCATAAAGAAGATGGAGGTCTACTTTAGGACTATTGAGGGTAAAAACCTAAGTCCTAGATCTTTAAGATCTATCCTAACGGGATTCTAACCTAAGGTAAACTAGACCTACCTTATATCTATGTTTACACTAATCTTGTTGCATCCTAACCTAAGTTGTATGTTTTACAAAGTGGGGGATTTGGAAATAACCTAAGGTAACTATAGGTTTATTTATAACCTATTACCTAATACTAAATTGGTATGAAGTATGGCCTATCCTAAGATGGAAAATTTACCTAAGGAAATGTTTAAAAACCTAAGGTAAATACTTTCTAAACTAACCTAAGGTCGGATCCTAAGCTAATGATATCTATCCTAAACTAATGCAAGGATGGAAGGGGACCTAAGGGGGTTGTATGGCAAGTGGGTGACATGGCGATGGTTCCTAAGTCATTTATTTGATTTTATTTTTGAATTTAATCGAGGGTACTACCAGTTTTGGCAGAGGCATGGAAATTTGGTGGAAACCTACTTGGCATCATCACTAGAGTTAAGTAATGCATGCCATGGTGGAAATTGGACTCGCCAACTTTAGATGGTGGTGGCATGGAGATATAGGTAGGAGATTGGAAATTAATGGCATTTATGGTCATCGGTTTTGGCGAGCAAACCACCTTGGAAACCATGCAAGTGGATTTGTTGGGAGTTGTTTGGTCTTTCATGCATTTCAATTTTTGATCTACATGGAGCTATCTGGTTCTTTGAACCAGTAGTTCTATTTTCATTTTGTTACTATTTTTAACTCCCTTGGACTATTTTTTATCCAATGGAAGTATATGAGGCATTTGAGAAGGAATTTTTTGGTTGTTGATTTCATTTGGAGAAGGAGTTGTGGAGGCTCGGCTGGAAATATTCTTCGAATCAACAGAAGCACTATCAGGCATGATAGGCTCTATCCATTAAGTTGTTCTACTTTTCTCTAAATGTCTTCATTAAAATAACTCTACTCTCGTGAGATAAATGGGTTTTTATTTTTTGATGGTTACTTAGTTTTCTTGCTTGAATATTTTCTGTATTCTTCGATTGAGGAACCTCTTCTTGAAAATTTAGTCATTGAGTTGTTTTCCTGTTTGGTTAATGTTGAATCACGTCTTGAAATTTCTTATGATTTGAGTAATGTTGAATTTGTGTGGATTCGGCTTGTCTTCCCAGAATGGGTTTATGGAAATATGTTGTAGCTTATGTATCGAACTGGGTTGTCGTTTTGGTTGTTAGAAGACATGAATATTATTTTTCTCTGTTACTTCTCTTGATTTATCGAAGTAATGTAGCTTCTGGGTAACTAAAATTAAATGGATGCTTTGCTTCATGTTGGTTAATTTTGAGTTTGTATGGAAAAAAGTGAACAAGTGACTTTTTCTTGATCTGTTCTCTATAAACTCTCTTTCTTCAAACCTGGTATTCGATGGAAGCTAAGTCAGAATGGGTGTTCAATTTTTATGTAGTTGTGAATCCAAACTAGTATAGAAACAAGAACAAATGTTTTATTATTCCCTTACCTCTTTTCTGTAAAATCTTGTTGTTCGAATCTTGATCCTTTTATTGAAACTATGTGTTAATAGTTATTTGGATACTAAGATTTGGAACTGTTGTGTTTGAATATAACAACAAATGAGTTCACTCCTTTTCTGAACTCTATATATTTTTGGTTTTTCTATAAACACTTGAAAAAAATGGCACTAATGGTTTGATAGATGAAACCCTATTACGTTGTGGATATTTCGAAAGATGGATTTGTCTAAGTTGATGTTGTGTATACATGTTGCTCTGTTTGAACTTGTTTGAGGTCGATCTTGCTGTCTTTTTCACTTGGTGAATTAGATGTTGTTGATTTATCTTACCCGTTCTTGCTCTGGGTAAACCACTAGGTAACTTGTTGGAGTAAACTTGTTAAAATCTGACTATTGTAATTTCATGAAAATTTGTTGAATGGGTATTTGAATTTTGGGGTTGACTGGTTACTTAACCTGGAACTAACCAAATCAGTTCAGTTTGATAGGTTTTCTTGATCTCTGTGTAAGTTGGAATAAATCGAATGTCTTTTTGATTTAGTAGATGTGTACAGTTAATCCTATCCATAGAATTGAAACGAAAGGATTTTAATCATCTCATAATCTGACTTATGCACCATGTTGCTAAGTCATGTTTTCCTTTTGTTTTCATCTTCTTGAAATCAATTCTAGATGGATTCTTCTCTGTACATCCAATTGATGTTTTCTTCCTTCTCTGAATGGTTACGATTATGAGTCGATCATTCTATCGTTTTATCTTCATCTGGAAAGAATGAATAAGCTTAGGTTCTATGACTGAAACTTTGTCAAATTTGAATGATTGTTGAAGACTGTAATTACCTTGTATGGTGATTAGAAACTTTTGTTATTACATCTCCTTCTTGATATGGGTATTATATTACTGTCATTGGTTGTCCATGATGGGGAACCTTGCTTGAAATTTTTTGCAAATGCAACAGTCACACATTCTGTTTAGTCTCTTCTTCTATGCATTTTATTTTATAAAAGAGTTGAGGATGTTGTGATTGGGTCTGCATCTATCCTTTGTGACCTTCTTCACATGTGATAGAGTGTAGGAATCCTCTTCTGATCATGTCATTTGACTCCTTCTCTTTATTCTCTGAGGTAAAGTCTAATCACTTCCCTTTGGAAATTGTAAGAGGTTATGTGTTGTGTTCTCTTTTCTGAGTTGTGAATGGGGATTCAGGTTAACCAAATTGTAAAGGAAGTTCTAAACTATTTTATCACAGTTAATTCTTCTTCTTTTGGGTAAATCTTGTCATAGATTTAATTGGTTCAGTTGCATTACTTTCATAAATGCCTTTGTGTAGTCGTCATTACTACTTGCTTATTCACTTGACTTGTATTAAAGGATTTTAATATTTGTGATAGTAGATTAATGTGAGATGTTGTGCATTGAGTGAATACTTTCCTAATGTTAATGTATGGCCTAACTTGAGAACTTAGGCTATGTCTTGGATTTGGAATTAGGATGTCACATCTGAAATGTGAAACTCTTATTTATTTATGTTGTTAGATGATTCATCCTAAAACCTTTATGAAGCTGGAATGAGCTTGGTTGTAGTTGTCTTTTTATGAAACTCTGTAAGTTGAGTTAGAAGGTTCCTACTTCTGAAAGTAACTCTATTTTGGTTAAATAGTGAAGTTAATTTTGTATTTCAAATTCAGATGAATTGTGAAGGAAATAATTAGAAGGTACTTTTATTTGATATAGATAAGTGTTTTGGTTGGAACATTATTTATCTGATATCATGTTGTAGATTGTTGATTACATCATGATCTTTCCTTAAATGTTATTTAGATTGATTAATTGTTCTTCTTTTATGGTTGTTACTACTTATGATTTATTTGTCTGCTTGACCTCACTGTTTCATAAAAGTAGAGTTGGTTTTATGAAACAGTTAGTTGAAAGCACATCATTTTAATGCTTAGTGCTTATCATGCTCAGTTCAATGAACTGACCCGTGCTAGCAATTTTTACAGATGGACTTCGTAAGTGATAAAGGAAGGCAATAACTTATATGATGTATTGGTTGCTTAAAATTCTGGACCTTTTATAGAGAATTCTGATTCATTATTGAGATGTATTGAAAGAAGAAAAGTTGTATTCTTTAATGATCTTGATGTTGTTGACATGAAATATGTCAGTAATGCATAGTCTTGTAAAATGTGTATTTTATCATGATGAATTGAAAAGACTGAAGTTACTTAAATTGATTATGTCAATTCTCTTGTGCATAATATGAAGGAAATTTGTAATCCTATCTTTGATGTTGTCATTCATATCTGATTGGATCCTTATTTCTGTTGTCATTAAATGAGTTGGATAAATGGGAATTAGTACAATTTCCCTTACTTGAATGCAACTTACTAAGTTACATGTATTGATGTTCTTTACCTAATCTTGTATGGTTTATTATGATGTTAATGAACATATAGTTAAAATATCAGGAAGTGTGAAATGGATAAGGGTATAATAAATCCTAACACTTAACCATAAAGAGGAAGGTTCTCCTCCTCTCAAAAGGATACAAAATAAATGAATGGTATATGAGTTCGTTAACCATTTAGACTTCATATCTATGAAGTCTACCATAACAGAACCTATTTTGGTTCTTATACATTCCTTGAATGGTTGAGACACATTAAATAAATCTTATGATGGATGTTGTTTCTATTTTCGATTAATTGCACGTTAAGAAAAAAGTTAATGAACATAAAAGCAATCATAGGTTTATGAAGTTCCATATTATTTAATCAACTCAAATAAGGATGGAAACCTTAAGGATTGTTGGGATTCGGGTTATGCAAGGTTGTTGTGATTTGAATCTTAATCCAAATATAATTAAGTGGAAATGACCTCTTGAGGTGTGTAAATCATGATGAAGTAGTTCTATCGGATGTTGGCACACGCCAACTATAGAACTGTACCTTCATGAAGACTTGGGTCTTCACGAGGATACAGTGTTGCAGTTGACATGTTGCAACACCCTTCAACATTGGTTCATCTAGATCTACTCAAATCTGGACTTGAACTTAGTTTCTCTCTAGATCAGGTTAAGGATATGATTTAGCATAGGAAGTGACTCTCAATGACTTAGGGTAACTAGGCACATTCAATTGACTTAGGTCGACTGAGTATGCCCATATACCCTAGGTCATCGTGAGTGGTTCCCTATACCAAATTATGTCAATAACCTGGGTTAGGGTCAAACCTTGGACAAGTGGACTGACAGAAGTCAGTAAAGACCATTCTAGATAACAGATGAGTGGGGTGAAGGATGTATTCCGATTAGATGAGTATGTCATCTAGGAATAGTAACATGAATAGTATGTTGGAAATCTTTGGCCAAAGTATCGCAAGCTGCTGGTTGCATTTTCCTATGTCACCTAGTTTGAGAAATGTGATTTCAGATGAATATGGTAACAAATATTCAGATAGATTTCTTAAACAGAACACTCAATACCCAGAACAGGGTAAGAGAACCAAGTATACATAGTATACCCATAGTATTCAATACTTAAGTTAACATGAGAGATTGGTTGGTAACCGAGTCATGAAATGAGAGATCGGTAGTTCACCGAGTCATTTACAGTTGCATATGGTTATCTGTTATGAGATTGATTGGCATGGAATGTGTGTTCTAAAATTATGATTATTTAGAACAAGAGAACATTATGTATAAAAAAAATTTCCCTTGTTTCTAAAGTCTTAAAATGGGAATGTTACATCTTGGTATCAGAGCTGAAGGTTGCAGCTCTTGGACCTATTGTGTCCATAATCTGATAAAACTTAAATTTTCTTGTTAACAAAAAATGGTTAGAACAAGAGGAAATGTTGCAAACAACCCACCACCTGGTGGAGAAGCAGCAACTGCCCAAAAACTCGATGAGATCCTTGTTGCCTATTGGACACAAGAGATCATTTGGTTGTACTTGAACAACAAGTAATGGGAAATGAGGAGGAAGAAGATGTTGGTAATAACAATCAGCCACCTCCTGCAGGACAATGCCAATTTGGGAAATTTGGGTGTTGATAATAACAATGTAAACATGCCAGATCAGCTAGAAAATAAAAAGGCAAGGCTGGCAGTTGAACTCACTAATGATATAAAAAGGATAAGTCCACCTAAGTTTGATGGCACCACATTAGGAGATGGAGCTGAGAATTGGCTCAGATAAAATGGAGAAGTACTTTGCAATAAGGAACTTCTCAGAGGAAACAAAGGCAATATGGGGAGCATATCAACTTTCCCATGAAGCATCTTCATGGTGGGACAACCGTAAGGCTGAGTTGAACATTGATGAAACTAATATTACTTGGGATCAATTTAAAAGTTATTTTAGGCAATGATGGCTGCCACAACTTTACTATGATCAGAAAATGACTGAATTTCAGAACTTAACCCAAGGAAAATTAACTGTAACAGAGTACTGGGAGTGGTTTACTAAACTCCTTAAGTATGTACCTCAGTATCAAACTGACGAGAAGTTCAGGATACATAAATTTATCATGGGATTGAATCCCATTATAGGGGGAGAGGTGGATGTTCACAGCCCAACCACTATGGAAGGGGTTGTTGAAAAATCCATAAGGCAGGAACAAAAATTAAAGGCAATTTCTGCTCATAAGGAGGAAGTAAGAAAGAAAGTTCCAAACTCCTCTTCATCATCTCTTGCACCTAAGAAAGGACCATGGAAGAAGTTTGGTATGAAAAGTAAGTTTTCAGCTGATAATAATAAGAAAACAACAACAAATAAGTCCTGTTGCTAATGTACGCAATAACTTTGTCAAGAACAATAATAACAGACAGAAGTCCTATGGAGGTCAGAATGATAACTTTAAGGCTGGAAATAAATTTGAGCCTAAAAAGGGACCTATAGGAGGTTGTTACAATTGTGGCAAGGATCATTACACAAACCAATGTCCTTTGAAAAAGGATGACCATAATCAGCAAGCACAAGATACATGTTGCAGTAGCTGACAAACAAGCTGAAAAGCAAGTCACACCCATAGAAGTTCTGGGTAAGTTATTTGGCATACCTGTAACTATTATTTTTGATACGGGAGCTACTGAATGTTTTATTTCTAGTAAATTAGCATCAAAATTAAAAAGAAAAGCTGGAAAAATGGATAAATCATGGGTTGTACATTATGGGAATAATGTTGTTCATACAGTTAGTATGTGTCTTTTTGGAGCAGTCCTTGACTTACCTAGTTTTTCCACCGAAGTTGATCTTTATGTTGCTCCTTTGGGGTCTTATGATGTAATCATAGGTGTTAATTGGCTAGCTGAGCATAAAGCAAAAGTGGACTATTTTGAAAAACATATTAGTTGTTTAGATGACCTGTAGAAAACAACAGAGATTCAGGGTGTAAAATGTGAAATTTCAGTTAGGAAATTATCTGCTATGCAACTTAAAAAGGCCAAAAATAAGGGTTGTACCTTATATGCAGTAAAAATTTCTGAATCTACTAAAGAAAATAGTGATTTCTTAGAATGTTACCCGTGTTACGAAACTACAGTGATGTGTTTCCGGAAGAATTACCAGGTCTTCCACCCAAAAGGGAATTTGACTTCACAATTGAAATCAAACCTGGAACCGAGCCTATTTCTAAGGCACCTTATCAGATGACTACTATTGAATTGGTAGAGCTTAAGGCACAGTTACAAGAACTTCTATCTAAAGGTTTGATTAGACTGAGTGTCTCACCTTGGGGAGCACTAGTAATTTTTGTGAAAAAGAAAGATGGAACACTTAGATTGTGTATTGATTACAGAATGTTAAACAAGGCAACGATTAAGAATAGATATCCACTTCCTAGAATTGATGATCTGTTTGATCAGATGCATGGAGCATCGGTATATTCTAAGATAGATCTATGATCTGGATATCATCAGTTACGAATTAAGGATGAGGACATTCATAAAACAACTTTTAGAACAAGGTATGGACATTATGAATTCACAGTTTTACCTTTTGGATTAACAAATGCACCTGCAGCTTTTATGAATCTAATGAACAATATTTTTCAAGAATACTTGGAAAAATTTGTGCTTGTATTCTTGGACGACATTCTCATATATTCTAAAAGTATGGAAGAACACCATGAGCATTTGAAGATAGTCTTGGAAATCTTGAGAAAAAGACAGTTATTTGGTAAGTTGTCTAAATGTTCTTTCTATGACATGGAAGTGCACTATTTGGGTCATGTTATAAGAAAAGATGGAATAGCTGTAGATCCTTCTAAAATTGTAGCTATAACTGAGTGGCCTGCACCAAAGAATGTACATGAAGTTAGAAGCTTCATGGGTCTTGTTGGTTACTATAGGAAATTTGTTAAAGATTTCTCCAAAGTTGTTGCACCAATAACTTCATTACAGAAAAAGGATAAGAAATTTGTGTGGAATGAGAAATGTGAATCTGCATTTAAAAATTTAAAGGATCAATTAACTTCAGCACCTATTTTGGCTTGTACCTGACCCTAATGGAGACTTTACTATTGTAACGGATGCATCCAAGGAAGGTCTTGGAGGTATTTTGTTACAAAATGATCATGTCATAGCATACGAAAGTAGAAAACTTAAGTTACATGAGCTGAATTATGCTCCACATGATCTAGAGCTTGTTTCCATTGTTCATGCACTTCAAGTTTGGAGGCATTATTTGCTTGGTAAACCTTTTGAACTAAAAACTGATCATCTTGGGCTGAAGTATATTTTTACTCAGCCAAATCTGAATGCAAGACAATGAAGATGGTTAGAGTTTTTATCTCAATATGATTTTGACATAAGTTACATTAAAGGAAAGGAAAATAGGGTAGTTGATGCTCTAAGTCATAGGAAGCACATTTCTACTCTTATAACATTGAGAACTCAGTTTAAGGATGAAGTAAAAAGTGTTATGGAATCTGATTCTTATTTTCAGTAAGTAAAAATAACACTTGCTGCAGATCCAAATGATGTGAGATATAAGGGTTTTCACTTTGATAATGAAGGAATCTTACGATTTGAAAATAGGGTATACATACCTTTGCTAAATGATTTAAGAAAGAAATTATTAGTTGAATTTCACAATTCACCTTTTTCTGGACACCCTGGTATTACAAAGATGCTTGCTGATATAAAACAACAATATTTCTGGAAAGGGATGAAAAAGGACGTTATTGAGTTTGTGACACATTGCTTAGAATGTCAACATGTTAAAGCTGAACATATGCATCCAGCTGGTTTATTGTATCCTCACAGCATACCACAGTACAAATGGCAAGTGATAAGCATGGATTTTGTACAAGGGTTGCCTATGTCAAGAAATAAACATGATGTTATTCTATTTGTTGTTGATAAACTAACAAAAGTAGCACACTTTATTGTTGGTAATCTTAAGGATGATTCACCTATTTTAGCAAAAAGGTTTGTTCATGAGATTTTCAGATTACATGGAGTACCTGAATTAATCATATCTGATAGAGATCCAAGAATGACTTCAAGATTTTGGCAAACACTTAATGCAGCTTTAGGAACTAAGCTGAATTTCAGTTCTGCATATCATCCAGAAATGGATGGACAAACTGAAAGAGTTAATCAAGTTTTAGAGGATATGTTACGAATGTATTGTATGGATCAGCAGTATAAATGGGAAGAGTACCTTCCATTAGTTGAGTTTGCATACAATAACACATATCACGCCTCTCTAAAGATGGCACCTTTCGAAGCATTATATGGAAGGAAATGTAGAACCCCTGTTAGTTGGGACAACATTGAGGATAGAGAGGTAATTGGACCTGAAATCCTTACGGAAATGGAACAAAAAGTTAAAATGATTCATGAATGCTTGAAAGAAGCAGCAGATAGGAAAAAGAGTTATGCTGACTTGAAGTGGGTTGATAGGAAATTTGAACTTGGTGAGAAGGTCTTTCTTTGGGTTAAACCAAAAAAGAGTTCTATAACTTTTGGCAAGGCTGCCAAGTTATCACCTCATTATGTGGGACCTTTTGAAATTGTTGAAATAATCAACCCTGTAGCTTATCATTTAGCATTACCTCCTGCTTTGTCATGAATGCATGATGTTTTCCATATTTCTTTGCTTAAGAAATACATTTCAGATTTATCACATGTGTTAAATTGGAATTCCTTGTAGGTCCAAGACCCAGGAATAATCATGGTTAAACCTATACGAGTGCTGGAAACTCACCAGTTGCACTTAAGAAATCATGAAATAAGTCAATGTAAGGTCCAGTGGGACCAGTTTAACAAGGAAAGTGCAACCTGGGAAAATCTGGAAGATATGAAAACTACTTTTCCATATTTATTTGAACAGAATTGATTCTGTTGACTGATAAAATTTGTGATTTTATTCTTTTTATGACAATAAATCTGCTAGTTTTGGGCAGATATTTTATTGTTTAAAATAAACAGCTACGTAAATGTTGATTTTGGGAATTTTAAAATCCAGTTCTACTTTGAACATATGGAAAGAAAGATAATAAATTGATTGTCCTTGATGCAAATTGTTTAAATAAGTTAATCATTGGGACGATGATTCTTTTTAGGAGGGAAGTATGTAACACCTGTGGCAAACTGTTAACTTTTCCTCTTTTGCATTGCAAGTGTTGACATGTGATTTGTCCTAAGAAGGTGTATTCTTTTGACTGTTAGAAATCATGCTTGCCATGGATAATTTATTTCTGTTCTTGGATTCATTTTGCTGAAATGTTGTTGCTTGCAAGGAATCCATTCTGTTTGAGATAAGAAAGGTTGTAAACTGGTAATGTTGTTTGCAAATTACCTCTTTATAATAACAAAACCTTGATCAATTCCATTGATCCAAGGTATGTTTTAATTCTTCTTACCTGATCTGTATGGTAAACTGACATTCAAGGTTGAAGGAAATAAAGGACTGAACTCTTGTATTTATACAATTTCATTGATCTTATTGGAAGTTCTTGCTTTGCATTCTATTGTAAGTAGTGTGCTCGGATCTTCTTGTTAATTTCTCCAGGACACTGAATGGCGTAAAGAGGATGGAGGTCTACTTCAGGACTATTGAGGGTAAAAACCTAAGTCCTAGATCTTTAAGATCTATCCTAACGGGATTCTAACCTAAGGTAAACTAGACCTACCTTATATCTATGTTTACACTAATCTTGTTGCATCCTAACCTAAGTTGTATGTTTTACAAAGTGGGGGATTTGGAAATAACCTAAGGTAACTATAGGTTTATTTCTAACCTATTACCTAATACTAAATTGGTATGAAGTATGGCCTATCCTAAGATGGAAAATTTACCTAAGGCAATGTTTAAAAACCTAAGGTAAATACTTTCTAAACTAACCTAAGGTCGGATCCTAAGCTAATGATATCTATCCTAAACTAATGCAAGGATGGAAGGGGACCTAAGGGGGTCGTATGGAAAGTGGATGACATGGTGATGGTTCCTAAGTCATTTATTTGATTTGATTTTTGAATTTAATCGAGGGTACTGTCAGTTTTGGCAGAGGCATGGAAATTTGGCAGAAACCTACTTGGCATCATCACTAGAGTTAAGTAATGCATGCCATGGTGGAAATTGGACTCACCAACTTTAGATGGTGGTGGCATGGAGATATAGGTGGGAGATTGGAAATTAATGACATTTATGGTCATCGGTTTTGGTGAGCAAACCACCTTGGAAACCATGTGAGTGGATTTGTTGGGAGTTGTTTGGTCTTTCATGCATTTCAATTTTTTCTCTGCATGGAGCTATCTGGTTCTTTGAACCAGTAGTTCTATTTTCAGTTTGTTACTATTTTTAACTCCCTTGGACTATTTTCGATCCAATGGAAGTATATGAGGCATTTGAGAAGGAAGTTTTTGGTTGTTGATTTCGTTTGGAGAAGAAGGAGTTGTGGAGGCTCGGCTGGAAATCTTCTTCGAATCGACAGAAGCACTATCAGGCATGATAGGCTCTATCCATTAAGTTGTTCTACTTTTCTCTAAATGTCTTCATTAAAACAACTCTGCTCTCATGAGATAAATGGGTTTTTATTTTGTGATGGTTACTTGGTTTTCTTGCTTGAATATTTTATGTATTCTCTGATTGAGGAACCTCTGCTTGAAAATGTAGTCATTGAGTTGTTTTCCTATTTGGTTAATGTTGAATCACACCTTGAAACTGCTTATGATTTGAGTAATGTTGAATTTGTGTGGATTTTCTTGTCTGTTCAGAATGGGTTTATGGAAATATGTTGTAGCTTATGTATCAAACTGGGTTGTCATTTTGGTTGGTAGAAGACATGAATATTATTTTTCTCTATTACTTCTCTGATTTGTTGAAGTAATGTAGCTTCTGTGTAACTGCAAGTAAATGGATGCTTTGCTTCATGTTGGGTAAGTTTGAGTTCATATGAAAAATAGTGAACAAGTGACTTTTTCTTGATCTTTCTGTGTAAACTCTCTTTCTTCAAACCTGGTATTCGATGGAAGCTAAGTCAGAATGGGTGTTTGGATTTTTCTATTTTGTGAATCATCTAGTATAGAAACAAGAACAAATGTTTTATTTATTCCCTTACCTCTTTTCTGTAAAATCTTGTTGTTTGAATTCTTGATCCTTTTATTGAAACTATGTGTTAATAGTTATTTGGATACTAAGATTTGGAACTGTCATGTTTGAATATAACAATGAATGAGTTCACTCCTTTTCTGAACTCTATATGTTTCTGGGTTTTCTATAAACACTTGAAAAAAAAACTAATGGTTTGATAGATGAAACCCTGTTACGTTGTGGATATTTCAAAAGACGGCTTGTCTAAGTTGATGTTGTGTATTCAGGTAGCTCTGTTTGAACTTTCAATGAGGTCGATCTTGTTGTCTTTTTCACTTGGTGAATTAGATGTTGTTGATTTATCTTACCCGTTCTTGCTCTGGGTAAACTCACTGGTAACTTGTTGGAGTAAACTTGTTAAAATCTGACTATTGTAATTTCATGAAAATTTGTTGAATGGGTATTCAACTTTTGGGGTTGACGGTTACTTAACCTGGAACTAACCAAATCAGTTTAGTTTGATAGGTTTTCTTGATCTCTGTGTAAGTTGGAATAAATAGAATGTCTTGTTGATTTCTGTAGATGTGTACAGTTAAGCCTGTCCATAGAATTGAAATGAAAGGATTTTAATCATCTCATAAGCTGACTTGTGCACCTGTTGCTAAGTCATGTTGTCCTTTTGTTTACATCTTCTTGAAATCAATTCTAGATGGATTCTTCTCTGTACATCCAATTGATGTTTTCTTCCATCTCTGAATGGTTACAATTATGATTCGATCATTCTATCGTTTTATCTTCATCTGGAAAGAATGAATAAGCTTAGGTTCTATGACTGAAACTTTGTCAAATTTGAATGACTGTTGAAGACTGTAATTACCATGTATGGTGATTAAAAACTTTTGTTATTGCATCTCCTTCTTGATATGGGTATTATATTACTGTCACTGGTTGTCCATGATGGGGAACCTTGCTTGAAATCTTGTTTCAAATGCAATAGTCACACATTCTGTTTAGTCTCTTCTTCTACATGTTTTCTTTTATAAAAGAGTTGAGGATGTTGTGATTGGGTCTGCATTATCCTTTGTGACCTTCTTCACGTGTGATAGAGTGTAGGAATCCTCTTCTGATCATGTCATTTGACTCCTTCTCTTTCATTCTCTGAGGTAAAGTCTAATCACTGCCCCTTTGGAAATTGTAAGAGGTTATGTGTTGTGTTCTCTTTTCTGAGTTGTGAATGGGGATTCGGGTTAACCGAATTGTAAAGGAAGTTCTAAACTATTTTATCATAGTTCATTCTTCTTCTTTTGGGTAAATCTTGTCATAGATTTAATTGGTTCAGTTGCATTACTTTCATAAATGCCTTTGTGTAGTCGTCATTACTACTTGCTTATTCACTTGACTTGTATTAAAGGATTTTAATATTTGTGATAGTAGATTAATGTGAGATGTTGTGCATTGAGTGAATACTTTCCTAATGTTAATGTATGGCCTAACTTGAGAACTTAGGCTATGTCTTGGATTTGGAATTAGGATGTCACATCTGAAATGTGAAACTCTTATTTATTTATGTTGTTAGATGATTCATCCTAAAACCTTTATGAAGTTGGAATGAGCTTGGTTGTAGTTGTCTTTTTATGAAACTCTGTAAGCTGAGTTAGAAGGTTCCTACTTCTGAAAGTAACTCTATTTTGGTTAAATAGTGAAGTTAATTTTGTATTTCAAATTCAGATGAATTGTGAAGGAAATAATTAGAAGGTACTTTTATTTGATATAGATAAGTGTTTTGGTTGGAACATTATTTATCTAATATCATGTTGTAGATTGTTGATTACATCATGATATTTCCTTAAATGTTATTCAGATTGATTAATTGTTCTTCTTTTATGGTTGTTACTACTTATGATTTATTTGTCTGCTTGACCTCACTGTTTCATAAAAGTAGAGTTGGTTTTATGAAACAGTTAGTTGAAAGCACATCATTTTAATGCTTAGTGCTTATCATGCTCAGTTCAATGAACTGACCCGTGCTAGCAATTTTTGTAGATGGACTTCATAAGTGATAAAGGAAGGCAATAACTTATATGATGTATTGGTTGCTTAAAAGTCTGGACCTTTTATAGAGAATTCTGATTCATTATTGAGATGTATTGAAAGAAGAAAAGTTTGTATTCTTTAATGATCTTGATGTTGTTGACATGAAATATGTCAGTAATGCATAGTCTTGTAAAATGTGTATTTTATCATGATGAATTGAAAAGACTGAAGTTACTTAAATTGATTATGTCAATTCTCTTGTGCATAATATGAAGGAAATTTGTAATCCTATCTTTGATGTTGTCATTCATATCTGATTGGATCCTTATTTCTGTTGTCATTAAATGAGTTGGATAAATGGGAATTAGTACAATTTCCCTTACTTGAATGCAACTTACTAAGTTGCATGTATTGATGTTCTTTACCTAATCTTGTATGGTTTATTATGATGTTAATGAACGTATAGTTAAAATATCAGGAAGTGTGAAATGGATAAGGGTATAATAAATCCTAACACTTAACCATAAAGAGGAAGGTTCTCCTCCTCTCAAAAGGATACAAAATAAATGAATGGTATATGAGTTCGTTAACCATTTAGACTTCATATCTATGAATTCTACCGTAACAGAACCTGTTTTGGTTCTTATACATTCCTTGAATGGTTGAGACACATTAAATAAATCTTATGATGGATGTTGTTTCTATTTTTGATTAATTGCACGTTAAGCAAAAAGTTAATGAACATAAAAGCAATCATAGGTTTATGAAGTTCCATATTATTTAATCAACTCAAATAAGGATGGAAACCTTAAGGATTGTTGGGATTAGGGTTATGCAAGGTTGTTGTGATTTGAATCTTAATCCAAAGATAATTAAGTGGAAATGACCTCTTGAGGTGTGTAAATCATGATGAAGTAGTTCTGTCAGATGTTGGCACATGCCAACTACAGAACTGTACCTTTGTGAAGACTTGGGTCTTCATGAGGATACAGTGTTGTAGTTGACATGTTGCAACACCCTTCATCATTGGTTCATCTAGATCTACTCAAATCTGGACTTGAACTTAGTTTCTCTCTAGATCAGGTTAAGGATATGATTTAGCATAGGAAGTGACTCTCAATGACTTAGGGTAACTAGGCACATTCAATTGACTTAGGTTGACTGAGTATGCCCATATACCCTAGGTCATCGTGAGTGGTTCCCTATACCAAATTATGTCAATAACCTGGGTTAGGGTCAAACCTTGGACAAGTGGACTGACAGAAGTCAGTAAAGACCATTCTAGATAACAGATGAGTGGGGTGAAGGACGTATTCTGATTAGATGAGTATGTCATCTAGGAATAGTAACATGAACAGTATGTTGGAAATATTTGGCCAAAGTATCGCAAGCTGTTGGTTGTGTTGTCCTATGTCACCTAGTTTGAGAAATGTGATTTCAGATGAATATGGTAACAAATATTCAGATAGATTTCTTAAACAGAACACTCAATACCCAGAACAGGGTAAGAGAACCAAGTATACATAGTATACCCATAGTATTCAATACTTAAGTTAACATGAGAGATCGGTTGGTAACCGAGTCATGAAATGAGAGATCGGTAGTTCACCGAGTCATTTACAGCTGCATATGGTTATCTGTTATGAGATTGATTGGCATGGAATGTGTGTTCTAAAATTATGATTATTTAGAATAGAGAACATTATGTATATTTCTAAAGTCTTAAAATGGGGAATGTTACAACCCCGTAATTGGTGAGAAGATCCACGTGAATGAGTAAAGGATCTTCCATGATTGGAGTGATTAGGATCTGTGTGACCATTATTAGAGGAACCCATATGATTGGAATTTCGAGTGGTGTTTGAAATAACACACAACATATCTTGCTTCATTGTGTGAAAATATGTCTAAAGTTCATTCATAAGGCTACCTTTAATATGAAGAAGCTCATTATTAAGGTCATCCTTACTCACCATATTGTTTACCCTTTCCTGAAGTTGGATGACCACCTCAGATAATCCCAAACTAGAAGACTCTAAGTCCATACATTCCTTATTTTCAGTCTTTCCAAGAGTTTTTTGACCTTTCCTATCCTTGGGTAGATCTATCAGTCATGATGTAGGGTTTGGGGCTCAGGGTAGATGAAATAAGGAAAAATTTTAGGGTTTGGGTTTTCATAAAAATTTTCGGATGAATAGAGAAAATTAAAAAAAAAAGAAACTCTAGATAATTTTTGGAAAGGTTTATGAAAATATAAGAAACTTGGAAAAAATAAAAAAATTGCATCCTCTGGAGCCGAATTATGAAAAAATATAAAACCAATATAAATTTTGTAAAACAAGTCAAAATGCTTGAAATTTGGAGAGGAGCTTACTTGATTGATTTTTCCACATGAAAAAATTATAGATAAATTTGCTACCAATATTGAGATATAGCCTAACCTTCACAATTAGGGTTTGACACCACGCTGGCCAAGATTAGGCTTTGTTACCACTTGTAATGAAACTACTTATATAAATCTGATTATCACCAGAAATATAACACCAAAGAACATGAGATTGCAGATAAAAGATCTCAATATGCATGTATATTAGCTTATCCACTTTGATGGGGCAACCTCCAAACCATACAATAAGACTCAAATGCTTACTAAGATGCTCAACTACTACCTACCAACCCTTATTTATACTATACCTATGTTATGTCCATCACCAAGGCCAACCCACTAATTATGAGTGTTATGCAGTTCAGAGTTAGATTTTTCATTATTGTGGTTAGAAAGTGGATCATTGAAGATTTTTAATTTTATATTATCACTGGTTTTCTTAGAATATTTTGTGGGCTAGTCCCATTCAATCATAGTAGAGTAAGACTGAGTATTAGGAACCATGTTTATATGATCAATATAAGGATGAAAATAGTGTTTTCCTTTGTATCGTGAAGTACGAGCATGTATCCCCATGGGCTTGATTTTATTATCATAGATCATTGGAGGAAAAAACATGATGATATAATATATAAGTATGAATACAACACCGATAATAAAGAGGAGTTGCATAAACAACCCCTACGGATACTAGAGTTGATCAAAATGTTGGGTCACAAGTTGGGTTCACCAAATGTTTATATGCTTATTAAAACTAATAGATTAGTGAGTTAAATACACTAAAAGGATGTAAGGGGAGATAAAAGAAGATATTTAGATTAATTAACTTCCAACATTAATTATGCAACATCAAAACAATGTATTAATTTTTGCAACTCATGTATGGAGTGTGCTATGAGCTCAAAAACATAATAGAATGAGTGCATTTAGCTCGTTACAGATGGATATGTGAATTTATTAGTGTGCACATTGTTTGAACTAGGAGATCTAAAATTGTAATTGCTTCATATTTGGAATTATAGCTTCAAAATGACATGGTGTAGGAGCACAGATATATTTTCGAACCGTCTGCATAGTTTTACAACTATTGTATGGTTTTTACCATGTTATGAATCTTTTTATGTAGATTTCTTAGACTGTCACCTTCTTCGAAATGGTTTTTGATTTCAAACCCTAGTTGTCATTGATGTTGTGAAGCCTTTTGATATTCTTATTAAGACCTCAGACCTAATCCATGTGTAGGATATCATAAAAACAAACATTAGTTTGGTTAAAGTGCAATCCCTCCACCAATGATGTCAATATTGCTCTAAAGAGGCCTCAAACCACACATCATTCCCCACCTAGTATGTGATATCTTAATAAATGAAACTATTTTGGAAACTTGAATCTTTTTTTACAATGCTTAGAAATATGTTTAGATCTTGTTAACATTTGAAAGACAGTTGTTTGAGTGCTTGCAAAAGAAATAATATGATTCCTTGAGCTGGTAGAATGCTTCATACCTATACAAATTTTGCATTAATAATTGTGTATAATATTTGGTGAGATTTAGGGTGTCTTAGGTTCCTTTAAATCTAGTGTTTGCAATAGGACTTCATCATAATGTCATATTAGTCAATGAGATGAGTTTCACCTGATTAGTAAACTATCACGAAAAGGATGATAGAGATGGATTGAATGATCCAACAAATAAAATCAAATTGAAAGATAAAATGGAGGATGTTTCAGTCTAAAACAATATAATTTGGTCACGAATGGATTCCATAATTCAACCAAAGTTGACGTTTTTGGATAAGGATGAAAAACATGAAAAGTTAAGGTTTCTTCATGTTAGGTGGAGTTTGGATATGGATTTTATGTATTTAATACTCATAATATATCAACATATGAGTGTGTATGAATGAAAAAATTATAAAAAGACCTCAGGATGTACTGAGTGGTGATAGAAAGAGTGTATATTTATGGCTCTTTCATTATGAATAAAGAGATAAATCTCTCTTATAGAGTATTATAATTTGCATACTATTAGAATTGTAATAATATTCATTTTTATTTTCAATTCCTTCATTGTGAATTTATTTTTATAACACATGAAGTACCATTTTTAGTTTGTTGTCCATTTGATTGCACCTCAATCTAAATCAGCTAGGTGTGTAATTAAAAACTTCTAAGATCATGTACTATGATCAAGGTGCCTCTTGATGATTGTGTTTCACCATGCAAGAAATTTTGTAGAAAAGACAAGGAAACATGTTTAGAAATTTCCATCATCATATATTATATTTTCTCCATAACCAATCCCATCTCACTCTAATAAGAAGTGCATAGTTTGGCTCATTAATATCATTTCTTCAGACCATAAATACTCTTTGTGATATGACTCATTTGTATATGGGGATGTTTTGTATAGTCATGTCTTAGTAGGTTGATGCATTTTTCCTTGCTATTATTTATGAAAACCATTTATCACATGACCTCCTACTAACTATTTTTATGAGATCAAATGTGATGATGTGTGCAGGGAATGATGGAGGTTACTGGTGGATAAGTTGCCCGAGTTCGATGCATGTGGCTGAAGACTGTTTCCAAATTGACCTATTAGCTTGGGCTTGACTCTAACGGCCCATAGGAATCTAAGAGTTTTAATTGATATTTGATGAAATAGTGTTTAATGCCACCTGATATGGTGGATCTTGTAACAAACATTATCTATATGAAGACTTTGTCTTCAGAACTGGTGGTACCACTTTTTGATTTATCGAAGAAAATTATCTGCAAACTGTTCTGGATTTGTTTTTGGATATGTTATGAACTCATTTGAAAGTTAATGAAATCTATGGCATTTTGAGAATCAAAAGTTGTTGATCACTCTATCCCGAGGAAGAGCAAGGGCCCACTCAACCGAGGAGATACGAGGTTACTTTAAGTTTTTCATGCATACAGTCCTTCGATTAGTTTTACTGCAATTATCATTTGATGAGTTGTTGCATGCATGCTTTGATTAACTGTCCCTATTTTCTCCATTATTGCTTTCACTTTTAAGTAGATGCTTTTGCCATGCAAATTTATCTCATAAACAGTCTTTCTTTCTGTTGAATTCTAGTTATTCAGTTATGGTTTAAATTGTTAAGAATAAGTGTGTGCGTATTTTACTTTATAGTAGAAGATTAGTTGTTGAAATCCATTTCATTGCAAACAGTTGAATTCCATAGACTTGTATTGAATTTCTGTAGATTTTAACTGCACTTCCGTAGAATAGCCACTAAGCTAAGCAACCCCCCAACAAACTCAATGCATAACTGGTTCTCCTAGACTCTATTGCATATTGCCTTGGACACAGCCCTGGTTTAAGAATGACACTGACCAAGATTATGTCAGTTAAATGATTGGAAGAATACAACGACCCATCATTTTTGGCACCATTGCCAGGGAACTACATAACCATAAGCTCCATTGTTTTATTCCATATGTTATGGGTGTTAATAGAGTTCATATAGGAAACCAGTAGTTCTCTCGGACCTCGATTTAAACCAACCAACCTGGATGCATAGGTCACGAGATAACCAAGGGAGATTTATAGCATGCAATATTCAACAAATATCTTTAGACACTTCACAAGAGAGAAACACTGAGAGTGATACAGATTCCAATTCCATGCCTAGAACCTTTTCTGAGCATTTTGTATCCTCTTCACATCATTCTGCAATGGGGGATCTTGGAAATGCTGAAGAACAACCTTTAGGATGAACATTTACATACCCCATTGTCCTCGATGCAGATGAGGATGCACCCATGAAAAACATCTCACCGTCCATCCTCCCCCTCTTTCGAGGAATGACCAAAGAAGACCCTGATCAGTTTCTGTTTGAATTTAAAATCCTATGCCAAACATATGATTACCGAACTGACAATCAAAAACTCAAATTATTTCCCTCCACTCTCAAGGATTCTGCTATGAGATGGTTTATGGGGTTACCATCTAACTCCATTAATTCCTGGGAAGCCATGGAAACAGCCTTCCTAGATAAATACCAAGACTATTGTAGAGGAAGGGATAGGAAGGAGGAGTTCTTCCAAATATGGCAAAAGGAAGATGAGAATCTAGAGGATTATCTGGATAGATTCCTCTTTCTTCATAAACGTAGTGGGTATGAGTTACATGCAGACATCACTAAAACAGTCTTTCTGAAAGGACTGGATGAAGAAACCAAGGATTCTCTCCATCTCATGGGAGGTGGAGACATGCATAAGCTTACCATGGAACAAATTACTGAGCTATGTAGAAGATATTCTAGAACACGTGGAGGGATAAGAAGGAAACAAACATCCAAGTCTTTGGGTACCTCTGAACTTCTAGAAGAAATGGCCAACATGAAAATAGACATTCTGCTGCAATTAACATCCACCATAGATGGACTCAAGGCAAAATCCACCCCTGTTAAAGAACCGTTGGACATGTATTGCCCTAAATGTCAGAAGAGACACCCCTTGAGAGAATGTCCTTTGGATGTCACAGATATGTGCTTAATCTGCGAAGTTACTGACCATGACACTAAACATTGCACACTTCTACCACAATTGAAGAGAGGTTTGAATGCCATCTCTCAAACAAGTGTTGAATTAAATTTTGTCCAGAGACCAAACAATCAGGGTGGGTTCCCATCTAGACCAACTCAGAATCCCTGGAGAATGCCATGGCCAAATCAGGCCTCTCAATCTTCTTGGGGACAACCTAAATGGGAAAACTCAAACTGGATGACTTATCCATATCCACCACCTTGGAAAAATCCCTACACTCAGTTGGGTTGAGCTCCACCACCAATAGCCAATCCTTGGCACAATCAGCAGTGGGGTCCTCAACAAAATTTTAGCCAAAATCAGTCCTGGGCACCACCACAAAACAATAATCAACAACGTAGGTTCCAGTAGCCACAACAAGCTTTAATGCCTCCACCTCCAGCCTACCAAAATCAAGGACAAGCAACACAAACACAACTTCTGGCTCAGCCAGTAGCCAATCCAAAAAATCAACAGACAGCTTTGATTGATGACACAGATGTGGGTAATACCATGCAGGTTAACACTATTGGTAATTTACGATTACGATCTGGAAAAATATTGAACCCTCCTATTGTTATCACAGAACTACCTGATGATGCCAATAAGGAAGAAAAACTTGAAGGTAACAATGGTTCTTCACCAATACCAGATGAATAGGATGCTCAAATACCCAAACCAACTACAACCCCTTTCCCTGAGCGATTACAGGACACTCGGATTGCAGATGAAACAAAACTAGTTCAGGAATTGAAAAAAGTACATATTGAGGTTCCACTGCTACGTGCAATAAGGGACATCCCTGAACTAAACCAAACCATTAGAAATGAATGTATAAAGATGCCAGGAAGAAAAAATAAATACCCAAAGACTATCAGAGTCGAAGGAAATTTGGCTGATTTAGTTGCTGGCACCCTCATCTCACCAAAATATGGGGATCCTGGGAGCCCTGTCATTACTATTTGTATAAACACCCAGTCAATATCTAATGTTTTGGTGGATCTTGGTGCTGCTATTAATGTCATCACAACAGAAATGTTTAACCAACTATCCTTGATAGGAATTCAACCAACCAACACTGTTCTACAGTTAGCAGATCAATCCATTGTTGTACCTGATGGTGTGGTTGAAGATATAATGGTCACTGTTGAATCATGGGAGTACCTAGTTGATTTCATGGTTTTGCAGCCTAAAGCTCAGAATTTGGGATATCCAGTCATCTTGGGGAGACCTTGGCTAGCTACGGTTGTTGCTTACATTGACTGTAGGTCAGGCAACATGACAATTCTCAATGGGCAAAAATCCAAACACATTTCGTTATATCCTCCTGCCCAGCCTTATACGAACAATTGTGACCAGGTATGGGTGGATTCTTTGGATGCTAACTCTTTGAATTCTTCTTTTCTGGCCACTATTGTAGTACACAATCATATGACGGAGGCTGCAGAGTCTTATGTGCTAACTGATTCTAAGGACTCTGCAACTATGGAAATCAGTACTACTTCTACGGAATTCAGAATATCGGCAGAAGACATTACCTCTGCTGAGTCTGGTAGGAAACTCTATGCTTATAATTTCAAACATCTAGTTCCTGATTTCTATTGTCCTTTAACTAAGGTTCTATCTTTTGATAACGTATCCATCCTACACATGCTCCAGCCCCATGTTTTCCCATTGAATTCTTTTATCACTAGTACAGAGCTTGCTCTTGCGGATGATACTAAGCAGGTGCTTGTCAGTATGGGTAGAGAGACAACTATAGGAAGTGACTTGGAGGTCAATCAAGAAGCTAGGGTGCTTGAGGTTCTGAAGAAAAATTCCCATGCTTTTGCTTGGGATTACACTGATATGAAAGGAATTCATCCTAGCATTTGTACACATCATATTTACACCGACGACGTCAAACCTATAAGGTAGCCGCAACAAAGAATCAATCCAGCATTAAGAGACATAGTCAAAACTGAGATTGAAAAGCTCCTAAAGGTAGGTTTCATCTATCCTATATCTGATAGTCAGTGGGTTTCCCCATTAGTTATTGTTCCCAAGAAGAATGGTAAGTGGCGAATATGTGTTGATTACAGGGAACTTAACAAAGCCACCAAGAAAGATTATTTTCCCCTGCCTTTCATTGACCAAGTCCTAGACAATTTGGCTGGTAAGAAATATTTCTCTTTCTTGGATGGGTTTAGTGGGTATAATCAAATTAGTATTGCCCCTACTGATCAGGATAAGACTACTTTTACGTGCCCTTGGGGTACATTCACTTACAGAGTCTTACCTTTTGGGCTTTGTAATGCCCCTGCCACATTTCAGCGGGTAGTCTTGGCCATTTTTTCAGATCTTGCTAATGACTGTGTTGAGGTTTATATGGATGATTTCACTATCCATGGATCCAATTTTGATGAATCTTTGAATAATCTTGAGAAAGTACTCAGTCGATGTGAACAACACCAACTATCTCTGAGTCATGAAAAATGTCTAATGATGGTTGATCAAGGAATTGTCTTAGGTCACCATGTGTTAGCCCAAGGTATAAAGGTGGATCCCAAAAAGATATCAGTCATCACCCAATTACCTACACCAGCTAATCAGACTGACATCAAAATTTTCCTTGGCCATGCAGGTTATTACCGCCGATTCATAAAATATTTTAGCAAAATTGCTGCCCCAATGTTTTCATTACTAACCAAAGATTGTGTTTTTGAATGGTCTTCTCAGTGTCAACAGGCATTTGATTCTATCAAAGAAAAGCTGACAACAACCCCTATCTTACATGGCCCTGACTGGGGAAAACCTTTCCATATCCACACTGATGCTTCTAATACAGCTATGGGTGCTGTCCTTGGACAAAAAGACTCAGAAGATCATATGTATGCAATTTACTTTATCAGCAAAAATATGACTCCTATGGAAAAGAATTACACTACTACGGAAAAAGAGTTTTTGGCTGTGGTATATGCTTTGAATAAATTTCATCATTACATCACTGGATATAAAAAATTTGTTTACACTGACCACTCTGCCATTCGATATTTGATGAACAAACCAGTGGTTGGCAGAAGGCTCATTCGCTGGTTGCTCTTGTTGTAAGAATTCAATCTCACTATCATAGATAAGCCTGGGAAATCTAACATTGTTGCTGAATTTCTTTCCAGAATAAATGTTTCAGGTGATGACGAAGCAGTCCAAGATCAATTTCCCAATGAACACTTGTTTTCTATCTCCACTAAGACTCCCTGGTTCACTGATCTCACAAATTATTTAACAATAGGGAAGTTTCCTACTTATTTTACTCATAAGGAAAGAAGGTGATTGGTTAGAAATAGTGCAACATATAAATGGTGTAACGGATTCTTATTCAAATGTTGTCCTGACATGGTTCTTCGTAGGTGTGTTCGTGAGGATGAGGTACATGACATATTGCGAGCATGTCATGATGAGCCAGGTGGTGGACATTATTCAGTGAAACGAACAATTCACAAGATCCTTGGAGCAGGGTACTATTGGCCTTCCCTCCATAAGACTGTCAAGAAGTATGTGTGGCAGTGTGATGCATGCCAACGAATGGGAAAACCTACACTTTCTACGGAAATGCCTCTTAACCCTCAGTTGGTTCTAGGACCATTTGAGAAATGGGGTATTGATTTTGTTGGACCATTTGATCCTCCATCTTTCGGGAAGGAGTATCTCTTGGTATGCATGGACTATGTCACCAAATGGGCTGAAGTTCAAGCATTGGCATCTACCAATGAAGATGTTGTTGCTGATTTTCTCTACAACCAGATATTGCTGCGATTTGGAGCACCAAGGGCCATTGTATCTGATCAAGGTCCTCAATTTGTTTCAAATATGATTGAATCTTTCTTAGGAATCTACAGAATCAGGCACCAGAAATCATCACCATATCACCCCCAATCCAATGGGAAAGTGGAGGTAACCAATCGAGAGCTCGAGAATATTCTAACTAAGGTGGTTAATGCCAACAGAAAGAATTGGGTACCAAAGCTTCCTGAGGCCGTCTGGCCTACAACATGACCTGGAAAACAACTACTGGTTTCTCTCCCTATGAGCTGGTCTTTGGGAAGAAGCCACTGTTACCTGTTGAGTTTGAGTTGCGCACCTGGTGAACAACGTTGGAAGTTGGGATCGATTTGGATGAAGCACAACGTGAATGAGTGTTGCAGTTGAATGAACTAGATGAAATGTGATGGAGGCACAGCAGCAGAACTGAAATTCTACAGCATCAGCGGAAAACTTGGCATGATGCTCACATCAAAAAAGGATATTTTATGAAGGACAGTGGGTTTTACTCTTTGATTCCCACTATCATCAGTTTAAAGGAAAGTTTCATACGCGTTGGTTAGGTCCCTATCAAGTGCATCAAGTGTTTGATAATGGCTCTGTTTGATTGATACCAATTGATGGAGACAAACAAACTCTTCTGGTGAATGGGCATAGGCTCCGAGTTTACCACCAACCACTGGATAAGCAGACCTTCACTGATGACATTCTGTTACAAACAGATATGCATGCTAAGGAGGCTCTTTGCCTCTCATGCATGGAGTAATTAATCTTTTTCAAATTCAATAAAGGAAGATGATCCTTCATTCGATCTTCTTCCCTTAGTTAGTTTTTTTTTTCAATAAATGCAGGAATTTTTGTTGTTTCTACTGCCGCTAATCATGTTTCATCCCAAATTGTAGGGTGTGGGAATCTACGGATATCGGCTAACTAAGTGTAGCATGGGTAAGTGCATTTAACTTGCTAATGATATTTCTATGTGAAACATTCCCCCATGTAGTCATTTGTCATTATGATGCCATCATGAAATGATTGTTATGATCATTCTGGATCTCTTCCAAATCCAACTTTATGAATGACGGCATAACAGGAGTAATGCCTCATAAGTCTCCACATGCTTTGATGTGTCACACTCTCCAACGTCAGGACAGATGGCGCATGCTCCTCAACCATGGGATATGTGCCGCCACAAAAATCTTAATCTCACACGGGTGGTCAGTCTCATCACTATTTTTTCACCGTCACCTTCACTTGATGTTGTGCTACCCAAGGAATAAGATGTCATTTGTAATTTAATGCTCTACAACTACCTCTTCCCGTTGTGGTATGCACATCAATCACAACTAGTTTCATCAAACACTCGATGGGAAGTGGAAGAAACGTTCTGCTCTGGTCTTTCCACTACTGTGTATTTCTTATTTTTTTGGCTTAGCATGGGACCGCGAAAGACATCAGAACCTGCTTCACTAGATGCCTTACTCTAGAATGCCTCCCTTTCGTAGGTATTTCATGATTTCGGATGGTTAGATTTCATTCGGCAATTTGAAGGGTTTGATGAGAACATTTTGGAAGAGTTCTTGAACAATTTTGAGTCCACATGCTCGCAAGTTGGTGGACGACGAGTTGAAATCACCAGTCAGGTCATTTCTGACCTGTCTGGCCTACCAAATTTCAGGTTAAAGGTTATGACAAATGCCCCTTTGCAAAGTCTTATTGCTCAGTTCCATGACAAAGGAGAGGCACTCCCAGAGGTCATCCTAACTCCATTGGGTGTCCAGAAGGGTGTTAAGTGGAAAAGTTTGCCTGGAATCTGGGGTGAGATTGCTAAATGGGTCAACAGGTATTTTATATGCGACAGACAGGCTTCTATTCTGGGTGGTGATGCGCTCAAAATGCTCATTCACCTTAAAAAGGGGCATGTCAACCAGGCCCTTCGGGTCAATTTTCCAGAGTACCTCATAGATTCTATCATTAAGGTATGCTAGAAACACCGGTCCAGTGGGGGCAAGTCTATGCTTAAGCACCCAGGGTTGATTCACCTATTGTGTTCACACCAAGTTTTCTTTCACCCAAAGTGGAGGCTCGAGGGACGTGTTGGTGAAGGGTCCAGGCCTAAGCAACTAAAATCTGGTCTCTCTTCTGCACCTCGGTCTACCCTTGCCTCGGGCCCTTCACATAGTCAAGTTGAGGCAGCTGACGTTCCTATGCACGCCGACACGGTTGGTACTCCTGAGGGACCACCCCCATCCATTTCTGATTCAAAAGGCAAGTGTCCCATGGCCCCCTCTTCCTCCATGCAACTACAGTCCCGACGGCTTGGCTCATGTTTGCAGACAGGTGGTTTCCAATCAGAGTCCTTGCCTGATGACACCGCCCACATTCGGGAGGAGCTGCATATGGAGGATGTCCCGGCTGCTCCATCATCTGTTGTTCCATCATCTACGGAAATTCACACTGGAGCTCTGGAAATGCTTGACATCCAAGTGGAGCCTTCTCACAGCTATCTGGAGGAAATTGCATTGCTAAAATCTCAGTTACAAGGTATGGAAGAGTCCACCCTTTTATTACAAGCTGAATTTACACAAAAGATAGTAGAAAAAATTTGGGAGATTGCTGCCCTGCAGCATGAGGTGAGTTGTCTAAAGTGACAACATGATACAGGTCTTACCCTCTTAGATAATTTCCAACAGTTTTCCCTTCAGAAAAGGGAATTTCAGAAAGAAAACCAAAAATTAAAAAAGGAAAAAGAATCTTTGGAAGAGGAAAAACAAAAATTAACATCTATCTTAGACTTTGTTTGTCCTTTATCCATCAAACTACTGTCCTGTAGGAAACCCTCCTTGGTCTACAACATGTATGTCCAGGAGCAATTTTATTCTTGGCAGTTATTTCAATTGTGTTCTCAAGCCCCTCACGAAATTCCCGATGGACCTAGTTTTTTATCAGTCTACAAGAACAGCACCCCGGAAATTCAAAATTTGCTCTATGAATTTTATTTACATAACATGGTAGTAACCAATGTCCCTAATTTCTTGATCAACCTATTTGTGGGGGATTTTCAAATTAAAGCATTTCAGTCTGTATTGAGGAATCAGATAACTTGGAGACAGCAAACAGACAGTTTCAATAACACTGCTCAGTCAATCAGATTTTACATTCACCCAACCCATCACACAGATGTCACCCTACAGAAGAACTTTAGATCATTATATTACCAGGTAGGGGTTGGGGTGCATACTTCTCAGATTTTGCTTCAGTGTATTATTGATTTTGAAAATTATAGTCAGGAGAATTTTGGAGCTGCTTGGAAAGCTTGCGATAGGAGATGGGATACTTTAAGCCTACCTTTAAAATGTAGGGAGGTCCTCTCTCCTCAGAATTTGAGCTGGAGCATGCGAAGGGGTGATGCCCTCATCACCATTATTAGACAAACCACAGAAAAGACCAGCCAGAAATACACTGATGAATGGGATGGCCTTCAAGTACGGCCTCCACTCCTCTTGAGCCCTCTCACAACATGGAAGAACAATGCAGCACAGTCCCATGATAGTTTCACTACCTGGGTGGAAATTACCTCCAATACTCAGGGCTGCAAGAATACCACAAAGCAATACGCTGATCAATTCAAGGAGTATGACATGGCTGAACAACTTGGAAGGCAAGGAGGATGCAGATGAGTTGCATTGGGACATGTAACAGGTAAAGTCAGGGGGAATGATGAGTGCATAGTTTGGCTCATTAATATCATTTCTTCAGACCAGAAATACTCTTCGTGATATGACTCATTTGTATATGGGGATGTTTTGTATAGTCATGTCTTAGTAGGTTGATGCATTTTTCCTTGCTATTATTTATGAAAACCATTTATCACATGACCTCCTACTAACTATTTTTATGAGATCAAATGTGATGATGTGTGCAGGGAATGATGGAGGTTACTGGTGGATAAGTTTCCTGAGTTCGATGCATGCGGCTGAAGACTGTTTCCAAATTGACCTATTAGCTTGGGCTTGACTCTAACGGCCCGTAGGAATCTAAGAGTTTTAATTGATATTTGATGAAACAGTGTTTAATGCCACCCGATATGGTGGATCTTGTAACAAACATTATCTATATGAAGACTTTTTCTTCAGAACTGGTGGTACCACTTTTTGATTTATCGAAGAAAATTATCTGCAAACTGTTCTGGATTTGTTTTTGGATATGTTATGAACTCATTTGAAAGTTAATGAAATCTACAGAATTTTGAGAATCAGAAGTTGTTGATCACTCTATCCCGAGGAAGAGCAAGGGCCCACTCAACTGAGGAGATACGAGGTTACTTTAAGTTTTTCATGCATACAGTCCTTCGATTAGTTTTACTACAATTATCATTTGATGAGTTGTTGCATGCATGCTTTGATTAACTGTCCCTATTTTCTCCATTATTGCTTTCACTTTTAAGTAGATGCTTTTGCCATGCAAATTTAGCTCATAAACAGTCTTGCTTTCTGTTGAATTCCAGTTATTCAGTTATGGTTTAAATTGTTAAGAATAAGTGTGTGCGTATTTTACTTTACAGTAGAAGATTAGTTGTTGAAATCCATTTCATTGCAAACAGTTGAATTCCATAGACTTGTATTTAATTTCCATAGATTTTAACTGCACTTCCGTAGAATAGCCACTAAGCTAAGCAACCCCCCAACAAACTCAATGCATAACTGGTTCTCCTAGACTCTATTGCATATTGCCTTGGACACAACCCTGGTTTAAGAATGACACTGACCAAGATTATGTCAGTTAAATGATTGGAAGAATATAACGACCCATCAGCCCACGATTAGATTTGATCCTCTTTCTATTGGGTTAGAAAAAGGACTCACCATAAACCCCCATTTCGACTTTCCCCAACAACTAATTAAGTATTATGATATATTTATAGGATTCATAATTAATGTTATTTTATTTTTCTATAAGTGCTTAATGGAATTTTCTAAATATTTGAGGAAGCCATTTTTTATGAGATGAATACTAGCCTCTTTTCTAACCTAAAATATTTTTATCAAATAAATATAATATCTTGCATATGTCTCATCCCCCCTCCACACCAAAAAAAATTACCTAACAAACTATTAGGCATGTGATTTATAAGTCTTTAATAGTTATTTTGGTTGAAAATCACTTATTTACATAGATATTGACATCTGTGCTCATGATTTTGATTATATGTTGTTGATTACAATGTGTAGTAATCATACATCTAAATAAGTTCCTTCCTTGAGCTAAGAATTCATGAGTAGGGGGGGTCCAACCTGTCAAAATCATAGAAGAACCAAACGTGGCCCTATCGATTTAATTATCTTTGTAGGGTATTGTTGATCAAATTTTCCTCATCCCTGTCTAGATTGGTGAGCTAGATAACTAAGAAATTAAAACAACCTCAAAGATACAAGGATTTATGGTACCTTGGAAGAACATGGTGACAAATGGACCGACGTAAAGTGAATTTCCTCACAACGAGTTGGATAGACCTGAAAAATAAAGGCAACTAAGAGGAAAATGGATTAGACGATATATTTCAACCACCGTTTGATGAGATAAAATGATATAAATGAAAGAAAAATGGAGAACATGCAGAAATTGATTGATAACACAACCTAAAAATATTGATGTATAAAGAAGATATTGATCTAATTAAAGTAAATCAAACATGCATGATCAAATAGAAAATTGGGACTGTATGAGAGGAACTTGCCAAATGAACCTATAAACTTCCTTGTTGTAGATGGAAGGATCAAATAAATTGACTTTCCAAGAGATGGACTTGATAAGAGAACCACAAAGGCATGAGGATGATATTATGGTGATACAAATTACATCACAAGGGCATTATGATATGATGATAAGAGAGGGGATATAATGTTAGAGGTTTGTTATCAATTCTAACTTATCTGAAAGAGGGGGAAAATCCTCTTATTTATAGCATGAAGGGGAGATTAATTTTGATAATTTTGATTTGGAAAATTAACTCCCATTAGGGGAGTGGGGACATGATTAGAATATTAAATTCGAAAGTGGATTATATTCGAACTTAAAATTCAGAAGTGGACTAAATAGGGATTATTTTTGAATATTTAATTCAAAGGTGAACTACACATTTGAATATTTAATTCTGATTAGATTGGATGTGGATTTTATTTGAATTTTTAATTCGTTAATGGGATTAGATATGGATAATTTTGGAATTTTAAATTAAGAAGTGGGGTGACATGGATTATATTGCAATATTTAATTTGATGGGTGGGTGCATTTGGATTATATCTGAATTTTAAATTGGATGGTGGATTTACATGGAGAATATTAGCATGTAATGAGGATTATTAATTTAAAGGGGATCAATTAACCAATTAATATTGATTAATTGAATATGTATTTTTGGTAGGAAATGTAATTTATTCGAATTTAGGAGGGAAAGGGGGTTTGAATGGGGGAGCCTAATGAAGGAGAGAAAACGTGGGGTAAAGGGGAGGAATGATACAAAAAAAGGGTGTCTATATTTTCCCATTTTTGATGAGTGGTTTGTGTTGGGCAAGCTATGAGGAAAAAACAATGAATTACTGAAAAGGTGATTGATTGAGTGTTCCCCCTCAAACTTGGGATTGATGACATAAAGGAATTCAATCACAAGTTTAAAAAAGTTAGGTGTTGACAGTTGCGTGGGTGAATATAAAGGGGTAAAATGATAAGGCAAGGCAAGATTCCCCAAGAAAAACTATGGCGGTGGCTTTGATATCACATCGGTAGAGGATAAAGGGTGGTCTTAATGCATATTGCAAAAATGCTTTATGGACAAGTGAGTGGGTGAAAACCACTACAAAATGAAGGGAATCCAATGTGAAACCTCTCAAATGGATATAATCTAGGAGGACCGATGGGTCATAGGCAAGCACCAAACTATACAGCTTTGAATGCGAAGATAAAGTGAAATCCTTCATACACAAGGAATCTAGTGAAAGGTATGCATCCGAAAAGGATGGGGATGCAAAAGAATGATGCCCCAACATAGGGCATGCATATGGTCAGAAGGAGAGATGTGAAAAAGTGATGATACAAAATACTATAAAGGGAAACAATTATGGCCACAAATGTGGACTTTGAGAATAGAAAGGGATATTTCCAAGGTTGGATAAAATGCCGCAAGTAATTATGGGTTTTAATACATATTTCTTGAAAATGTTTTCCTTCTACAATAAATCATTAAATGAAGAAAAAATAAAGCATTCCTTTTTCTCTGACAAATAAGGGAAAAATTCAATCTATTATTTCTAAGTAAAAAGTAGAGTAGACATTTGTGAGGAAAAATAGAGGATTATAAGTGATGACCGTATCATGGTATCCTCCAAGACAAAAATACCTTGGGAATATTTTATGAGGGATATATGTGATGATGCCCCATCAAGAGGGATGACAAAAGTGAAATAATCTCACACAAAAAGGATGGGGTCAAAGATGTAGAGAGGAGGATGAGAATGGGATGTAATAGAATGGAGAAGTTGTAGTTTGCAAATGAATAGATATTTTTGGAAACCTTTAATGTTAAGTGTGAATATGTGTGGAAGGAAGAAATGAGTGAGATTGGAAAGAGAGAAAAGGAAAGGACATGTGGAGTATTTGATGAAGGAAAGAAAAATTAGAGGTGAAGAAGACAAAGGTATAGAATAGAGAGGATGTGGTTGAGGAAGAGAAAAAAGTGGAGTGAAAGAGGTGGAAGGAAGATAGGGATAAGGATGGGTGGTGATAGAATAGAGGGTGAAAGTACTAAAAAGAATAAGAGAACGAAGGAGATGAGGAAAGTGAAAAATGTAAAGAAGACAAAAGAGAGGATAGAATGAAATAGATTGGAGATGAGGAAGACCAAGGTATGGAATAAAGTGGACGCGGTGGAGGAAGGGAAATGAAAGAGGTGGAAGAGACCATTAGAGAAGGATGACAGGAGAAAGAAATGAGGAAGAATGAACAAGAAGGAGAAGACGAGATGAGAAAAGACAACATAGTAAAGAATGAAAGTGGGAAAAAGGGATAGAGAAGTGAAAAATGAAGGTAGTGGAATAGAAATAATACAATGAAGGAGGTGGATAAGATGAAGTGAGAGAAATAATTTAGAAATGGATGAGATGAAGAATATGAAGAATGTTAAGGAAAGGAAAGATATTATAAAACGTAGAAAGGAAAGAAAAGATACAAGTAGGAGGTGAAGAATACATGGGTAGGGAATAGAGTGGACACGATGGATTTGGAGTAAAAGAAAATAGAAAAGGATGATAGGAGAAGAAGTAAATTTGGAAGGATGAACAAGAAAAATATGAGGTGAGAAGAGAGAAGATGATAGTTAGAGAGGTGATGAAGATGAAGGGAGATAAATGTTGGAAAAATGGAGGAGATGAGGAAGATGAAGAATTTGAATAATATCAAAGAGTTAATAGATCAGAGAATATAAAGAAACTAGAGAAGTGAAAAGGAAGATTTGGAGAGGATGATAGAAAGGGATAGAAAGGAAGAGATAGGGGTGGTAGAGAAGAGAAGGTGAAGGAATTTTTAAGGTGAAAATAATGGGGAATGAAGAGATGATAAATTGGAGAGCGAGAGAAGGAATATGGTACATATCGCATAGAAATGCATGTAGAAGGTGGGAGGATAAAAATATGGTATAGTGAGGAAGAAACAAGGGAATAATGTGAAATTAATGTGATGAGGATAAGAGGATTACGATGAAAATAATGAAGGATGTATAATGAAGATAGTACAGATATGGGCAAGGGAAAAGGGAAAATGGAGAGGTTGCAAAGAAGTGACAAGAAAGGGAAGAGGCGGAGACAAGGGGAGGAAAGAGAGAATGGTTAATGGATAAGACAATGTCAGGAAAGAAATGTTAGGGGAAGACCAACAATAATCATTATTGGTGAAGGATGATAGGAAGAGTGAAGAAGGGTAAAAGGGGAATGGAGAATAGAAGAGGAAATTCCAATGAAGGGACATTAGGGGAAGACCAACAATAATTATTGTTTTTTGAATATGGGCGAAGGAGTGGAAAATAAAAGGAGAAGTATGAAGAGAGTGAGAAAGACATCAAAGAGTGATGTGGATTGATTCTTAGGGGTCGACCAACAATATTTAGCGTGGTAATTGAGCATCATAAAGAAGTAATTTTATGGGGAGACCAACAATAAGTTCATTAATGGGTATGAAGGATGATGGATCAAGATGTGGAAAATAGGTGAAAAGAGTATAATTGCAAGGGGGAGATGGTGAACATACTTTATGATTTGATAGGTTGAGAAAGGGTAATTATAGGTGAAAAAGGTTGGTTGGTAGGGGAGACCAAGAGGAAGGAATAGTCAATGGAGGGTATTATGAGTGAGAAAAAGGCCTTGTCCAGAATGATAGGTCTACTTTGAAAGATTGTCATGTGGCGGGTATAGTTAATTAAATGTGCCAAGATGGAGATGAAAAGGCAGGAATGGTGAGAAGGGTGATGTCAGCAACAATTGGTAGAAGGGAACATGAATGGTGAGAAGTGTGATGTGGGGATAATTGATGGGAAGAGAAAGGTGATGTGGAAGGATGGATGGAAAAAGGACATGTTGGCCATGGTTGTGGAGAATGAGCTGCAAGATAATGAACACTCCTTGAGAGGGATCCTCGAGAAGGATTCACAAAATGTAACAGAGATAAAGTAGAATTCCCAAACTGAAATTTGCATTAGAGATAGTGTTCATAGACATTAACAGATTTCATGATTTTATGGATGATGCTAATAGATTTCATCCTTAAAATTAAACCTAGTTTGAAATTAGATATGCAAGAATGTGATCTTGATAAAAGGTAACATTATCGATATAAATGCCACATAATCATAGCAAGGAGCATATGGGGAAATCATGATTTGAACTGGATTGGAGGTAAAAAAAGAAAGAGAAGCACTAAAGCCAATACACTAAAGCCAATAACAAATATTAACACATAACCAACAACAGTTAGCTATATCAAAAGACCATGAGGGACATATGGGGGAAATAATCTCATAAACCTAATGCTGACACAAAAAAGGGGTTTCATATATAACTTGTACGTGGGAAGAGGGTTCTCCATAGGCATTTTTTCCTTAGACTATGCCCCAGCTCTAGGAAGGGGGAAGACGCAAACCGATCAATGTGGGAAATCTGCAATGTATATGAGAAAGTTGATCGATGTGGGAAGATTTCTTAGGATGTTATGATAAATAGAAAGAGGATCGATGTTGGAAAACTTCCCTTTCGTGATACAATAGAGTAACCATCATTTGAGGGTATGGTCTACTTGTTGCTTTTGTGTTTTTGATGTTTTTGGATTTTTATTTTAGATGACAAGATAAGATATGCATGATAGTTGTCCTTCGTGGGATCAAACTATTTTTATTATATGATTTTTATGAACATATGTACTTTGATGGATCATTCTATTTTTGGATAAGATAACATGAGATAGGAGCATCCATAATTTTGAATTGCTTATTTTTTTGATGAGGAAGAGCTAGGTATACCTAGGTAGACCACTTAGGAGGGGATGAATATTGTACAAGTGACACCCATAGACCCTTAGTGTGGATCCAATAGGTAAAAAAGAGGGTAATGGGTGTAATGATTGTGGAGTTCTCACCAAAAGGGGAGAACCTATCCAAAATTAAAATGCTATGGACAGAGCCATGGTTCCCATATTTAAGGTCATGTCTAGGAAGTGATGGTAGACCACATAGTTCCATATCATTAAAATGGTAGATGGAAGTGGTTGATGATGTAACAATAAATATAAACATATAACTATCTCTTGAGTGGTATATATGATAACAATAGAATTTCCTCAAGTGCAATGCATTAAGAGGTTATATCTTCGGTTTACCATCAAGGGAAGCAAAATGATAGGCCCTCGAACCATATTTGTGCGTGATAACATAAATTCCAATCTAGTTGGGAGAAACGTTTTCATGTTGGATCCTTTGTAGAGTAGTGACATTCTGGTTTTCTTTTAAGAAAAGGTCACCAATTTTAAAGCCAAGTTCTTTGAAATGCTTGTTATAAACATGGATAATTCAATATTGATACACTTGATGATGTTCAAGAGAGAAAAGGTGGCACTTTTATAACAAATCAAGTTGTGTTAGACACTCTTCACGATAATTTTCATCAGAAATTAATTCACAAAGAGACACATGTAATGATGGAATTTAAACTTCAAGGGGAAGAATGGATTCATAGCCATATACAATAGAAAAGGGGGTAGAACCCGTGGAGGTACAAATGTTAGTCCAGTAAGCCCAAAGAGTGAAAGAAATTTGAAGATGATAGTTACGACCTAATTTATTGAGGGTTTTAGTAAGGATGTTATGCAAGGTCTTATTAGTCACTTCGCCCTGGAAGTTATATCTCAAATAATAAGGAGATGAGAAACTAAGCTTGATATTGAATGAGTCATAAAGTTTCTTCACATATTTTTTTTAAGGAATTTTTGTTTTCTATGATGATATAGCGAGGGATGTCAAAGCGGAAAATAATATGTTGGTACATAAATTTAACAATATGATTAAATTTGGTTGAGGTGATTTTAATTGCTTCTACCCACTTAGTGAAGTAATCAATCATGGTGATGATAGAATGATTATGCTATGAAGAATGAGGAATGATGGTACCAGTGAGATCAAATCCCCATTGCGAGAAGGGACAAAGGTCCAAATCTAGCTGTAAACCCTAGCTACAAATGTGGACAAGAGTGGAATTTTTCTAACACTTGACACATTTCTTAACATATTCGCAACATTCGTGATTGAGAGAATGCTAATAATATCCAAGGAAAAGAATACGTTTAGCGACAACCAAGCCTTTAAAATGTGCACCGCAAATGTCATCATGGACTTCTTGGATAGCACAAGTAGATTCATGGGTTTTAAGGAATCAAAGGAGAATACCATCGAACCCACATTTGTAGAGGATGTTACCAAGAATGACATAGCAGTTATCATGTTGGAGAAATGGCCTTCTACCATTATTATATAGGTATGAGGGAATGTTAGATTTGGATAAATAATCAAATATTTAGGAGTACCAAATATCTTATGAGTCGAGTTAAACAACATTACCGTGAGGTAACTCAGGAATGTGAGATGGTTAATCATGATGATGAACAACAACCAAAATTTTGGATTCATTAGTTTTCCATGGGATGAGATGTGCAATGAAATAAATCATGTGAGAAAAATGATTATATGAGTGAGGGACAACTTTAATAGCATACGAATCAAAGGATTCAAGGAGAAACATGACGATATCTCGATAATTTTGGAGAATGTTATTTTTTCTTTGATAAGTTCCTATAATTTGTTTGATAATGAGATCAGAATCCCCATCGATATCAATGATTTTAACACCCAAAAGGACAATAGTTTCAAGACCTAAGATAGGGGCTTCATACTCTGTCACATTGTTCATGCATTCAAAGTCAAGTTTTTAGGAAATGGGTATGGGAGTGTCCCAAGGAGAAATGATAATGACATCAATGTCTCCCCCTTGCTGACATTTAGATCTATCAAATAATAGAGGCATGGGAAGAGGGAAAGAATCATGATTAATATTGTTAATAGATTCATCAATAAATTTATCATGAGGAAGATGAGTGGTAAGAAGAGGGGCTTCAAATGATTGGTCTGTGATCACTTAGCCTTTAATAGACTTTTGGGAGATGAAATCTAGGTCAAAAAATTTCATAAACATGAACCATCAATTGATGAAATCATTGTGGTAAGGTTTAGAATGTATGGTCTCGAGAGGATGAAATCTAGTGACTACATATGTTTTTCAATTGATAAGATAATGGTGAAACTAGGAAGTGGTGAAAGAAAGGGCACAACATAATTTTTCATGTTCAGTATAGTGAGTTTCATACTCGTGAAGGGTATGAATATTGTAATAGACATCTTATTCTCTTCTTTCGCCATCACAATGTGCCAACATGGAACCCAAGGCATGATCGGTGGAAGAGACATATATATAAAAAGGCTCCCCCTCACGTGGAGGTGTAAGAACAAGAACAGATAGATGATATTTCTTAAGATCATCGAAGGATTTTTGGAGGTTATCATCCTAGTGGAAGTTGATGTATTTACGAAGAAGATGAAAGGGTTGGCAACTATCTGAAATTTAGGATATGAAGTGGAGGATGGACTGAAGTCGGCCTTGAAGACTGAAAATTTGTTTAAGATTGGAAGGGGGAGGAATCTCGAGGATAGCCTTGATTTTGGTAGGGTCAACTTCAATACACCTGATAGAAATGATGAAGCCAAGGATTTTTCTAGTTAACATGCCAAAAACACACTTTGTCAAATTAAGGTGAAGAAAGAAACCAAGAAGACACTCAAAGAGGACTTTAAGGACAAAGAGGTGATCGCATCAATGTTTGGACTTTCCCAAGAGGTCATCAACATAGTCTTCGATAGTCTTATGTATAAGATCATGAAAGATATAGGTCATGTCTCATTGATAGGTGGCCCATGCATTTTTCAATCCGAAGGGTATAACATGATAGGAAAAGGTCCATCCATGGGGTGATGAAGGAGGTATTATGTTGGTCTTCTGGTGTGATGATAATTTTATTATAGCCAGAAAAACCATCTATAAGAGAAATATGACCCACGGTAATATCCACAAGTTGATTGATGTTGGGAAGAGGAAAGTCATCTTTAGGGAAAGCGAGATTAAGATCCTTAAATTTTGTGCATATATGAATCTTTCCTGATTCTTTAGTGACTAGTACAATGTTAGAAAGTCATTAGGGATAATAATGGGGATGAGGAAATTGGCATAAAGAAGATGTTGATACTCCTCTTTAACAAGGAGAGCAACTCCAGGATGCATGCGGCAAAAACTGTTTACCTGAACTGGTTTAACATTGGGGAAGGTGACAATGTTATGGACAATGATGGAATGGTCAAGACATGGCATATCATAGTACAACCATGTAAAGTTATCTCTATGTGTGGATAAAAAATAATTGAAGGCTTTGATTTCTTGCGGGTCCAGAGATTGGCCCACCTTAAGGATGTGGGGCTCTTGAGGAGTCTCGATGTCAATATCAACAATGGAATCGTTTAGGAGAGTGGAAGTTTTAGGGGGAAGGTAATTTTGGATATAATAATCCTTGGCCCCTATGTAAGAAAGAATGGATTTATCATCTCCACAATGAAGAATATACATGGTAGGGGAATCTTCCCCTACCATCTCTAGATGCTTAAGAGGAAAGGACCGGGTTTAATTTCCAACCCGATAAGTGATAGGTCCAAGGGAAACTAAAAAACATTTAAGAGGAATAGATACAGTATCATTTGGATCGGTGAAATAGTCAGATGGGGAGAAGGGAGGTGAATAAATGTTGATGGGAGAGGATGCATAAGTGACTGAAGGGGGGATGGAGGGATCTTTGTATCCCAAGACAAAATTTTCATATGGTTTACGGGTTTGTTTTGAAGGACATGGCCATGGTATCCTTGTTCATAACGCCCCATACCAATCCCCTTACATGCACAACGATAGAGGTGTGTGTACTTGAAGGATGGTTATCCAAGGAATCTGAAACTATCAATATATGGTTTTGGTGTGATTGATATCTTCATCATGAGAAGAAGTTTGATTGAGAGTTGTAATAGATTTTGTTGTTTTTGAGAGAAGAGGGGTTGAATGAGATAATTTTTGCAACATTTAATTGATACATAGGGGCCTTATTAGTGCAGACAAGGTAGTTGGGAGAATGAAGTGAATTAAGAGTGAGGATTTGATACTCTCCTAAGACAAAGTGTTGTATCGCAACATTGGAATATCCTTTGTGTGGTAATGTATATGTAGGAACAAAATAACTGGTGGATGCATCAGAAGAAGGGCTATATTTAGTGACAAGCACATCATTTTTTTTATAGGTCATACAATATGTCTTGAAAAGATGGGGATAAGCCATAAGAGTATGAATTATCCCTTCGTATTTGTATTTAATGTAGTGGTGGAGGGTAGACGGGACAAAGTGCATGGAATGGATCCAAGGATGTATAAGTACAAGATTATATTAAAATTCTCCTTCTATAATGTAGAAGAGCTCATGAAGTATTTTATGTCCGATGCAAATGGGAAGACCAACTTTACCTAATGGGGGGAGTGACATATTCATTGAAGGCATGGAGGATGGTAGGGGATTCAATTACAATGGTGTTAGGTAGTTTGAGTTGGTTAAAGGTATGAGAAGAAAATTATATTAATACTAGCACCATTATCAATCATATTCCGTCAGATGAATGTGTCATTAATGTAGACCATGATTAAGAGAGGAATATCGTGTTGTTCGAGTGAGATGTTGGGGATTTCATAATCCTCAAAGGGCATGGCAGTGGATGCTATGAAAGCATCGGCTAGATCCACAAGGGTTTGAGGTTCATCGAATGATACCAAGATGCATTGTAGAGCTTCAATCAGATCTTTTTTATGGTTAGGATATATTTGGACAAGCTCATAAAATGACATCTTAATCGGGGCATGGTGAATTTTTTTGAAAATGGGTCTTTTTGATGGAAGTGGGATTAGCAGTGTCCAAAATAGATACCTTGGCATTAGAGGAAGATGGAGGAGACAATAGAGGATGAGTAGTGGGGAGCAGCGATGACAACCTTAGGGTTTGATGGGGATGTGAATGAGGTAAGCTCCTTAGGAGGGATGGAAAACAATTTTTTTTATCTTAGGTTGTTGTTATGGATTTAGGGTCATGTGGGTCAGAGCGGATGGTTTTTTGAATAACACTGATCAAAAGAGGGGGACCATCCCTAGGGAAATCCTCCTTTGGTGGTGGGTTAGTGAGTTTCAATGGATGTATCTTATTTTGGTGGTGACATTTTGGCAAGAGTCCTCGATGAAAGGGGTGGCTTAGATGATCTGGTAGATGAAGGTTGGGATGAGGGAGATACTTGGGTTAGTGGAAGATTTGGTTCTCCCTCATCAAGGAAGTCATCCTCATTGATAAGGTTATGTATTATGGTTTGAAGGGATCTATAGTGTTCATTTTCATGCCTTGGTGCATGGTGGTATGCAAAAATAAGGTTAGAGTCAAACCATGAGGGTCCTTGGTGCACTTTGAATAAAGGGTTTAATTAGTGGCAAGGTGATTTTCAAGGCTTGGAGTAATTGGTAAAACATTGTAGTATAATATCCCGAAGGAATAGGTGATGGTGTGGCTATAGGTAAAAAAATTTGTGATGAAATTGATGATGGTTTGACATGTGGTAGTGTGATGGGAGCCTTTGATACTATATTATATATGGAAAAGGAAGGAGCCGACCTTGTTTGATTTGGAATATTGGTTGATGATGTGGATGACCTAGAGTCGGTTTTAGGAGGTGGTTTAGAAAAAGGAAATCGAGTGTGTCATTTTATTAGTGGCAGAGGTTTTCAATGAAGGGGATGATCTAAAAATAGAAGAAGATGATTTAGGGATTGGTCCTAAAATAGAATAAGATGATGGATGCGTCCAAAAATAGAAGATGATTGTGTGGGAAGGGCTCCCAAAATAGAATATGATGATGTGGCTTCAGGAGGTTTGGTCATAGGGGAAGGAAGATCTACCTTTTATTGAGGACGTGAAAGAAGACATTGAGGAAATGTGTTGAGGGGTCTAGATCTTGTTTTTGAAGAGGCACCCTCAGGAGGAATGACAAAAAATATATGTTGGAGGATCCGAAGATGGTATTATGGTGGATATAGTTGGAGGTATTAGTCTTTGCATGATGATATAAAAAAGAAGTGAAGATTGATTTGATGTGAAGGTAACTGATTGTGTAGAAGATATGGGAGGATCACTTGAAGTTATTACAAGTTGAAGTGTTTTCAAAAATTCCTCAAGTGATGAAATTGATGTAGAAGAATAAGGTGATGTAGATTTGGTCACAATAGTTGATGTAGTGGGTGTGGGTAAGAGTGCGTAAATAGGAACTAGGATTAATTATAAGGATGGTATAAGGGGTAAAGGTGGAATGGATGTGGATAAGGTAGTTGAACCTAACAAAGTGGACATGATAAGTGATGAAGTAGGTGTAATATGTAAAGGATTCAATATAGGTGTTGGATGAATGATGGGTGTAGAATTAGAAGGGGATGTTTATTTCATAAACGATTCAAGGGGCGTCATTGATATACTTGTGAATGGGGAAGATGTGACATGTGTCAAATTAGGTATGGATGTGGGAATAGATGTTCATATAGATGTAGGTATGTTTAGTGTGGGTATGGGAATAAGTGTTGATGAACTTGTAGATGTAGGAATAATGTTTAGAGAGGTGGATGTGATGGTTGGTGTAAGTGGGAACATTTTTTGGCGAAGTAGGTTCCTGATCAACGATATCAATAGTGTGAATGGGTGTGTTAATAGTTTTGGCATTAGGAGGCTGGGATGTAAAACGAAGTGGTGGCTTGACTTGTTGGTGCGTGGTTGGGGAATGGTTTTTTAAATATGTCAAGTGGTTTTTTAGGGGATGCATTAGGATTTTTCCACTTAAAATATCTCCATAATTGATGATTCTTTGGACTAGATCTTTGAAGGTCCGACACCTATGTATATTGTGTCCTTGTACTTGATGATATTTGTAGTAGTGGTCTTCTCAAAACCATGTGGGGTTTTGGTCTAGAATCATTAAACTGGTAGACGAGAGGAAGTGTGATGAGATTGACAGCCATCAAGTTATCAAATATTGTGTTATATGACTCCCCGAGGGGACTATAATTGGGTGTCATTCTCTCTACTCATTGTTGAGTCCATGTAGTAGGTGTGGATGTCTAGGATGATTTGATAATTACAGAATTGATCGTTGCCTTTGGTTTTTCATTTTGGGTAGATAATTAGTTGAATTCATGTTTGTGTTTATTTGACCTCAATTTTAAGTGACCTTGTTTGAGGGAACGTGTGTCAATATTTCAAAGCCATAGTGAAGGCTTCGTCAAAAGTTCAGAAAGATTTTATTTGCAATGTAGAAGTTATATGGTTCACACATGACTGTGAAAAGAGTTTCATTAATATCGGTTTTTGGAAGAGGGAAAGAGATAATTGATTTATGGTGTTACGCCATCGGGTGACGAATTCCATGATGAATTCGTCCTCAAACTATTTGATGGTATAAAGATCATTAATGGTTACTTTACGTGCAATATTAATTGAGAAATTTTCTAAGAATAATTACATGAGCTAGGAAAAGGAAAATATACAATATTGGGGTATCATTATTGTACCAATCTAGGGAAGAACTGGAAAAATACATGGGGAAAGGTATGGAGCATCAATTCTTGGTCATGTGTGATAAGGTAGCATGCATGTTTGAATGCATGGATATGTTGTTGAGGATACTCTTTGCTATTAAATTTGGTGAATTGGGAAATTCCTAATGTGGAGGATATGGTCTGATGGGCATAGATGGGGTGAATATGATCATTGCATTTATGATTATATGATAAGGATAATTTCTTCCCTAAGGTGGTTACCTCAAGGTTTGCTAACCTACTCACTAAAGCTTGCACGGGATTGTTGGAGAGAGTGTGTTGAGAGATAAAAGGTGGTGGTTGTGTATAGGATGTGTGGGTAGGAATTTGGTGAGGAACCTGCGGATGTGTGGGTGTTTGAGGGACTGAATGGGGATGATTATATGCCATAGATGGTGGTTAGAGGATAAATTGTTGATAAAATTATGGCTGGGAGATAGGAAGATAGTACTATTTCTGGGATTAAATAGGTTGATGGGGGTAAATGTTGGGTAGGCATATGGGTATGCACGGGTTGATATTATTGATTAAATGGGTGTGATGTTGGATGGTGCAAAGAACTAGTAAAGGGAGGTTGAGAGGTGATGGCATGGAAGGTAAGAGGATTATATTGTTCAAGTACATGATATGATATTTGGACATACTCATTGGGGATGCTGGGTGGCAATAATAGTTGAAGACATAGGAGGAAGGGTAGTGATGATTGTTGTGTTAATTAGGGTAAGATTGTGAGGGATACATGTGACTATCTGAGTGGTATGGGTGGGATGATAAATTCACAGAAGAAGAAGTAAGGTGAGCTTGCAAAGATCTCATTCACTATAATTTGGCTAGTTTGAGGGTCAGGACTAATAAGGATAAAGTTGTCGAATCGGTGGGCCATCTAGGGGAAGCTGAATAAATTTCTGGAGTAGATAATCTTGGAGAGAAGTTGGGTTAGCATCAAGGAGTTATTGAAATTTCACGTCACCCCAAGGGAATGAGAGGTGGTCTGGAGGGTTCTGACCTGACAAACGGTGGAATAGTTGGTCTGGATGGAATAGACTGGTGATAGAAGAAGGGATTGGTCTCACCTAGGGTCGAAGTGTGAGTGAGAGGATCTGCGTGAGAAACATCAATAAGTGGTTGACTATCCATAAGGGAGGGAAAAAAGGAAATGATGATGTCATTATAGATGTTTGTAGATGTAAAGAGTTGGTAGATGTAAAATTTGGTTCCATTATTTTAATAGCTAAGCGAGTGACTATAGGAATGAAACAAATTTTACCCATAAAAATTAAGCAAAACAATTATTTTTTGTCTTTTTTGTTTTTATATGTTAAAATGTGAAGAAGATGGATAATTCAGTACCTATAAGGAGGCAGTATAACTCTGGTTTTTGGGTATGTTATGGCTAGGAAATGTCTGAAGCAGCTTCTTGTTGGGTGATGAAATCCCCAATCAGTAAATCAAGTGAAAGGAATGTTTTGATGTGTTAATTAATTTTTGAAGTTTTAGGAAGTGTTTGGTAAGTATGTGATGCATGAAATTAAACCTCATACTAAAACTATGTGGGTAAGAAGGATGCACGGGGTTATTTTTTAGATCGAATCCCAAGATGTGAAGTTTGATGCAGACAATCACCAAGGAAAGGGAAATTACAATGTAGAAAAGAGAAAATAGGGAAAAACGAGGAATACTTGGATAGAGGTTTTTATTTTTTATCTAGGTGCATGGTGTTTGAAGGTGGTAATTAGTGACTAGGAATGTTCAGGGACCCTAAAGTTACACCATTCACGATCATGGATGGGGTCGGTGAAAGGAAACTTTTGGCATGTTTTTATTTAGCAATTGATCTATGATGGCATAATTTAGTGGTTGCAAGTTTGTAGACTTTACCTATAAAAAGGCAAATAAAATGATTAGTTTACTTGGCCAAGAAAAACAATGCAGATGTTATAAGTATTTTGTGTACAAACAGTGCCTACATAAAAAATAAAAATAAAAATAGTGAGTTTAAACTATGAAATAAGTAATATAAAAAATAATTAATATAAAATATTAAATGAAAGATAAATATAATAACCTATAGACATGTTAAACTATATACTATACCATAAACTATGTATTATTGGCGCTTGAGATGATTAAATTTGTTCAACATCTTATTTAATTAAAGTAAAACAAACAAAAAAAACTAGGAAATCTATTGATAGACTATAAACGATAAGCTAAATGATGAAATAATAAACTTATGAAATAAATGATCAAAGAAACTATGAAATGTTTGAATTGACTCAAAATGAGAAACTATAAAAGAAACGATGGGAGGATAAATTGATATGAAATTAGAAACTATAAAATGACCAAGGAAATGATTAATGATAACAAAGGTGCTTTCTTATCATCATATCATACAATCAAATATTAAATATGTGGGTTGTGTTTATTTATTGCTCGAAAGATAAAGATAGAAAATAATAAACATGAGAAATGATATACAATATAATGAACTACATATTATTATCTTGCCGTCGACAGTATATATAGGCATCAAAAAACTATTTTCATAATTTTTACAAACCAATCACATGGATCCATGTGTCATTTCTTATGTTTCATATGTGGTTTTCTAAAAATATATATTTATTTGAATTTTTCAAAAACATTGATTTAATTTTGTGATTGGATGAAACAATTTTATAGGCATGGCAGAATTTTTTGATTAAATAAATCAGGAATTTTGAAATTTTTTGATTTCCTATAGTTTTAACATTAGAAATTATCTGACACTCAGCATTAAATGTAAGCATTTAAAAATTCTGGCAGTCAACATTAATTATTCCATAATTTTTTTTGCCAGACAATAAATTATGTAATTATTTGCAATTACATCCTTGTTATATAAAATGCCTACAACAAGTTACTTCCGCTTCGTATCCAAATTTATTTCTTAGATTTGTTTGGCAACTGAAAAAACCTACATACCAGGGGAAATATGACAAAATCCAAATATTTAACATTAAAAATAAATAAAAACATTGATCTTGGTTGGTACATGAAAGCAATGCTTGCTTTGGTGTGAGAAATGGCTGGTGATTTTTGCTGGTGCAACCAATATTTTGGTTTGAAAAAAGTGAAGTGACGTTGTAAGATGCAAAGTAGCTCACAAATGGTAGTGTACATACACAGGAAATCAAGTTTCCTACTGCAAACATGGTACACAATAAAAGTCATGTTGTCTAAGCCAAAAAACCCCAAGTCTTCTGTTTAGGTAATAGTTTAAAACCAGTTCATCCATTTATTGTATACACATATACATAATTCCAACACCAACATTTCTTTTCAACACAACTACAATGAAAATATGTAATTGCTACCAGTTACATACATTCTGGCTTCCTCTCGAAATAGTTTTTTGTAATGATGTTATTCCTTTGTGACTGCTTCGCTTTTACAAAAAATTGTAATCCTTCAAACAATTCAACATTAATTAATCTTTGCTTTTCTAAAAATTGAATTACACAGTTGTATGGAATGCATAAAATATAGTCTTATTTGCCAAATCCCAAATAAAATTCAGGATTCCCACCTATTCCACTTATATTCCAGTAGCCCAATCTCATCTCTTATACTGCTCAACTTATATCAAGACTGTATTATTTGCATTCTTAGCCACATTCAAGACTTAATTTAACCTCTTTTTCAAAGTTCTAGACTCCATTGCAGCTAACACATTGCAGAACGCTACTATGCCCTTCTTTCCATTTTGCATTTATGTGTGGATTACGAATTCACCATTGTCTTCCACAAAAATGTTCTTACAATGAATAACACAGCCTGCCAGATGTTATTTTATGCAAGGGACACTTTCCACTACTAATAACATGTTGCCATGCATTTCCATTACACTTTCATTTTCCTCAAATTAATATTGACCCCTGTGCAATCAATTTTTTTTTGGCATTGTTCAAAAATGTTCATGTTACCCCTTTTATTTTTCAAAATTTAATATTCCTTCTATACTAAGTAAACTTTATGCTTCTTGACAATCTTGTCATCAGATTTACAATATGTTTCATTAAAAAAAATTATATTCCGCGAAACGATAATGCCCTTTAATCATAAAAACTCAAACTAGATGTTAATAACTTCCTCAAGTTACATATTGCATTCATGTATCACAACAATCAATTGAAGTCATGCATCAAATTTTGGCTAATATGTTCATCTAATTGCTTAAACAACATGACACCAATGTGACAAAAAATCCTATCCAAAATAAACATTCACAAATACACTACCATTTTTGGATTGCAATATTTGACTACCCCTGCTCAAATAGTCACTACAATTCCAGAATGTAGAACACTTTCCATGCAAAAAACATAGAACAAATACATGAAGCACAACAAAAAAACAAAACCTTCGGCAAGATTTGCCATATCATGGCCTTGTTATTATTTTGGAATGATAAACATGTTGAATGTGGCTAATCAAGAGAAGTAATCGGAGAAAAATATATTTACAAATGTGTTGAATTTCTATACAAATGTGTTGAATTGCTAAATATACAAAAATTAAATGGACATGTCTAGATCGGGGGTCAGTGGTGTCCGAGTTGGACGTGACAAAAGGGCTCATTTTGAGTAGCCGAGTGGAAGGGAGATTTGTGGGAATGGTCAAGTGACAGAGTCCACAGGGATGAATTATTGAGTTAGGTAGGTTAGCTGAGTGGTCGATTAGGTATATGAGTGGGCTGAGCTGCATGGGAATGGAATAAGAAAGGGAGGTGAGCCAAGGGCTTAGGGGAGGTGTGTGTTTTTGTTTTTTGTTAATTTGTGTTAAGGAGATGGGTGGGGTTTGGTCATAGGGTATCGTGATGGTCAAGCCAAGGGCTTAGGGTATGTGGGTCTACGTTATAGGTGAGTGGTCTAAGGTGAATCATAGAGTTAAGAGAGGGATACCTGAAAGGGGTGATGTGTGGAGTTGAGTGGCTCGGTCGAGGGGAGTTGTGAGAGCACAATATGTATGAGTGTTGATGGGAGCGAGATTGATACATGGCGGGGTATGCATTTAGGATATGAGAGGGAACATGGTGTTGGGATGGAGGCATAGGGTAGAGTGATGTGTTGTGTTGTAGGAAGGACCGGAAACGTGTATAAGAGAGGAGCCAACTTGGTCAAGCTAGCCAGGCTAGCATCATAGTGCTTTAAGTACTCAAATAATCCCCCCAAGTAAGCAAAAAAGTGAAAATCATAATGGCCCCATAGGAATTTAATTCCTAGATCTTCTAAAATATATGAAAAACATCGAAATAAGAGAGAAATTATTAATATTGTCTTTTCCCAATCAAGTAATTAATTCATAGTCCCGTAAAGACCAAGAAATGCCTAGAAAAATCAAATAGTTGCATGCTAATCAGTTGATCATTTTCAAACGTTCCCTAAACATCCCTAAATGGTGTCAGTGTAGAAGATCATCTCGAGAGCTTTCCAAATACTATGAGAACGCGACAAACGGACATCAGGAGCTCTAGATATGTTCGGTCAAAGTTTAGACAACGGGAAAGTCAACTCTGGTCAACTGGTCAATATTGGACCAATCGCACTGTGACACGTGGCTTGCCACCACTCGTCGAATTCACTTCGATTTGCCTATCGGGAGATGACAAGTGGACTACATGATGACCGAGTTAATTAATTTTGATACCCCATGGTATGGGTCGAATTTTTATTTATTTCGTAAGTCCACTTACACCATTCCACACACCGGGCATTATGCCACAAACTATGCATATTAATGTTTATACATTAGTATTAAACTTTCAAACATGCTATTGCCAAACTTCCACGCACATGGAGAAGGTGGTGAAGTGGTTGTTAGGGAGGCAAATGCCATATGTGGAAGCTTCCACATGGAGGAGGAGGATGAAGCGGTTGTTGGGGGCGGTTAAGCCTAACGTGGTCTTTTGACCACTTCATTTGCATGGAGGAAGGCTATTTAAAGCCTTAGACATTATCCCCCACCGCCAAAAATGTGGTACCTTATCCAAATTGGCTCCATTTGGGATTTAATCCCATTAAACATGCAATCCACTCCACATGGGATTTATCCCATTTAAAATACATGCTTATCCCTTTTAAAATGCATGCCATCTTTTTAAATGTATCCACATCACGGGAATTGGGAAGGTTTAAAAGGGGATAGCCTTATGGGGATTATTATCCCATCCAAATTATGTGGTTAGGATAATATTAGCCTAATGACATGATTTTCCAAGGGCCCTAAAATTGTATAAATAGGGAACCCGTTCTTTGTAATGGACACACACACACCCAAGCTTATTATTTTTTAAGCTTATTGTGGACACACACAAAATACGAAGACAAGCTCAGAGCTTGGAAGGTGAATGAGAAATTGTTGTTGTGTGAAGACCTAAATTATTTAGGCATTATTATTTTGATTATTATTGACCTATTATTTGTTAGGCAATAATAAATTAAATATTTGTGGCTAGGAGTTATTCAAACTACCTAGTCGGCCCATAGCGCCACAGTAAATTATTGTGAAGCCTGGTATATCGACCAGAGAGCCATAGGGCGTTGTATTAGCGTCTGGAAGGCTGATCGAGAACCGAAGGTTTCCGAATAGTGGAGCTGGAGCCATCAAGCTTGTCGAATACGCTAGGAAGGTGGGAGTCGGGTGCTATTTTTCACCCTTGTCATCTGAAGGTCTGGTTATTCTTCTAAGAAAGTTTAAATAGTTTCCATTAGGTTTTCTTGTGAAAGTACTATTGTAACTTACAAGTTTTGACTAGTGGAACGGTTCGACCACGAACCCGGAGACGTAGGCAATTGCCGAACTCCGTAATCAATCTTTGTGCAATTGTATTTATTGTCTTGCATTTATTTTAAATTGATTACTTAAAAGGAGTAAATTATCGGCAAATAATTAAAGCCTATAAGGGTCTGAGATCAGGTAGTAATAATCTGATTATTTTTGGATCATGTTTGGTATCAGAGCTGGTTTAGCTCCATATTTGTTTTTCAGTAAATCTGATTAACAGAGTGATTGCTTCAAGATTGGTGCAGTTGGTTCAATTTGTGTGAACAGGGTACAAGTGCACTATGGGAAAGATGTCTAAACAGGCAAAGCTGAAGGAAATTGAAGCTTATAATCACCAGATCCAGGAAGAGAACTCTCTCCTGCGATCAATGTATTCCTCCTTGGAAGAGGAGAATGCTCATTTGAAATTGGAACTGAAAACCAAGGATGAGCTCTTGGCAAGGTTGCAATGTGGTGATCAGAGGAAGGAAATACCTTCAACTTCAGATGTAGAGGCCATGGCAGATGACTGCACTGTAAGTTGTTCACCACTGGAATCTTCTTCTTCCTCCCATTCGGTTTTGGATTCAGGTAATGAAGTCTTTGGTTTGTTTGAAAAGCATACTAGAGGCATTGGATCCAAGTTACTAGATAAAATGGGATTTGATGGAAGAGGCCTTGGTAAAAATGGCCAAGGTATTTCTAACCCAATACAGGTCGAGGATCATCCTCGTTTTGCAGGTTTGGGTTATCCTAGTGTGGGAATGGAAATTGGAGAATGCTCCAAGAATGCTGATGGGAGACAAGCTTCCGAAAGCAAAGTGATTACCCCACTAGTCCTGCAAGAAGATTCTGAGCAGGAAAGTTGTGCTTTGTCGTCACAGGCAGGATGTGGTAAGAGAAATCAGCGAAGAGGTAATGAGATTCCACCTCCAGTTTCTTACCATAATCATAAGCACAATAAAACTTCTGATCCACTTTTTAGCTTAAGAAGTATGGTTATGATTTTCAGAAGATGTGGAATTCCTTTCCATGTACTTTTTGTGGATTGCATAATCATTCAGTGGCCAGATGCTGGAAGAGAAGGACACTGATGAAGAAGTTGATGTCGTTCATCAGGAACAAGGCAAATCAGAAAGACCAATCTCGTCATGCAGAGTCGAGAAATGGCAGAAAGAGTTCCTCATCCCAGAAGAAGGAGATTAAGAGGAATTTTTGTGCTCATTGCCAGAGGAATGGGCATCAGGTGGAAAATTGCTGGAAACTGCATCCATCTCGCCATCAGAGTAATGGCAAGCCAAAGATGGAATGGAGGCCTATTGTAAAGGCAAAGGAGGTTTCTACTCCACCACCAGTTGACAATTCAACCAGGACCAGGTAATACCTGAAAGTGAAAGTCCTTTAAAATGGGTAAGTCAACAATTTTTCAATTATATATTGCATAATTCAGATTGATGAATAGTATGCAGTATTAAGTTTGGAGATCAGATTTGTGAGAAAATGCTGAGAGAAAGGTTTACAATACTCAGTGGATTTTCTTACTTAGAAAATTTGATTAATGCTCCAAATATATCTCCTAATCAGCGTGTGAGTACCTGTTACAGCTTGGACACAGGAATTAACTCATATAAAGCTTGGAGATTGATCTGCCATTTGTGTAGACAGTAGAGTTCGTAGAGATCAGCTCGGAACTTCATTCTATGTAGAGGCATTGTGACTGTGCAGCAGAATGGTAGCTGAATCACCATTGGCATTGACGTCGGGTCGGAACTTCATTTTGTGTAGAGGCATTGTGACCGTGTAGTAGAGTGGTACCTGATATTAGTGTGTCAACAAAGAGGAGCTCTAAAAGGATTAGCTCGAACGTCATTCGATGTCAAGACATTGTGACCACACATACAAATGGTAGGTCTGATCAACAGACTTAGCATCATGCATTGGAGGCTTGAGGTCTCGACTTGAAAGAGGCTTAGCATCATGCATCAGAGGCATTGAGGTCTGTAATCAGACTTAACATCATGCATTAGAGGCTCGAGGTCTTGAAAGAGGCTTAGCATCATGCATCGGAGGCGTTGAGGTCTGAAACAGACTTAGCATCATGCATCGGAGGCTCGAGGTCTTGAAAGAGGCTTAGCATCATGCATTGGAGGTGTTGAGGTCTGTAAAGGGACAAGGCATTGTCCATCACCGACATCGGATCAATCAAAGCTCTACGTAACATGGAGTTCCTTCAAACCAGTTTGGATTCTGCGGAATCAACTCGGAGCCAGGAGCTGTGTTATAGAGTAAAAGAAGATCCTTGTTGTCAGATATCAAGAAGCTTAGCACCACACAGAAGGAGCATTGAGGTTTCATTCAGAAACTTAGCACCATAAAGCGGAGGCATGGAGGTCTTCTTCGGATATCAGAGTGGCGCAGCAGAAGCGTCGTGGGCCCATAACCCACAGGTCCCAGGATCAGAGCAGAGTTGTCGAAGTGAGAAGGTTGGAGGAGAAGACCCAAGGGTCTACTACAGCAGCACTTCCAAGGTGGCAGCAGAGTTTTTCAGATTCAGGACAGTATGGAAGCTTTTTGGGACAAAAAGCTTTTCTCAGTGGGGAGGTGTGATCAGGGGATCATTTTCAAAAGTTCCCTAAACATCCCTAAATGGTGTCAGTGTAGAAGATCATCTCGAGAGCTTTCCAATCGACTGTAAGAACGCGACAAACGGACATCAGAGAGCTCTAGATATGTTCGGTCAAAGTTTAGACAGCGGGAAAGTCAACTCTGGTCAACTGGTCAATATTGGACCAATCGCACTGTGACACGTGGCTTGCCACCACTCGTCAAATTTGGTTCTTGATTTTCCTATCGGGAGATGACAAGTGGACTACATGACAAGACCGAGTTAATTAATTTTGATACCCCATGGTATGGGTCGAATTTTTATTTATTTGGTAAGTCCACTTCCACATTCCACCACTATGGCATTATGCCACAAACTATGCATATTAATGTTTATACATTAGTATTAAACTACCAAACAATGCTATTGACCACATTATTAAGCAAACTGCCACATGGAGGAAGGTGGTGAAGCTGGTTGTTAGGGAGGCATTTTAATGTGCATGCGTGGAAGTATCCACATGGAGAATGGAGGATGAAGCGGTTGTTGGGGGCGGTTAAGCCTAACGTGGTCTTTTGACCACTTCACATTGCATGGAGGAAGGGTATTTAAAGCCTTAGACATTATCCCCCACCGCCAAAAATGTGGGACCTTATCCAAATGTGGCTCCATTTGGGATTTAATCCCATTAAACATGCAATCCGCTCCACATGGGATTTATCCCATTTAAAATGCATGGGATTTTTATTAAAAAATATCCAATCACGTGGATTGGGTATTTAATCCCAATGGTTATGACGGGCTTAAGGTTTAAATCCCATCCATAGCCTTAGGATAATATTAACCTAATGATAATTATTTTAAGGGCCCTAAAATTGTATAAATAGGGAACCCATTCTTTGTAATGGACACACACACAACCCAAGCTTATTATTTGTTAAGCTTATTGTGGACACACACAAAATACGAAGACAAGCTCAGAGCTTGGAAGGCGAATGAGAAATTGTTGTTGTGTGAAGACCTAAATTATTTAGGCATTATTATTTTGATTATTATTGACCTATTATTTGTTAGGCAATAATAAATTAAATATTTGTGGCTAGGAGTTATTCAAACTACCTAGTCGGCCCATAGCGCCACAGTAAATTATTGTGAAGCCTGGTATATCGACCAGAGAGCCATAGGGCGTTGTATTAGCGTCTGGAAGGCCGATCGAGAACCGGAGGTTTCTGAAACAGTGGAGCTGGAGCCATCAAGCTTGTCGAATACGCCAGGAAGGTGGAAGTCGGGTGCTATTTTTCACCCTTGTCTTCCGAAGGTCTGGTTATTCTTCTAAGCAAGTTTAAATAGTTTCCATTAGGTTTTCTTGTGAAAGTACTATTGTAACTTACAAGTTTTGACTAGTGGAACGGTTCGACCATGAACCCGGAGACGTAGGCAATTGCCGAACTCCGTAATCAATCTTTGTGCAAATTGTCTTTATTGTCTTGCATTATTTTAAATTGATTACTTAAAAGGAGTAAATTATCGGCAAATAATTAAAGCCTATAAGGGTCTAAGATCAGGTAGTAATAATCTGATTATTTTCGGATCATGTTTGGTATCAGAGCTGGTTTAGCTCCATATTTGTTTTTCAGTAAATCTGATTAACAGAGTGATTGCTTCAAGATTGGTGCAGTTGGTTCAATTTGTGTGAACAGGGTACAAGTGCACTATGGGAAAGATGTCTAAACAGGCAAAGCTCGAAAGAAATTGAAGCTTATAATCACCAGATCCAGGAAGAGAACTCTCTCCTGTAATCAATGTATTACTCCTTAGAAGAGGAGAATGCTCGTTTGAAATCAGAACTGCAAACCAAGGATGAGCTCTTGGCAAGGTTGCAGTGTGGTGATCAGAGGAAGGAAATACCTTCAACTTCAGATGCAGAGGCCATGGCAGATGACTACACTGTAAGTTGTTCACCACTGGAATCTTCTTCTTCCTCCCATTCGGTTTCGGATTCAGGTAATGAAGTCTTTGGTTTGTTTGAAAAGCATACTAGAGGCATTGGATCCAAGTTACTAGATAAAATGGGATTTGATGGAAGAGGCCTTGGAAAAATGGCCAAGGTATTTCTAACCCAATACAGGTCGAGGATCATGTCCTCGTTTTGCAGGTTTGGGTTATCCTAGTGTGGGAATGGAAATTGGAGAATGCTCCAAGAACGCTGACGGGAGACAAGCTTCCGAAAGCAAAGAGAATACCCCACTAGTCCTGCAAGAAGATTCTGAGCAGGAAAGTTGTGCTTCATCGTCACAGGCAAGATGTGGTAAGAGAAATCAGCGAAGAGGTAATGAGATTCCACCTCCAGTTTCTTACCATAATCATAAGCACAATAAAACTTCTGATCCACTTTTTCAGCTTAAGAAGTATGGTTATGATTTTCAGAAGATGTGGAATTCCTTTCCATGTATTTTTTGTGGATTGCATAATCATTCAGTGGCCAGATGCTAGAAGAGAAGGACATTGATGAAGAAGTTGATGCCATTCATCAGGAACAAGGCAAATCAGAAAGACCAATCTCGTCATGCAAAGTCGAGAAATGGAAGAAAGAGTTCCTCATCCCAGAAGAAGGAGATTAAGAGGAATTTTTGTGCTCATTGCCAGAGGAATGGGCATCGGGTGGAAAATTGTTGGAAACTGCATCCATCTCGCCATCAGAGTAATGGCAAGCCAAAGATGGAATGGAGGCCTATTGTAAAGGCAAAGAAGTTTCTACTCCACCACCAGTTGACAAGTCAACCCAGGACCAGGTAATACCTGAAAGTGAAAGTCCTTTAAAATGGGTAAGTCAACAATTTTTCAATTATATATTGCATAATTCAGATTGATGAATCGTATGCAGTATTAAGTTTGGAGATCAGATTTGTGAGAAAATGCTGAGAGAAAGGTTTACAATACTCAGTGGATTTTCTTACTTAGAAAATTTGATTAATGCTCCAAATATATCTCCTAATCAGTGTGTGAGTACCTGTTACAGCTTGGACACGGGAATTAACTCATATAAAGCTTGGAGATTGATCTGCCATTTGTGCAGATAGTAGAGTTCGCAGAGATCAGCTCGGAACTTCATTCTGTGTAGAGGCATTGTGACCATGCAGCAGAATGGTAGCTGAATCACCGTTTGCATTGACGTCGGGTTGGAACTTCATTCTGTGTAGAGGCATTGTGACCATGCAGCAGAGTGGTACCTGATATTAGTATGTCAACAAAGAGGAGCTCTAAAAGGATTAGCTTGGAACATCATTCGGTGTCAAGGCATTGTGACCACACATACGAATGGTAGCTGATCAAAAGACTTAGCATCATGCATTGGAGGCTTGAGGTCTACAGAGTCTTAGCAATGCATCAGAGGACTTGTAACAGACTTAACATCATGCATCAGAGGCATCGAGGTCTTTAAAGAGGCTTAGCATCATGCTTCGGAGGTGTTGAGGTCTGAAACAGACTTAGCATCATGCATCGGAGGCTCGAGGTCTTGAAAGAGGCTTAGCATCATGCATTGGAGGCGTTGAGGTCTGTAAAGGGACAAGGCATTGTCCATCACCGACATCGGATCAATCAAAGCTCTACGTAACATGGAGTTCCTTCAAACTAGTTCGGATTCTGCGGAATCAACTCGAAGCCAGGAGCTGTGTTATAGAGTAAAAGAAGATCCTTGTTGTCAGATATCAAGAAGCTTAGCACCGCACAGAAGGAGCGTTGAGGTTTCATTCAGAAACTTAGCACCATAAAGCGGAGGTGTGGAGGTCTTCTTCGGATATCAGAGTGGCGCAGCGGAAGCGTCGTGGGCCCATAACCCACAGGTCCTAGGATCAGAGTAGAGTTGTCGAAGTGAGAAGGTTGGAGGAGAAGACCCAAGGGTCTACTACAACAGCACTTCCAAGGTGGCAGTAGAGTTTTTCAGATTCAGGACAGTATGGAAGCTTTTTGGGACAAAAAGCTTTTCTCAGTGGGGAGGTGTGATCAGGGGATCATTTTCAAAAGTTCCCTAAACATCCCTAAATGGTGTCAGTGTAGAAGATCATCTCGAGAGCTTTCCAATGACTGTAAGAACGTGACAAATGGACATCGGGAGCTCTAGATATGTTCGGTCAAAGTTTAGACAACGGGAAAGTCAACTCTGGTCAACTGGTCAATATTGGACCAATCACACTGTGACACGTGGCTTGCCACCACTCATCGAATTCGCTCGATTTTCCTATCGGGAGATGACAAGTGGACTACATGATGACCGAGTTAATTAATTTTGATACCCCACGGTATGGGTTGAATTTTTATTTATTTCGTAAGTCCACTTACACCATTCCACACACCAGGCATTATGCCACAAACTATGCATATTAATGTTTATACATTAGTATTAAACTGCCACATGCTATTGACCAAACTTCCACGCCACATGGAGAGGTGGTGAAGCAGTTGTTAGGGCAGGCAAATGCCATGCGTGGAAGCTTCCACGTGGAGAATGGAGGATGAAGCGGTTGTTGGGGGCGGTTAAGCCTAACGTGGTCTTTTGACCACTTCATTTGCATGGAGGAAGGCTATTTAAAGCCTTAGACATTATCCCCCACTGCCAAAAATGTGGGACCTTATCCAAATGTGGCTCCATTTGGGATTTAATCCCATTAAACATGCAATCCGCTCCACATGGGATTTATCCCATTTAAAATACATGCTTATCCCTTTTAAAATGCATGCCATCTTTTTAAATGTATCCACATCACGTGGAATTGGGAAGAATGGTTAAAAAGGGGATTAAGGAGGATTATGGGGATTATTATCCCATCCAAATTATGTGGTTAGGTTAAAATTAGCCTAATGATAATATGATTTTCCATTAGTTTTAAGGGCCCTATTTTTGTATAAATAAGGGAACCCGTTCTTTGTAATGGACACACACACATCCCAAGCTTATTATTTGTTAAGATTATTGTGGACACACACAAAATACAAAGACAAGCTCAGAGCTTGGAAGGCGAATGAGAAATTGTTGTTGTGTGAAGACCTAAATTATTTAGGCATTATTATTTTGATTATTATTGACCTATTATTTGTTAGGCAATAATAAATTAAATATTTGTGGCTAGGAGTTATTCAAACTACCTAGTCGGCCCATAGCGCCACAGTAAATTATTGTGAAGCCTGGTATATCGACCGGAGAGCCATAGGGTGTTGTATTAGCATCTGGAAGGCCGATCGAGAAATGAAGGTTTCCGAATAGTGGAGCTGGAGCCATCAAGCTTGCCGAATACGCCAGGAAGGTGGAAGTCGGGTGCTATTTTTCACCCTTGTCGTCCGAAGGTCTGGTTATTCTTCTAAGCAAGTTTAAATAGTTTCCATTAGGTTTTCTTGTGAAAGTACTATTGTAACTTACAATTTTTGACTAGTGGAACGGTTCGACCATGAACCCGGAGACGTAGGCAATTGCCGAACTCCGTAATCAATCTTTGTGCAATTGTCTTTATTGTCTTGCATTTATTTTAAATTGATTACTTAAAAGGAGTAAATTATCGGCAAATAATTAAAGCCTATAAGGGTTTGAGATCATGTAGTAATAATCTGATTATTTTTAGATCACATGCGCTCAGAAAATCATAACTTGAGAAATTCTTTATGAAATTGAACAAAATTAGTGTCGTTGGAATTCTGGCTCCAAGATCAACGCACATAAATCAAGAAATTAAGATATTGATGAATATTTGAAGGAGAATTATTTGGAAAATAATCCCAATTAAATGAGGTAGTTGGAAAGTTGTTGGGAGTGCAATTAATGAGTACGGACATCATGAGGAATATTTTGCAAATATATTTCCATCATTTCACCTCATTTATTGCAACTTACAAGTGGTTGAAAAGGGAATTTTGGGATTGTTATTTCTCTCTCTCTTCATTTGATAAATGGTATTTTGGGGCTCATTTGTAAAAGGGAGTTAGTAATTTATCCTTTCTGCACCCCTCTCTTTCTTCTCTGCTAGGGTTAAATGGGATCTTAATCCTTCTTCCCAAGATTTGTAATGGCATCTTCTATCTTTTTTCCCACAAAATTTGTACTGTGCATATCTATTGGAGCAATAAAATGTGCTCTATGAGGCATTTTGTTTATCCTTTGCATGTTTATTGTCTCTACTTTCCTCTCTTCATTTGTCGGGTATAATGTGCATATTCTTGATTTCTATTACAGGTTTTGGGATTTTTCATTAATGGGTAACAAATGGTGCTTTGTGTGAATATATCTTTGTCTTATGATGTATTTCATCCACCCTTTCCATCATGCACCTATTTCTATTTTAGCAGTAGAATTATTGGAAAACAACCCTCACTTTTTTGGTGTATCACCATTGTTAGTGTAGGCTTTAGTTTTCATGTGTCCTCTCTTCTTGCCTCCCTTGGAATGTTAGATTAGGATTAGATAGTTATTCCTGCATTAAGAGTATATTGTGGCAGGTATTTTAGGAGCAAGAGTCATCTTTCTCTTGAGGGTTATTTGAAGCCCGCAAGTCCCACAACTTAAGAGATAACCCAATGTTACCCAAAAGTAGGGATCCATAACCAAAAATATTAGGGTGCTACTTTTTGGCTCCAACAATTCTTTCACACCCAGTGGGACGGGTTTGAAGCACCTTACCACTTCATTTCATCAAGTTGGTGTGTTCTTAGTGAGATTCAGCCTTTAGAGGCACATGCAAACACATATTGCGACTCCATTTGGTCTAAATGATTCATTCTCCTAAATTGTAGACCTTTTTTCTATCCATTTTTTCTTCCCATATCTTCCATCTTCTTTCATTCATGAAGTTATGCAGTCATGGATTCATTTCCATCATGGAACTCATACTCGCAACAAAAAAAATACCAGTCATACCCACCACCATATTTGTAAGATTCATCCCCGCGTTACTACCAATCACCACCATATATGTACTTCAATGGAGATCAACAGTATGCATACCCATACGAGAAAGATGTAGATAAGTTTGGTTGCCCAACAAACTATGAAAGTTTCTAAGACCAAGGGTATGAAAATTATGGAGGTTACTCCACACTTGACGATCTTGAGTTGTAGTCAAAGGTCCAAATAATGGAGGCTGGTATGGTTCAATCTCGGGCTATAACACAAATGGAGGCATTCATCAAGCAATCTGCATACCCATATGAGAAATATGCAGATAAGTTTGGTTGCCCAAAAAACTATGAAATTTTTTAAGACTGAGGGTATGCAAATTATGGAGGTTACCCCACACTTGAGGATTTTGAGTTGTAGTCAAAGATCCAAATAATGGAGGCTGGTATGGTTCAATCTTAGGCTACAACGCAAATGAAGCCATTCATCATTGGTTTTAGGGCATCTTGTCCATGGGAAGGCCCTTTTCCAAGACATTATATCCCACATGAGAATTTTGATTTCATGGTTGAAACACTTCCCCAACTTGTACAATGGACCCAGGATATTGAAACATATGAGAAAATTATGAGATAACCTTGTCAATGGGTAAGTCAATCATGAGCTCCTTGTTCTTCTTTCTCTCCTTCCCAAGCCTTATCATTTTAACATTATCATGATTCAAGCCCATTGTATGTTGCCCTAAATTTTTATTTCCCTTCTCCATCATCTATCCTTCCATCTCATCTCAATTCTTATAGCCTTTTCCCTTCCATGCAATCATCCCCTCCAAGTAAAGAGGTTCCACTTTCTTCTCCACAACAAAACAAGACTTGTTGTAAATCAACCCAACCATCCTCTTGTTGTCTCATGTTTATCTTAGGAAGGAAACAATACTCAAACCAGCCAAAAACAACAAGAAATAGATTCCATTAAAGAAGAAATAATTAAAAATTTAAAAAAGATAGGCTCTTATATTCAAGATTGATAATATCCTCGTACTAGTTAAACGTACGAAAGAGATAGAGGTCCCGCCACAAGTGGAGGATGATTTTGTAGAAGCGAAAGAACAAGAAGCATATGATCAATGATATCTTACCTCTTAATATAGCATGCATATTTGCACCATATTATTAGAGGTGGTTGATTCACCTCAAATCACAAAGTCAAAATAAGATGAGGCAGCCAAACATCCACAAGAAGAGAAGCATGGGAAAACAAAAGAGGAAAATATCCTTATTTTGATGGGATGCAGTGACCCTCATTGTGCTACATGCCTAGAGCATGATGCACTATTGAAAGGTTGCATTAAACCACCACAACCATCATCATCAACTTCCATGAACTATGAAGAGCCTCGTGCTATGGAGAAGAACAAATCAGAGGTTATGAATGAAGAAGACACCATAGCAAGCTTCTTGCTTTATTTTTTATAGTGAAATGTTAGATTCTAATTCTATTTCTTCTTCATAAAAATTAGATTTTGTAGAGGATTTACATCTATCAAAGTTTATGCTTGAGAAGGAGAAGGAAGGTGATGATAACAAGGATAAATCGTTCATCATGGAAAGGGTAATTTTGGAAGAGGCAAAGTTATTTTTAGAAGTAGAGAATCATTCATATCAGCCTACAAGCAATCACCTTTCTTCCAATAAAGTCTGCAAGATGCCCCCATTCATGGGGATGAGCTCCAAAAGAATGGTCAAATCAAAAGGATCATCCCAATGGTTCCCAAGGCCTCATGCCCAATCAGGTATATGGATAGCTTAGAACCAAAAACAGAGTTGCAACTAGTCATGCTCACTTCAGAGCATGAGGATGATCTTCAATGCATCAAAGGTCAGCAACAATACCTCTCAATCCCAAATTTAGAGTAAATAAAAGAGGTATTTGTTTTGTTTGTCGATACTTTGAAGATAAGGGTGAAGAATCAACCTAAAATCAGTTTTTCACTCTTGTTAAAGGCCATGTCCATTGCTGAAATAATTACATGGCCACACTTTGTGAGGAAGGATAGCTACTTCTCACAACCTGTTGCAAGTTTTGTTTAGCCCTTTTTTTATTTAGTTAGTATAGGAGTAGGAGTAGATTTTTTTTTAGCAGAAGATGTGCTTTTGCACACTCTACGTGTATTTCTTGAGGCATGCATGAAATGTTTCCTTGTACATAGTTTTTGTATGTTTTTGCTCCAGGAAGTTCAATGCATCATGCCCCTAGTTTTTGCAGTAGAAAACTCATAGTTACATGTAATAGTTACAAACTCCAAATCAAACAAATGCAGAGAAACTAAAATGAATAAACCTGATGACTCTCCTCAAAAATAGCCACAACAAGTCTCTATACCCATGCGAACAAAATAATAAAATCTGGTAGCCCAATTTAGAATCAACATTTTCATTCAATCTTGAATATTGCAGTTACAAGGAAAAGTGGGATTCAAGATTTTAAAAAAAATCACTCTTACAAATATTGATTTCAATATTCTCTTATTAAAGTTGGAAAATATAAATAATGGGTGGCCACAATAGAAGGTAAACAGTAACAACTCCAAGCATCCTAGGGCCAATATTTTCATATATCAGATCATCTAGTTATGGTCACACATACTCCATGTCGAATGGAAAGATATAAAAAGATGGTCACGTTACAATTAACAGGATAATGGCCCCTACAAGTCACTAAATTGTTATCCCATTTCACCACCTTGTGAAATCAAATAACAGATTAGCTTGCAATAATAAGGATTCACTTGTAGGAGGAATGAAAAATGTGGTAGTTCATCTGAGAATTCATCCGGTGAGTCCAAAGAGTCAATTCCAGGTTCAAGAGAAGTATCGTGACATTCGTAAGGGTTTATAGCCACAAAGCACAAGCAAGATCAGAACCGTGGAGGCCTCCACGTGGCATCTCATCGCAACACCAAAATTTTGAGACAAGAAATCCTGAAAGATACGTGGGGCCTCCACATGGAGGAATACATCAGAGATTTATTCAATGTGTTAAACATCCTATAAAAGACAAACTCACTGACTTGAGAGACTACTCTCCCAGGTTTGCCATGTGGAAATGATTTGACTCGATAGCTCAGTGGGAAGGTAAGGGGGAGTCGATGGTCAATGTAATACAAAAGGTGAATCAGCTATGCATTTGAGGAGCTCATCATCCAAGAAATATCTCAGCATCAAAGAGAGAAGAAGCTCACGATTCATTATAGAGTGACTCAGCGTATGGAGATAGAGTCAGTATTGAGTCGGTGCTTATGACAGGAAAGTCAGAGTTAAAGACCCTGAACCTGATAAAAATGTGACAAGTCAGTGGATATGTAAAATAACTTAACAAACAATGAAAGGAAGGCCTGATGAGGTTTATAAGAGAGGAGCAAACTTGACCAAGCTGGCTAGGCTAGTATCATAGTGCTTTAAGTACTCAAATAATCCCCCAAGCAAGCAATAAAGCAAAAATCGTAATGGGACCATAGGATTTTAATTCCCAGATCTTATAAAAGATATGAAAAACATTGAAGGAAGAGAGAAATTATTAATATTTTCTTTTCTCAATTAAGAAATTAATTCACAATCCTGTAAAGACCAAGAAATGCCTGATAAAATCAAATAGATGTGTGCACTTAGAAACTCATAACTTGAGAAATTATTAACAAAATTGCACAAAATTAGTGTTGTTGGAATCATGGCTCCAAGACCAACGCAAAAAAAAAAAAAATTTATAGATTTACGAAGATTTTATGGATAATTTTTTGGAAAACAATCCCAATTCAATGAGGTAGTTGGAAAGTGGTAGGGAGTGCAATTAATGAGTACGGCCATCATTTTCTCCAACAGCAGGGTGTGGGACAACATAAGGAAGATTTTGTAAATATATTTCCATCATTTCACCTCATTTATTGTGACTTACAAGTGGTTGAAAATGGAATATCAGGATTTGTATTTCTCTCTCTCATCATTCTATAAATGGTAGTCTAGGGCTCATTTAGAAAAGGGAGTTAGTCATTTTTCCTTTCTACACCCCTCTCTTTCTTCTTTGATAGGGTTGAATGGGAGCTTAAGCCTTCTTCCCAAGCTTTGTAATGGAATCTTCTGGCCTATTTTCCCATAAATTTCATATTGTGCATATCTATTGGAGCAATAAATGTGTCATGTGATGCATTTTATCCATTCTTTGACATGTTTATTGTCTCTAATTTCCTCTCTTCATTTGCAGGGTATAATGTGCATATTCTTGATGTCTATTATAGGTTTTGGGAGTTGTGTTTAATGGGTAACAAATGGTGATTTGTGTTAATCTATCTTTGGCCTATGGTGTATTTCATCCACCCTTTCCATTACTCACCTCTCTCCATTTTAACAGTTGAATTATTGGCAAAAAACCCTCCTTTTCTAGTATATCACAATGGTTAGTGTAGGCTTTATTTATCAAGTTTCCTCTCTTCTTTACCCCCTATGAATGTTACATTAGGATTAGACAGTTATGCCTAAATTAAGAGTATAGTTTGGCAGGTAGTTTAGGAGTAAGAACCATATTTCTTTGGATGGTTATTTCAAGCCCAAAAGTCCCACAACTTGAGAGATAACCCAATCTTACCCAAAAGTAGGGAGCCATAAACAAAAATCCTAGGGTGCTAATTTTTTGCTCTAACAAGAACCACAAAGGCATGTGTAGACACCAAATCTAGGTCACACTCCCCTTTGTCCCCTTTAATTAATCAACATAATGTATTCACCTAACCATAACCCCTTACCCCACATTCATATTAATTTAATTAATTACAATCAAATCAATGTTCATCCTCACATTATTAATTAACTTAATTACTTTAATTAAGTTAATTTACACCTCACCTAGCCACATCACCTAGATACCTCACCATGGACTTATTCCTAGCCTGGTAATTAACTAAGATTAAGTCTCTACTTATCTTAAACAGTTGGGACTCTTTCAAACCCTACAATTAAAGTCCTATTCCTTCTCTAGCAACACTCTCACTTATCTAAGCATCAGCCCTCACTTGAGACCTGAATTAGCGATCAATATCACACCAAACATAGTAAAGATCAGGATATTTTTGGTAATTTTGACTAATTCACCCTAACCGATGCCATTTTATCATCGGCTTACGTCGGTACCCTAAACCATCATCGGTTCCTTTATATACAATTTTACAACTCTTTACATGGGTTGGTCATTTAGGTTTAGGAATTCTATTGCAATCAAACATGAGTCTCAAAGTCATTCCTGCATTAAAATGATGATGACACACCACCATAGTGTAGCACAAGCAACAGGTTCTATTCCAGAGTGTTGGAGTATCCACGGGAGCACATGGGTTACACTAACATGGCACTAAACTAGCCATCACCTTTCCTATCAACCATCAGCCACCTTCATTCACGATATATTTATAGTAACAAGTAACGTTGTTTTCATCATATGTGCTTACTTTACTATAGATCTTTTACTTATTTCAGTATTTCCATTTCTTTTATTACCCAAATATCTCCATCTTCCCACCAATCCACCTACCCAACCATTTCAAGTATTTCCACCTTTCTTAACCTCTTCCTCTACATTCCTGAGTCTTCTTAGCCATATTATGAGCCTAACAACACCTTCCTCACTCTCTATGCAATTAGAGATGGGATAAAAATACATTTTTATTAATTTATCACCCATTTACCCTATTGATTTCAGTTTACCTTACAACCATCAGTTTCATCTATGTACCGGCATTTGTCACCCAACTGATATTGGTCTCTGTGTCATTTTGCACGCTCAGACTAGAAAGCCTTCTATTTAACCAAAACCAACCCAAACCTCACCTAATCATTCCCAGACCTTTACAGACCTCTGAAAAACCTACCCCACCTAAAAAAACCTTTGATTTCATTAGAATTAGTGATACATTTCGTATTTAACATTAAATCTAGCATATTATTGGTTATTGAGAAACCTAAATCATTGCATTATAATAGGACCTTTTTATTTTAGTTTCCTATTTACGTTAAATTAAATGCTAGATTGACAACCTATCTAGGAAGCATCATGGTTCTTAGATCTATCATATGCTAGGCAGTCCACTATTATATGCTATTTAATGCTCTTTTGTGGTCTTGTTTTGTATTTACAGGTAGTCCTTCCCAGACAAAAAGGAGTTCTCTACGATCATCTTGGATAACATCAACAACGTGCACATTATACCTTCCACATTCACTTCACAGGTATTCCTCCTTAACCACTTACCTTCTATCTGTTTCATCTTAGAAAGCTTAAAATTATTCATGAAAAAAATGGCATGCTCGATGGGACCCATTTGGGTTCTTTGCATTGTTCATTCTTAGGAAATCATTGTGTGTTTATTTATTTTTGAAAGAGAGTTCACATTAAATCTTCTCCCTTGGAAACATTCTTCTTCTCTTACTTGTCTCATTAAAACTTGTAATTTTGATTAAAAAGAACACTTATTTTTATTTTGTATTGTATTAGTGAAATACATAATATTTCCTATTCATTATTTCTCTCATCAAATTTCATTGTGGATTTGGGTTTAAAATATGTGCATCTCATTTATGTATGCTGCATTATAGCTCATTTAAATTGTGGGAAACCTATATGTTGGAAGTCATGATAAGCTGATGGTTGAAAAATTGAATTGTAGCTCACATTTTACACACACACTCTCTCTCTATACTAAACCACTAAAAACAAACTACACATTTCTTAAACAAAATATTTCCCAGAAGAAGTTGTCAATGATGAGAGGATTGACAGTGGGCTCCATCTAGTTTTATGGACAATCATCATATCAAAGAAGGGACTTGTTGATGATCATACTTGGCAGGTGGACCATTAGAGTTGTAGGAAACCTTAGGTTAGTGGGGCATGCACCCTAAGTTGACTTCAAGATTTTAAAGAAGTTGGTTCTTCTCTATAGTGAAAGATGAGGGTCAAAAAAAAGAAAAAAAACATAAAAAGTTAACGGGGGTGATGCGATGAACAAGCCTCTTAAGAAATCAATCGAGAATGCAACTGTCTGAAGAAGGGAAACAGTGAATGACTAAAATGGGTAGATGAAATTGCACCACATGCCAGAGAAGATCACACAGAACACTACCTCAAACTACTTAAGCACAACTTCTAAGATAGTAATAACATTATAGAGATGTGCAGTTTCTATGTGAAAATAAAGGCAGTCAAAGACAAAAAAGATATGCAAAGGATGGACAAAAATCACCACAAGGAATATTATATTAGTCTAAAAAATGAGGCAAGATTGCTATTACAAAACCCAGGAAGAAGGCCAGAGCTCCAGGCCTCTGTATTTTACAAAAGAGGGACTAAGACAGAGAAGAACACCAACTGACTGCTGATCCTCATATTTTTAAGACCCTTGATTACAATATATAGGAGGAGGGGGAGGTAATAAGCCATCCTTTAAATCCTTTCCAACTTCCTTTTAATTATGATAAATGGAACGAAGTGACAGGAACATATTTTTCGAGATATTTCTCATACTTTCCCATTATTTTCCCTTTCTAAAGAGTGAGATCCATGTTTATTTATGCATCTTTAACTATCCTCCAGTAGACTCTTTTGAGATGGACTCACCTTTTAAGGAACATCCCTTCAAATCTTTATTACATAACTAGATCTCTTGATCTCTTGTGCATTAGTTCTCGGGCTCATGATTTAAGTGATGCTTATTTTGTTAATCTATTTGGAACGACCCATTGAATGCAGGTGAACCAATTGAGTATTCGTAGGTTCACACTCTTCACATGGGACTACATGTTAACTCCGTTACTGAAGTGATAAGCCAAATGAACCTTACTTCTGGTCTTTTGAAAAATATCCTAAGCATTTAAAACTTGAAAATGAGTCTCATAATTACTTATACATGATACATGGATTATCACATTTTTTGACCCGCTTCAAACTTGGAGTCCATTTTTCACAAGATCCACATGGAAGGCCCACGTATCCTTAAGATTACAACTTTTATTTAGGTTTTTTAGGAATTCGATGTACCAATTCTTGGCATCATCTTTGGGAACACCATTTTTTTCCTTTGGGAAAGTAAAGCACATTTCCACATATAATGTGAAAACCCCTTTCGGGTGGGACCCTTATAGTTGGATCCACATGGAAACCATGCGGGAGTCTAAGACTTCATTCCCTCCTTCCATTTAACCTACCCAGAAGAAAGCTATGTGTCAGACCAATGTTTTTTAAAGAAATCCTCGCACAGTGAATTTTTTGCTAAGGCCGAGAATCTGAAAATTTTCAATTTTCAGACTTCGAGTTTTTCCTCTTTCAGAGTTTTTTAGCTCAGATTCGGAATTTCATTTGAAATTTTCTGAAGTCTGAAACTCTGAAAGTCTAAATTTTCAGACTTTCAGCTTTCAGGTTTTGGGAATTTTGGCTCTTTTTTGTTTAAATCCCTCTCAGACTTCCGAAGTCTGAATGTCTGAAAACCTGAATTTTGGTTTTCAGGTTTCAGGTTTTTGGAGTTCTCCAAGTCTTTTTTAGGATTTTCACTTGAAGTTTTCTAAAGTTTGAATGTCCAAAAGTTTTGGAATTTTCAGGTTTTTTTTCAAGTTTCATATTTTTCCATCACCAATTCGTCTTTTTTCCTCCCAATCCCCAAAGTCTAAAATCCTGAATGCCCTTGCACTTCCACAAAGTTTCAGAATTTCAGGCTTTTAGGTTTTCAAACCTTCAGAGATTCTACGCATAATTAATTTTCACCTACCTCCATACAGATCAGATTTTTACCATTAATATTAGGATTTCTATTTAAACTCATATTTTTACTTGTAATTTTTACCTGACACATTTTCTCTGACATTCCATTCTTGTACTTTGCGACGTCTTTTTCAAGGTATGGTTTTTTGTTTATATTATTTTGGTTTTAGGTCTTTTTCCTCTGTTTCCTTCTCATTTTGGTTTTCCTTTTGGTTTCCCTCTTGTTTTTTTGATGTCACTCCTTTGGTTCACCATGTTTCACTTTTTGAGTTTTCTCCAGGTATTCAAAGTTGTTCAAAGGATCTTTTTAGGCCTCCCATACTTCTTTTCATGTTCTCTCGTATTCCAACTTTGGTTGCTCCTCATTTAACATCATTTTGACAAATTCCTCAGACTTGTTTTTCTTTCAAAGAGACTCAGTTTAGAAAATTCCTTTGGAAGATCATTAAGAGGGAAATTTGTTCAGGGAAACTTCCTTCGGAGAAAATCTTCAATTGGAGATCTCAGTTTGGAAAGTTTCTTTCGGAACTTTCTCATTTCAGAATTTTGGAGGTTTGTTGCTTTCGGGTTTTCTTTTTTTCAAAACCTTCGGATTTAGGAAACTCTTTTGGAAAATTTATTTTCAAAAAATTGGTTTCAGATATTTCCTTCAAAACTTTTGATTTCAGAAATTTCAGTTCGGGAAACTCTTTTGGAGAGATTTCCTTCAGGGATTTCGATTCGGTGATTCCTTTTGGAAATTTTCCGGTTCAAATTTCAGAGGTTTGTTGTTTTCAGGTTTTCAAAATTTCTACAACTTCAGCTCTCAAAACATAGGGTTTAATGTCTGCTTCCACTTCAAAGGGAAAAGAGAAGATGAAATACTCATTTCTTGGGGTTACTCCCCAATCCTGCCTATCCTCCAACTTAGGAAACATTGGGGACACTGATCTAGGAAAAATTGATCTTCCCAATTTTTGGGAGAGATTAAAGGCTCCAAATAAGAAACCATGGATGCAGGCCATCTACGACAGTGGTCTTTCCCTTGCCACTAGTTTTCCCACATCTATGCATTGCCCAGAATTTGTCTTAGCTGCAGCAACCCACTTCGACGAGGACTCCATGTCAGTTAGGGATAGTGATGATAAGGTGGTAATCCATTTGGACCCAGATTTCTTCGAGGATCTTCTTAAACTTCCAGATGTTCAATATTATGCCACAATTTCACCAGAAATAGTAGTGGAACATTGGGATAAGAAAGAGGAAGTATGCTCAAAGGTTATGATGAAATCCTATCTGGCTAAGAATTTCACCAAATTACCCAAAACTATGCATCAATCAGATTTTATTCAGGAATTCAATGATCTTATTGTGCTATTAAGCAGAGTTTTAGGTCTTCCTTCTACAAAGGAATTCCAGGAATGGATGTTTTTGTACATAGCAACTATCAAGAAGAATGATGAATTTATCTGATGGGGGGAGCATATTAGTAGCAACATTCACTATCAGTTGGGTAAAGTGTCAGAAAAAAAGACCTTCTACATGACATCTTTCCTGGTATATGTGGCTGATGCTATGGGAGATTTTATGGGTTTGTGAATACTAGGGGTGTTCGTAGCACCTCCCAAATATATGAGTTTTATCCCCAACTCACTCTGGATGAGGGAAGCAAGCATTTCCAAAGAGTCAATGATGCTTTCTTTGTTATCATCCTCTATCATTTTGACAAAGAACTATACAATCAGAGGGTTTCCAATGAGGCTTTCCAAGAAGTGTGAGAATGGGGAGAAATCTACTTTTAGTTTCCTACATTCACCTACATTTAGATTTTGGGTTTCATAGGTGCCCCAAGAAAATTGCCGAGGTGTCCCACTGACAAATGGATTCTTTTGGAATTAGTTTGGTAGTTGTTGGATTATCATCGAATCCAAAATAAGCATCACAAAGCAGGAATGCATTTCCCTATTTCAATTGGCAGGTATTCTTGCCCAAATATTCACAAGGAAAAAAATGTTGATGTAGAAATGGCTGAGGTAACCCTGCGGACCTTTCATCTGTGTACTAATTTTGATTATTGGGGTAATTTTGGGGAGACAGGTCAGTCAGTGCTCACGTACCCCAATTAGAAGATATCTAGATTCATTTTTGGGATGAATACATCATGTGAAAAAGGGATTATGAAATATTAACCCTTGACAAAGTTTGGTAATTTGGTTTGGCTGATGTGCCAAAGGACATGCAAGATAATGATGAGGTCCTAGATTCATCATACAAGAGTGATAATATTACCAATCAACCACTGTTATGGATTGATTGGTATGTGGAAGAATGCAGTAATACTAAGGAGAGGGCAAGACCCATTTTAAAGAGGACTTTCAGTTGGTTGACCACCTTGGGAATCTCACCCAAAGGGGAAAATCAACCTATAAATATAGGGGCTATACCAGCAATGAACCAACCAACACCCACCAAGGGAAAGAGGTTGACTCAAAGGGCTCCTACAATTCCAAAGAATATTTCATTTGTTGTTGGTGGCTCATCTCTCTCTAAGTCTACTGCTCCCAAGATTACATCACCTACAGTGCCTGTGACAGAAGTAGTTGAAGTCAGTGACTCTCCTAGTGTCATCCAGGATCCATCACATCTTCTCCTTCCTCCATTATCACTTCCAATATCAGTTCTTTCCACTTCCACCATCATTTCTTCTTTCCCATCCCCTTCTATGGCCCAAGTATTCTCGTCACTTCTAGTTCTATCAGCTGGGGAAAATATTGGGTCACCCATTTCCTCTTCACTTCCTTTAACACTTCCATTTTCCTCAATTACAACCCCCAACATTGCTTTGTCAATTCCTATGGCTGTCCTTACATCCACACCTTCCATCATTGCTACCTCTGCTCAAATATCAGCTGATATTTCTAGTGATCTTTCTCTAACTGATGTTTCAGGTATTGGATCTACCACTCCATCTTCATTGGCTCTAGCCATACCAGAATGGATGTTTAGAAAAACTCCAAGAAAAAGAAAAAGGTTCCTCTAGGGGATGTTATAGATCTCAGCATATTGGAGTCTATGCCCCAAGAGACAGGCCAAGAGACTGAGAACCATATCAAGTCTGATGGTTAATTCATCTAGAGAGTGTGTGATAGAGGTGGCCACCCCCATTGAGGGAAAAAATAAAGAAACAATCACAGCAGTAGATTACTAGATATCAAAGTTCTCATTGGGGAAGGCTACTCATGAAAGAGCCAAGCAAGATGTACACACTGCTCTTGGGGCCCTTTTGGAGAAATATGACAAAGACAAGGCCACCAAGGATGAGCTCAAGGCCAAGGTCGAGCAGCTCACTGCACTGCTGCTATGTAAAGTAACCCATCCCACTCCATCCACTGACATCTCAACTACTACGGCTATGGAAATTTCATCTACAATCGATGATATTTCTTATCATGAGCTCGAAGAAGCTAGGCCAGAAAGGGATATCAATGAGTGGATGGATGGAAAGAATTCTTGTAGGAAGCTAATCCTTTGATCAAGGAAGCCATTGAGATATATAATGATTTGCAGGTTACAAAAACCACCATTTCTAAGATGGATGAATCCTTCTCTAAGGATAATAATAATTTAAATTTAACTTTGGCAACATGGAGTGACATTAGAGAAGAGGATTCTGACTTGCTTCTTCAAGAAGAGGTGATTGATGATGCCTCTAAATTGTTTGAATATCAAAAGGCCATGGAATTCCGGTGTCAAGTATTACAAGATATGATTAAGAAATTGGAGGAGAAATGAGTGGAGATTACAGATGCCCTGAATGACATCTCAGAGGAGTTTGACAATGCCAATTGCAAATTCTTCAATGAAAATATTGATGCTCTTCCTGAGGATCAGATTAAGGAAAATTTCAAAGATTTGGTGAAGCATGATGATGAGGTCACCAAGACTTTCAATAGTGACTCCATTGACTAAATGGTCTTATGTCAAAATTTCATAGTGAGACTAAAGAAAGTCACAAATAAACTTTGAAGGTTGCCAACCAGGATCACAAAAGAGATCGAGACAGCAGACGTAGTGAATCACTATGCATGTGGGCCTGGAGATGAAGAAACTCAGGGGTTATCAAGCACTTCTTTGAGTATAGACACTGAATGGATGTATGGGAGGAAGGACAATAGAAACTTGCAGGTAAAGGAGATGTAGATGAATCAGGCCAAAGCTGAGTGGCCATGAAAGGACAGGTTCAAGCTCTAGGATTGGTCAAAGTTGTAGGGTTGACTGAGTCAAACCCTCTCAACAAATTTTCTATTTTTATGGGAGCCTGTTCCCTTAATATTAATGACATTACTATTTTTAGTTAAATGTTAGTTAAGGGCCCAGTTGTAATGGCTCAGCCTAGGAACTTATAAATAGTGGAATGCTTCCATTGTTTAAGATATATATTTTTAGAGATTTTTTGTGAAGTTGCTCTTCAAGCTTGGAAGAGTGCTTTCAGAGATTTGTTGAAACCTTTTAATTATATTCAGAGTTATACCTTGCACTTGAAGATCTATTTTATTGTGTTGAATGATTAGTCATTGTATGCTTTGTGAATGTGAATTCCTTGGCATTATTGATTAGTTTTCCTTTACTTTAGGATTATCTATTTCATATTGTGAAAATAATAGTGTGATTACCTTTCATCAGTTGTGAGAAACTATTTTCCTTCTGTTGATTAAAATTTGCATTATTATTATCACTTAAGTAGATGCTTAACATGTGCTTGTGATTATCCTCTTGATAAATTATCTGTGTATCAAATCAAAGTTGATATTTCTATTGTGTATGTTTAAAGTTTAACAAGGAACGTGTGCTTCCAGTCCTGTGGTATTTTGTACCCTTTCCAAGTTGCAATAGGTGAAGGTGGCCAATGATGCAAGCATCCTACCCACATTAACCCTTCTAGAAGTTGAACATCCCTTTTCTTGGTGCATCACCACTTCTAGCATAGGTTTTATTTCCTTGCATTCTCTTTCCCTAATCCCATGAAATGTTAGCATAGGTCTAGTTAGCCATCTTTATTACATTAGAAGTAGTGTTGTGTTTAGTTTAGGAAGAGGAAGTCTAGCCTTCTCTGGAGGTTCACCTCAAGTGAAAGTCCCACAGCTTGAGAGGTGATCCCATGTGTCCCAATCACACTGAATGTCGTGATTAATTCCCAGGCCATTCGGGGGGTGCAGTGATTTGGTGACAACAGTTTTTGGCACACCCGGTGGGACAGAGAGTTAGTACTTCTCTTCTCATTCCATTGACACAAGGTACCTAGAACTCCATCTCTCTGGATTTCAAAGTTCAGTACATCAACTTATGTGAAGAATTCACACAAGATATTCTTCAAGGTGGGACAATTATAATCATACAGAGCTTTCTTTGTCTCCCCCAAGAAGAAGGGGAAGAAACCTTTCAGTATCATCAGCTGCCGATTTACCTCGTAGAGGGCATTCAACTCCTCCTGAAGGAAATTTTTCCCATCAAGACACAACCAGCTTTTGAACATCATGGTAGCCAATACTTGTCCTCCTTTCAATGCCAGTAGTCCTTTGTTGTTAGCGCAAAGAGATGCCATACCGGAAGCTACCTTGAAAATTTTACCGTTTTACACTAGGGAGACTAATGTTTCACCTCGGGAGCACATACTGGATGTAGCTAGCATCTGGGCAGTACACAGTATCACAGAAGATAACATGGCAGTTTGAACTCCTTACTACTTCATTCAAAGGTAGAGTGCTTCAATGGTTCCAGAGTTTAGCTGCTGGATCCGTTACCACTTGGAATGATTTAGGCATGAAGTTGTGTAAATAGTTCGAAGACAAAAGTGATAATCTCTCGCTTGTAGAACAATTTCATACTATCAAGTGGTCTCCTCAAGAGTATATGAGTGATTTCAACCTCTGCTTTGACAAGACTTGGAAATGGATCCCAGCACTTGTAAGGCCATCCCCAGAAAGTGCATTTCTATATTACTTATGGGCATTGAATAGTGATGTCACCATCATGATTCAATCCATGGGGGGACTGTTATCCCTGATGCTTACGAAGTTGTCATATGAGCTGAAAATTGCTTGATTCAAGCAAGGTAAAATTTCTCCTAGACCTCCCATTCCTATTTTTTCGTAGAGCTTGTAGGCTAACAACCAGTCATTTCCCCAGTTCTAGTAGCTTCTATTCCAATAGCTACACATGTGTCCAATCCCTCAAATGATTTGGCTGAAGTAAAGTCACTGTTACAAACTTTTGGGAATGAACTCGTAGTAATGAAGAGGTAGCAGTCCTAGTATGCTCACCCCTTTCAACCCCAATATCAGATGAACCATCCTCCATTCCATGGAAATGGTCAGTCACAAAATCAGGCCACAAGCCAAGCTTGTGAATGTAAAACCTTTGAATTTTTGGAACCCTTCTGCTGTCAGTTCTTCCCAAGCTATAGTCCCGGTCCAGAACAACCTCATCCAAGACTATGAATGGTGCTACCCTTGTTCTCAGCCCCATAATCAGAATCTCTACCCAAATGGATTTTTGAGTCAAGCCCTCATGGTTCAAAGCATAACCACTCCACCTGAATCATCTACTGGACCATCCACTTCCGAAAGTCAAGACCAAACTCCTGATGAAACCACATTACTAAATTGGAAAGCAAGAGGAATTTTGTGGTTTGAATACTGATTCCTCCACCATAGAATCTAACACACATTCCAAGAAAAGGGAAATAGATTCATAGTCTTCCAATACTGATCAGGCATCCACTTCTCAGGCCCCAACACAAATACTAGATGATAAAGGCATGAGAAATAAATCATCAGAAATATCCGTTGATCAGACTACAAAGAAAGATGGGACTTCGAGTATCATGATACCCAATAAGCATTATCCAAAGGAAGACCCCAATGCCCCAAGAGGCATTAGCAAAGTGGGAGTGATTCCATTCAGCATCGTGGAACAAATGAAGAAGACCAATTTGAGCATCACAATGTGGGATGCACTTTCGATTCCTTCTCAAAGGAACTTGCTACGAGAGGCTTTGAACAGCTTTGGCACTACTAACAGACCATCAGGTCAAGAAGTAGTAGTGGCAACCAGCTTATGCCAACCTGAGACAAAAATACATGCTAAGACCAACAAGCCTCCACCATTCTATATCTCACTGATTATTGGTGACCATTTGGTGCACAATTGTATGATCGATTCTGGAGCCAGTAGTTCCATGATGCCTAAGAAGGTCACAGATGTACTACAAATTCCATATACTCCAATTTTGAGAGGGGTTGTTTAGCTAGATGGTACTGCAGTCCAAACTGTGGGGGTCATTAAGGGGCTTCAACTTACTATCCACACATGTCCTAGTTTGACATTCACACAGGACATATCTATCATTGATCTCCCTCCCCTCTTCACCATCTACTTATCACGGGATTTCACTACAAAAATGGGAGGTTATTTGTCATCAGACTGGTCACATATGATCCTGAGGACCCGATATGGGACTAAGGTAACTATAAGGGTAGAACCAATCTGTCACAATCACATGGAACCTTACACATCCAAACCCATAGATGGTAATTATGCCATTTGTGATCATGAAGATGAGGATGCAGATCATGAGCCAACTACTCTCATCGAAGAGGTTCCAGATATGATTCTTGATGAAGTGAGTATAAACCATCAATACGACCCCTATGTTGATTTATTGGCAAATGAAGAATCTGGTCTGTTGTTCTTGGAGGAGACTGGATTAGGTACATATTGCATTCATGAAGAAGATGCCATCGTACCTCAGCTGGTTAAGGCATCAAGTGATACAAATGGACTGTGGTAGATGTTCTTTGATGGATCATGAAGTAAAAATGGATCTGGTGCAGGGGTTATGTTAGTATCTCCAAGAAGGAAACAAATATTTCTCTTCCTTTCAGTTGCAGTTCAGTTGCACTAATAATGTCACTGAATATGAAGCTCTTATACAAGGAATTCAGTTGGCCCAACAAAGAGGAATCCACACCTTGACTGTCTTTGGTGATAGTGAATTGGTTGTGCACCAAGTTATAGCCTGTAGTGCATCAAAAAATGATCTACTATGGTCATACAAAAATCAGGTCTAGGATCTGATAGAAGATTTCAAAGCTTTCAGAATTCATGCAATCCCCAGGAAACAAAATCAAGATGCTGACAGGATGGATACCATTGGTTCTCAATACGATGTACCAACAGACATCATGAAAGAAGGGCAGCAGACAGTCAAAATGGTGGTTCATCCTGTGGTACCAGATAATGTGAGTAGTTGGCAGGTGTTTGATAGTGATCAACAGATTGTTCTCTTCCTACAGTAAGAAGTATAATTCATTGCCAAACATCAGGATAAACTCCAAAACTCTTACGGTGATCAAATTATATAGTTGAAGGGAAACAAGTTGCCAAAAGGCCTGGTTACATTGGAATCCATTTTTAATTCAGATGATCAAGCCAAGTAGAGCACCAATATGGTGGTCAAAGAGGAAGATTTTGAAGAGGTTGAGGTGGCAAGTGAGAAAGGTCCTGAAAATTGGTAAGGTATGCACTACTCAGGAGAAAGAGGATTTCATCGGATTATGTCAGGAATACCATGATATTTTCACATGGAGCTACAAGGACTTGCGTGGTTTTGATCCATAGCTTAGCTCAACATACTATTGAACTAGATCCAAACTCCAAACCAGTTCATCAAAAGCAGAGGCCAATTAATCCCAAAATCAAACCACTGATGTGGAAAGAGCTAACCAAGCTTATCGAGGCCTGTATAATTTTTCCTATCAAGCATTCTTCATGGGTAGCTAATTTGGTACCCATAAGGAAAAAGAATGGTGAAATTCCGTTGTGCATGGATTTCAGGGACCTGAACCATGCCTCTTTGAAAGACCACTACCCTCTCCCCTCAATGGAACAAATCCTCCAAATAGTGGCAGGGCTCAAATATTTTCCTTGCTTGATGGATATTTAGGATACAATCAGATTCTGGTTCAAGAATCTGATCAATTCAAGACGACTTTCACCACCAAATGGGGCATGTATGCTTACAACAAGATGCCTTTTGGATTATCTAATGCAGGGGCCACCTTTCAGAGAGCCATGGATATGGCATTTAAGGGACTCATCAATGATATGATCTTGGTTTATCTTGATGATATCACTGTCTACTCCAAACATGTTGAGGATCATATCACCCATCTAAGGAAAGTTTTTCGAAGGTGTAGGGAATTTGGTGTCTCACTGAATCTGAAAAAGTGCATTTTCATGGTGCAGGAAGGAAAGTTGTTGGGACATATTGTTTCAGCAGCAGGTTTATCTATCGACCCAGCTAGGATTCAGTCAATTATGTCCTTATCCCTCCCAAGTCATAAAAAGGGTCTCCAGAGTTTTTTAGGAACTATAAATTTTGTGCAGAGATTTATTCCTTAGTTTGCAATGTTGGAAAAACTGATGACGTCCATGCTTAAAAATAATATCCCATTTTCATGGATGAAGGAGGGAAGAGAAAGTTTTGAAGCCATCAAGATAGCTATCTCCCAAGCTCCTACACTGGTGAATCCTCAGTTTGATAGGGATTTTATTCTCTACGCTTTCACAGGTTAGGAAAGTATTTCAGGAATTCTCACTCAGCAAAATGATGACCTGATGGAGCAACCCATTTCCTTTTTTAGTCAGTCTCTTAAGGAATACGAACTCAAATATTCCTTCATCCAAAAAATAGGTCTTTGCAGTCATTCGAGCCCTAAAGAAGTTTAGGCATCTGTTGTCTAACAACAAAATCCATTTAATGGTTTCTCATCCTGGCGTCAAAGAGTTTTTGTTGAATAAGGAGATGAATGAGAAATGAGCTGGGTGGATTACAGAAAGTAATGGAGTATGACATACACATCAAGGTCACTAAGCTTGTCAGGGGAAAAGGGTTATGTCAACAGCTGGCCATGGACATGGAGACCAAAGATACAGAAGATGTCATGCTTTTGCATGATGATGAAGGAAATGATCAGATTGATTGGTCAACTAAGATGCAGAATTTTCTTCTCTCGGGATATATCCTCCAAACATGGATAAAGTCCAGAGATGAAACTTTCTATCTACAGTCTATTCCATATGTCATTGATAGATAACGTTCTCTTCTGAAAGGATCTAAATGGTGTTCTTCTACGCTGCATCAGGCCAGAACAGGTGAACAAGGTATTAGAGGAATTCCACAATGGCCTGTCTGGAGGACATTACTCTGCACAAACAACTTCCACCAAGATCATGCAAGCCAGTTATTACTGGCTAGACTTGTTCAAAGACTCTCATATCTGGGTGAGGAAATGTAAAGAGTGTGCTCTTTTTGTAGGAAAACAGAGGCTGACAGCTCTCCCATTACACCCCGTTCAGGTGGATCAACCCTTCATTCAGTGGGGATTAGATTTCATCGGGATGATTAATCCTCCATCCAGTGAGGGGCATAAATGGGTCCTTACTGCCATAGATTATTTCACTCACTGGATAGAGGTAGTAGCCCTAAAAGAAAGTAATGAAAAGGTTGTTCTGGATTTTCTAGAAAGTTTGATGACAAGGTTCAGTGTTCCTTTTACTGTTATCTCAGACAATGCTATGTCTTTCCTCGGGATGAAGATAAGTGAATGGGCCATCAAGAATGGAGTTTACCTCAAGACTTCATCTAACTATTACCCACAGGGAAATGGGTTGGCTGAATCCAGCAACAAGAATCTTATAAGAATCATTAAGCGCACGATGGAGGCCAATAGAAGAACCTGGCATACACAACTCAAGACCACCCTATGGGCTGATCGAATAACGCCTAAAAAGGCCATCAGGGTTTCTCCTTTCATGCTTGTATATGGAAGGGAAGAAAAACTTCCACTTTCCTTGGAAATGCCTTCCCTAGACTTGGCTTATTGGCTTGAAGTTATGGAAGATGAGGCCTTAACAGTGAGGTTTTCTAAACTCATGGAGCTAGAGGAGATTCGAAACACCACCATGAATACATTGACAGAGCATCAGGCTCAAGTTAAGAAATCCTTCGACAGGAAAGCCTCTAATAGGTTGTTCAGGAAAGGGAATTTGGTTCTAAAATGGGATGAAGATCATGCTAAACTTGGAAAGCATGCCAAGTTTGATGCTCTCTGGAGCGGGCCCTATGTTATTACAAGTTGCAAAGAGGTGAATTCATTTTGCCTATCTAGACTCAATGGAGAATAATTTCCCATTCATGTGAATGGGATACACCTCAAAGCTTTCTTTTGAGGAGGTTCCACCCTGTACAGTGTTCTATCTTTTCCTCCAAGTGCTCTACACATTGTTTTGTTTTTCTTTTCTTTTGCTTGCGTGTTTTCTGTTTTGGTTTTGGTTTTTTAGACTCCTTTGCCCAATGTATTGCTTAAGGATACTGGTCTAAAATCTTAGCAGGCAAGCATTCCCTGGAGATCACCAAAAATGTTAACCATTTAACCTACCCAGAAGAAAGCTATGTGTCAACCAATGTTTTTTAAAGAAATCCTCACACAATTTTTTTTTTGCTAAGGCTAAGAATCCAAAAAAAAATCAATTTTCAAACTTTGGATTTTTTCCTCTTTCAAAGTTTTTTAGCTCAGATTCAGAATTTCATTTGAAATTTTCTGAAGTATGAAACTCCGAAAGTCTGAATTTTAAGACTTTCGGGCTTTCTGGTTTTGGGACTTTTTGGCTCTTTTTTGTTTAAATCCCTCTCAGACTTCTGAAGTACGAATGTCCAAAAACCCAAATTTCAGGTTTCAGTTTTCAGAGTTCTCCGAGTCATTTTTAGGATTTTCACTTGAAGTTTTCCAAAGTCTGAATGTCTGAAAACCTGAATTTTTAGGTTTTTCAGGTTTTGGGTTTCATATTTTTTCCATTGCCAATTCGTCTTTTTGCCTCCCAATCCCCGAAGTCTGAAATCCTGAATTTTTCAGAATTTCGGGTTTTCAGGTTTCAGACCTTTGGAGATTCTGTGCGCAATTAATTTCCACCTACCTCCGTACGGATCAGATTTTTACCATTAATATTGATATTTCTATTTAAACTCAGATTTTTACTTGTAATTTTTACCTGACACATTTTCTCTAACATTCCATTCTTGTACTTTGCAATGTCTTTTTCAAGGTATGGTTTTTTGTTTATATTCTTTTGGTTTTAGGTCTTTTTCCTCTGTTTCCTTCTCATTTTGGTTTTCCTTTTGGTTTTTCTCTATGTTTTTTGATGTCACTCCTTTGGTTCACCATGTTTCACTTTTTGAGTTTTCTCCAGGTATTTGAAGTTGTTCAAAGGATCTTTTTAGGCCTCCCATACTTCTTTTTGTTTCTCATATTCCAGCTTTGGCGATTTAACATCATTTTGCAAATTCCTCATACTTGTTCAGAGAGACTCATTCAGAGAATTCCTTTGGGGAATTCCTTTGGAAGATCATTAAGCGGGAAATTTGTTTGGGAAACTCCTTCAGATAAAATCTTTGGAGATCTAAGTTTGGGAAGTTTCTTTCAGGAATTTTCTCATTTCAGAATTTTGGAGGTTTGTTGCTTTTGGGTTTTTGGAACCTCCAGCTTTGGAAACTCTTTCAAAAAATTTATTTTTAGACAAATTGGTTTCAGAGATTTCCTTCGGAACTTTTGATTTTGGAAATTTCCGTTCAGGAAACTCTTTCGGAGATTTCCTTCAAGGATTTCGATTCGGTGATTCCTTTCAGAAATTTTCCAGTTCATAATTTCAGAAGGTTTTTTTTTTTGGGTTTTCAGAATTTCTACAACTTCAACTCCCAAAACACAGGGTTTTATGTCTACTTCCACTTCAAAGGGAAAAGAGAAGATGAAATACTCATTTCTTGGGGTTTCTCCCCAATCCTACCTGTCCTCCAACTTAGGAAACATTGGGGACACTGATCTAGGACAAATTGATCTTCCCAATTTCTAGGAGAGATTAAAGGCTCCAAACAAGAAACCATGGATGCAGGCCATCTACGATAGTGGTCTTGCCCTTGCCAACTAGTTTTCCCGCATCTATGCATTGCCCAGAATTTGTCTTAGCTGCAGCAATCCAGTTCGACGAAGGACTCCATGTCAGTTAGGGATAGTGATGATAAGGTGGTAATCCATTTGGACCTAGATTTCTTTGAGGATCTTCTTAAACTTCCATACGTTCAATATTACGCCACAATTTCACCAAAAATAGCAGTGGAACATTGGGATAAGAAAGAGGAAGTATGCTCAAAGGTTATGATGAAATCCTATCTGGCTAAGAATTTCACCAAATTACCCAAAACTATGCATCAATTAGATTTTATTCAGGAAGTCAACAATCTTATTGTGCTATTAAGAAGAGTTTAGGTCTTCCTTCTACAAAGGAATTCCAGGAATGGATGTTTTTTTATACATAGCAACTATCAAGAAGAATGATGAATTTATCCGATGGGGGGAGCATATTAGTAGCAAAATTCACTATCAGTTGGGTAAAGTGTTAGAAACAAATACCTTCTACATGACATCTTTCCTGGTATATGTGGCTACTGCTATGGGAGATTTTACGGGTTTGAATACCAGGGGTGTTCACAGCACCTCCCAAATATATGAGTTTTATCCCCAACTCACTCTGGATGAGGGAAGTAAGCATTTCCAAAGAGTCAATGATGCTTTCTTCGTTGTCATCCTCTATCATTTTGACAAAGAACTATACAATCAGAGGGTTTCTGATGAGGCTTTCCAAGAAGTATGAGAATGGGGAGACAATCTACTTTCAGTTTCCTACATTCACCTACATTTGAGATTCCTGGTTTCATAGGTACCCCAAGAAAATTACCGAGGTGTCCCACTAATAAATGAATTCTTTTGGAATTATTTCAGAAGTTGTTGGATTATCATCGAATCCAAAATAAGCATCACAAAGTAGGAATGCATTTCCATGTTTCAATTGGTAGGTATTCTTGCCCAAATATTCACAAGGTAAAAAATGTTGATGCAGAAATGGCTAAGGTAACCCTGCAGACCTTCCATCCGTGGACTAATTTTGATTATTGGGGTAATTTTGGGGAGACAGGTCGGTCCAGTGCTCATGTACCCCAATTAGAAGATATATAGATTCATTTTCGGGATGAATACATCATGCAAAAAAGGGATTATGAAAGATTAACACTTGACAAAGTTTGGTAATTTGGTTTGGCTGATGTGCCAAAGGACATGCAAGATAATGATGAGGTCCTGGATTCATCATACAAGAGTGATAATATTACCAATCAACCATTGTCATGGATTGATTGGTATGTTTAAGAATGCAACAATACTAAGGAAATGGCGGGACCCATTCTAAAGAGGACTTTCAATTGGTTGACCACCTTGGGAATCTCACCCAAAGGGGAAAATCAACCTATAAATATAGGGGCTATACCAATAATGAACCAACCAACACCCACCAAGGGAAAAAGGATGACTCAAAGGGTTCCTAAAATTCCAAAGAATATTTCATTTGTTGTTGGTGGCTCATCTCTCTCTAAGTCTGTTGCTCCCAACATTACATCACCTGTACTTCTTGTGACATAAGTAGTTGAAGTCAGTGACTCTCCTAGTGTCATCTAGGATCCATCACATCTTCTCCTTCCTCCATTATCACTTCCAATATCAGTCCTTTCCACTTCCACCATCATTTCTTCTTTCCCATCCCCTTCTATGGCCCAATTATTCTCATCACTTCCAGTTCTATCAGGTGGGGAAAATATTGGGTCACCCATTTCCTCTTCACTTCCTTTAACACTTCCATTTTCCTCAATCACAACCCCCATAATTGCTTTGTCAATTCCTATGGCTGTCCTTACATCCACACCTTCCATCATTTCTCCCTCTGCTCAAATATCAGCTGGTATTTCTTAGTCATCTTTCTCTAACTTATGTTTCAAGTATTGGATCTGCCACTCCATCTTCATCAGCTCTAGCCATACCAGAATGGTTGTTTAGACAAACTCCCGAGATAAAGAAAAAGGTTCCTCTAGAGAGATGTTATAGATCTCAGCATATTGGAGTCTATGCCCAAGAGACAGGCCAAGAGACCGAGAACCATATCAAGTCTGATGGTTAATTCATCTAGAGAGCATGTGTGATAGAATTGGTCACTCCCATTGAGGGAAAAACTAAAGAAACAATCACAGTAAGCATATTACCAGATATCAAAATTCTCATTGGGGAAGGCTACTCATGAAGAGCCAAGAAAGATGTACACACTGCTCTTGGGGCCCTTTTGGAGAAATATGACAAAGACAAGGCCACCAAGGATGAGCTCAAGGCCAAGGTTGAGCAACTCACTGCACTGCTGTGTAAAGTAACCCATCCCACTCCATCCACTAACATCTCAACTACTATGGCTATGAAAATTTCATCTACAATCGATGATATTTCTTATCATGAGCTTGAGATGCTAAGCCAGAAAGGGAGATCAGTGATTGGATGGATGGAAATAATTCTTGCAGGAAGCTAATCCTTTGATCAAGGAAGCAGTTGAGATATATAATGATTTGTAGGTTGCAAAAATCACCATTTCTAAGATGGATGAATCCTTCTCTAAGGATAATAATAATTTAAATTTAACTTTGGCAACATGGAGTGACATTAGAGAAGAGGATTCTAACTTGCTTCTTCAAGAAGAGGTGATTGATGATGCCTCTAAATTGTTTGAATATCAAAAGGCCATGGAATTCTGGTGTCAAGTATTAGAAGATCTGATTAAGAAATTGGAGGAGAAACGAGTGGAGATTACAGATGCCTTGAATGACATCTCAGAGGAGTTTGACAATGCCAATTGCAAATTCTTCAATGAAAATATCGATGCTCTTCCTGAGGATCAGATTAAGGAAAATTTCAAATATTTGGTGAAGCATGACAATGAGGTCACCAAGACTTTCAATAGTGACTCCATTGACTAACTGGTCTTATGTCAAAATTTCATAGTGAGACTAAAGAAATTCACAAATAAACTTTGAAGGTTTTCAGCCAGGATCACGAAAGAAATCGAGACAGCAGATGTAGTGAATCACTATGCATGTGGTCCTGGAGATGAAGAAACTCGGGGGGTTATCAAGCACTTCTTTGAGTACAGACACCAAATGGTTGTATGGGAGGAAGGAAAGTAGAAACTTATAGGTAAAGGAGATTCAGATGAATCAGGGAAAAGCTGAGTGGCCATGAAAGGACAGGTTCTAGCTTTAGGATTGGTCAAAGTTGTAGGGTTGACTGAGTCAAACCCTCTCAACAAATTTGCTATTTTTATGGGAGCCTGTTTCCTTAATATTAATGACATTACTATTTTTAGTAAAATGTTAGTTAAGGGCCCTGTTGTAATGGCTTAGCCTTGGAACTTATAAATAGTGGAATGCTTCCATTGTTTAAGATATATATATTTTTAAATATTTTTGGTGAAGTTTCTCTTCAAGCTTGGAAGAGTGCTTTTAGAGTTTTGTTGAAACATTTTAATTATATTCAGAGTTATACCTTGCACTTGAAGATCTATTTTATTATGTTGAATGATTAGTCATTGTATGCTTTTTGAATGCGATTCCTTGGTATTATTGATTAGTTTTACCTTTACTTTGGATTATCTATTTCATATTGTGAAAAGAATATTGTGATTACCTTTCATCAGTTCTAAGAAACTATTTTCCTTCTGTTGATTAAAAGTTTCATTATTATTATCACTTAAGTAGATGTTTAACATGTGCTTTTGATTATCCTCTTGATAAATTATTTGTGTATCAAATTAGAGTTGATATTTGTATTGTGTATGTTTAAATTTTAATGAAGGAAAGTGTGCTTCCAGTCTATGGTATTTTGTACGCTTTCCAAGTTGTAATAGGTGAAGATGGCCAATGATGTGAGAATCCTACCCACACTAACCCTTCCGGAAGTTGAACATCACTTTTCTTGGTGCATCACCACTTCTAGCATAAATTTTATTTCCTTGCATTCTCTCTCCTTAATCCCATGAAATTTTATCATAGGTCTAGTTAGCCATCTTTCTTGCATTAGAAGAAGTGTTGTGGTTAATTTAGTAAGAGGAATCTAGCCTTCTCCAGAGGTTCACCTCAAGTGGAAGTCCCATAGCTTAAGAGGTGATCCCATATGTCCCAATCACACTGAATGTCGTGATTAAATCCCAGGCCATTCTGGGGGTGCATTGGTTTGGAAACAACAATTACACTAGTTGGAAACTTGGTCTTGTCTACGAGCTTGTTGTATTACTTTTTGATTTGGTTAATTCTTTTCCATAGGTGAAGACTAGACTCTGAATGGGCTTCAAAAATGCAAGAATCTTCCTAGCTACAGAATTTAGATAACAGTCTGGTGACTCACTGGGACTATTATCCTGCTATATGGAAATAACCCACAATCTCTACTATTAATTGGGTCTGGAACTATGCACAAAGCTGCTTTGAACCTTGGTTCATAGTATTTTGAATGCTGCGGAGCCTCTGCAGCTACTGGATGATCCTTACACTTTCCTAATCTCATAATAAAAAAGTTTTTATTTAATTTTTTTGAGAGTAGAAAATTGAAAAACCAACCAACAGAATCCCCTGACTGATTTTACTTTCTCTACATTTATTCGAAGTGAAGCTTGCAACCGCCATAGAAAATTGTGAATTCTCTTGTGAGCCGGAGTCCTCTTATGGAATCTGGTGCCTCTTAATAGATTTATATAAGTGAGGGCCTATACAAAGATACAAAACATACATGCCTCAAATGAATCATGCAGAGTGTGCACAAGAACTTATTTTTCTGAAAGAAATCTACTCCTACTCCTAACCTAATTAGATGTGTAAAAGCTAAAAAAAAACCCCAAAAAGGTGGGTAAAATATCTTCCCTTTCTTATAAAGTGTGGCCATACAATTAATTTAGCTATAGGCATGGCCTGTAATAAGAGTGAAAAATTACCTTTCACTCTTCCACCCGCGGTATCAGTGAACAAAATGAATACCTCCTCAAGATGTTCATCTTTTGGTTGGAGGTGTTGTAGCTGACCCTCAAGGCCTTGAAAATTATCTTCATTCCCTTAAGTAAGCATGACCGGTATTGAAGTTTTCCTTGGTCTTGAGGAGGACCTTTCTCTAGTGGGAGTCGGTCTGACTCTCTATTCCTACCTGTTGTTTTGGATTGCATATTTTGGAACGGGGCTTCCTTGCAGGATTATCTGAAGGGTGTCATGCCTATCCTTTCCCTCCCTATTTTTAGTAGCTTTCCCGGTGAATCTAGACTCTTTTATTGAAAGCAAAAATCTTTCAATGACACTTTTTTTTCTATAGCCCTTGGACTAGTCCTAGGGGAGCTTTTGTGAGCAGGAGGCTTCCTTTGTTGCGGGGTTTATGAAGTGGTGAAGGTTCTTATTTCCATAGGCCCTTCTTCATCAAGGCATCCCCCCAAATATGATAAGTACTTGAGCTCATCTTCTTCCTCCTATGTCAAAGCTTCCCCCTTTTGTATGATGGCTTTTGAGTCTACAAATTTTCCAACATGTTTGGCTTCATCTTGCAATATGAAGTCCATTGACCAAAAATTTTCTAGGGGAGGTACTTTGTGGGGAGGAAAAACAAAGGAAATGTCTATAGCTTCTCTAATTCTCAGCTTGTGATATGAACCTCATGAGTTTGCATCACTTCTCACCATATGCTCCTCTTATTTTGTATTTGGAGCCATTACTTGTTGATGCAAAGGGTATAGTTTCTTTAAGAAAGGGTAAGGGTGGAATGGATGGTTTGGAGATGAGAAGGGGATGATCCCTTGGTGGTAATGAAGTCTTGTTGGTTGGATATTTTTTCACACCAAAATATGAGGTTCAACCATAGTACATGGGATTAAATCCCTCCTCAAAGCCAAGTGAGGCTGCCTGTTTGTTACTAATCTAAAACACAACACAAATAATATGTACAATATTCACACTATTCTAACCATTGGGGTTGGGATACAATCCTGAAATCCATATCAAAATGAAATGGAGATGTTACAATCTTTATATTAGGAATAATTACAAGGGAAAATATTATAGACGAAACAAAGCGGGAAGGGAATGAGAGGAACGTATTTTATTTCCAGCAAACACAAATCAAGAAATACTTATAAGAGTTTTAGATAACGAGTGTAATATTCAGAAACAATTAAAATGATCAAGAACACTACACAAAGAATAGCTTAATATTTTGGACGTAAGAATAATCTTCTCAAGATAGATGAATCCCACAACACAAAGTTTGTAAAATAACACCTATTTCTATTCTTCAATGATTAAAAATAAAATACAAAGTTTTTCTTCTTCACGATAGCTCTTAATATTCAAAAACTCTCCTCTTGGAATGCACAAACATCCATTATTTATAATAAAAAGGGCAGAGAGAAAATAGGATAAAATCCTAGAAAATAGCCATTTAATAAGAGTCTTATTTTGCTTGACTCTCACGCAGGAGAAAAAGTCAGAATTTGCTTCCTATGTGACAAATCATAAATGAAAAATACGTCAATTTCTAGAAGGAAATGACATGTAACATCATTGCTTATTCCATTTCCTCATCCTTGTATTCTTACAGTGATGCCTACTTGTCTCGAAACTCTTAAAACTTCTGGATTATGTCTTGCATTTCAGCTTCATCTGGTGCACTAGAATAATCACTTAGAACCTCGCAAGTTTCATGTGTGTCACTTACGTTTCCAGGAAGTTTCTTCAATCTCTTATTAAGTTTTCTTAGAGATTCCAAAACATTCTCAATCTTTATAGATTTATCAATGATGCTCAGATCAAAGATGGAAGTTGGTTCCTACTCGATCGATTCCTAAATTTGTTTATAGAAACCATTAGCAGGTAGAATGGTTGATCCTTCATCCAATACTTTGGGAAAGATCTTGAATAGATCTTCTTCGATATCACTGGTGGCGTCAATCAACTGATCTCTGGATTCTCTCAACTTGCTGCAAGCTTCACTGAGAATCTTTATCTTAAACCTGATAGCCTTGGTTAGCTAGAAGTGTTTGTCCCCATGTGGAATGACTCCTTCTTCCACTAAGACCCGAGATGGAATTTTCTTCAGTGCATTGAGGGCCTCCAAAGTTAGTTCAAGGTTTCTAGCCTCCTGTGAAAATTCATCATTCATCTTTTCACCATCCTTTTTCATTTCCTCCAAGGATTTGTATACCTCTACTGTATCATCAATGACTTTCCTTCCCTGAAGGAGTAAAATCTGAATCCATTCATCCACCATTATTCCCTTCTCATTTATCTTCTCAATAATAGGCACTGATGAGAATTTGAACCTGATCGGAGTGGGAGTAGAAGATGATGGGGTTAACTGAGAGGGTTTTGAGAGCTTAAGAAATACTTTTGTCAACTGTTCCACTTTCTCTTTTATCTCATACCTGCTCACCTTTGTTTCCTTTAGCTTTTGGCATAACACATTCATGGCATCTTGTGCATCTTATTGTTCCCCTTATATTGTTACCTTTCCCATATCCACCCTTGTAATCTAATAATCAGAAGCTAGTATGTTCTCCTTGGTTTTGTCAACTGCAGGAGTGGCAATCTCTGCAAACTTATGCCCTGAGGAATCTACTGAAACCCTTCAAATTATTTTAGGTTTCTTGGAAGATTTGATAAGAGAGGCCTTGAGTGAATTGAATTCGAAGGCTAGTATGGGAAATACCACCTTCCTCTTCCTCGAAGTTTGGTCGACCAACCATTGAGGTACGGAAGAAGAATTTTCTCCTATTGGAGGTGTCATGGTTGTATCTGTGGGTGGAGGAATATTTTCTTGTAGAGTCATGATGACCACAAGTGTAATGACTATGGGAATAGACTGAGGGAATAAAGTTGTGGAAGGAGGAGGCATTTCAATAGCCAATGTAGGTCCAGTAGAGAGAGGTGAAAGACCGAAGAAAATTCTGGCCATGGTTGATGAGAGTGGCGTTGAAATATTTGGTGAGGAAGATTGGGGGAGAGGGGGTAAAGACTCCGAAGCTAAATATTGAGAAGCAAGATCAAGGCTTACCTCTAATGAGAAATCAATAAAAGGAGAAATAATAGGTTGACTAAACTTCATTTTTGAAATAATTTCTTCTTATTTCGGCGGAGGAGGAGGAGATTCCAATATCTCAACTGTTTGTGTGGGAGTAGATGATTCAGTCCCATGCTTTTCTCCTCTTCTGACAAACTTAAACTTTATTTTACTTTTGGTATGGATTTTATCCTTTTCCTTTTCTCCCTTAGAGGGTCCCACTTCTAGAGTAGCTATCTTTAAAAATATTTTTTCTTTATAACTCATTCCCCAAGAAATGAGCCATGCCTTAGTATGGACAAGGGTTTGAGAATATCTCTTGGCAATAGAATCCTTTTCAACAATGGACCAATCAATGGCCAGAAATCCAAGCTGATCTCCATCTGACTGTTCATACCTAGGCTCCAAGACACTTTCATTATCTATGGTGCCTTCGGGTATATCGGCCAAATCTAACATCTAAAATTCTTCAAGAGTTAGTCTACTATTGGCTTTTCTTCGGATAGCAACCTCATCCTAAAGATCAACCCAGATGTCCTCTACATGGGGCACATGTAGATACAAGGTTCCATAGGACTAAATGACTCCTTAAATATCGAATCCCTCTCTAAAATTCATATGCTTTTTTTTAGATTTTCCTTAAGTTCATGCACCACATTCTTGGCCTTCACCACTGTAGAACATGTGTACCTTCCAATGGAGATTGGGAAGGAGACAGCGGCCTTGTGTCTTCTTTGTTGGAACTTGTGGAAATCCAACAGTTGTCTGACCGACTCCATAAGGATGAGTTTGTCACCTGGAAACTTGGGAAAATAGAAAGGGTTACCCTGGAATTTTACCACATGCAGATAGGTGAAATTATTTAATTGCAAAAATATGAAACCCCATTTTGAGACTTCTGCCCATGCCTCATCAAAAACTCTTCTCTTTCTCAGCTCAGGGTCCAGCTTGTAATTTTTTTCATAAAATAAAGAATCATTCACTCTTCTGAATTGATCTTCAGATCCTTTTATTGTCAGCTAAGGGAAGTACTAATATATGTGCTCATTTTTTTAGTTCCCTTTTGCATCCAAACCCAGATAGTTTCTCATTCCCGCTGCTGCATAGGTGACCTACGACATCATGTAGAAATTTCCAGTAGACAAGACCATTTTCATTTCAGAGTCTATCTCATCACTTATTAAGGTGCCCCAATCGATCCCTTGGTCATTCTTCTTTATGAAGACCATGAACTGATACATCCACTCTTGGAATTATTTTGACTTTAGGAGCCCAAATAACTGGCTCAGTAGGGTGATGATATCACTAATTTCAAGTATAAAATCACTTCTAGGGACCATCTTAGGAAACCTAGAAACAGGTGGCTTAGCCTTGATCAAGAATTTCTTACTCACGTGTTCGATGCAGTCTTCTTGATCTTTGTCCCAGGATTTTTGTGCTGACTTAAGATCTAAATCAACATATTACATAAAGTTGGGCAACTTTAGGAGTTGATCGAAGTAATCTCCGTCTAATTTTACTATAGAATATCCTGCTCGATTTCTCATTGAGTGGGAGGCTGAGTCATATTGAGAAGCACATGCCAGAATGAATTCAAGGCATTGGGTTGATACTTGAAACCCTGTTGTGAGTGGGAGACCATTTTCAGCTATTGACTTCATCCATGAATTCTAAGAAGAATCCTTGATCTTTTTCCAGATGTCTTCCATGTCTATATTGTCGAGCTCTATGTCCCAGATGTCATAATTGCAACTTATATAAGAAGAAGAATCTGTCTTCTGATATTTGTACTTCATCTTTCCAGACTTAGAAGGGATCGGGTCTGACATGAGGAGTCTTAAAAATGACTGGAAGAGAAATCAAGTATGGATGTTTGATGAACAAGTGAATAGACCTACCCTACTATTTAGATGTTGAAACTTGTAAAGTAGCCTCAAAAACCTGACAGAATAAATTGTGTGTGTCAGGAAATTGAACATGTCAAACACCTTGAAAAACCTGAAGGACTGGTAGAATTCAGATGATGTCAAGTAGGTGATAATCTCTGACACACTGCGGAATTGGAAGAGTTTCTAACACCAGTCAAGACCTGAAACACTGGTGGAGTTCGGAGGATGTCAAGCACACTGCAAAACCTGAAACAAAGGTAGAACTTGAATGATGTCAGACACCTTGTAAAACTTGAAACAAATGAAATCAGATTTCTACTTTGTCAGGACATGAAAAATCCCTACCATGTTTCTAGTTAGGAATTTTTTAACCCTTTTAAAAACTATAGGGTACCATCTATGGGAAAATAAAAAAATACCCTAAGGGTGAATTCCAAACAAGAGGTTCAAATGGGAATGTAATAAAAATAAAGAATAAGCAACCCAAAACCCTAACCCAAGAAGGAAGAGAAAATAAATACAAAATCCATCATGAACACCTCAAAAATAACCCCAAAAATCATAAAAGTAGAAAGAGGAGAGAAATACCTTCAATAAATTCGAAAAATAATCGAAGAAGGATCATGAAATTGATCAAGAAGCTCAATTAGGTTCAGAGGAGGTAGAAGCATGCACATCAATTCAACGCATCAAAATCATAAAAGGTAAAAATGATGTGTAAAAACCAACTATTTATAAGACCCTAAAATTTATTACACATAGCTTGACACGTGTGCCAACTACCAGAAAATTGGGCATTTATGACATGTCATGATGCTTAGAGACCCTGAAAACCTGAAACAAATAATTTGGTTCATTTCAGGTTTCAAGTTTCAGGAAACATGAGGCATGAAGCATGAGATGTTGAGATCCTTCCGAGTTCCAAAAACCTGACACAAAGGTGACAATCAGGTTTTGGGTTTTGGAAAACACATGACATGAAGCATGCATTTGATAACACGTGTTCCGATGCTTAGGGGTTCCGAAAACCTAACATACTGACAAGACCATCGGGTTTTAGGTTTCAGGGAACATGGGACATGTAACAAGCAAGAAACATGATTTCATGCACTGCAAACCTGAAACCCCGAAAATCTCATCCAAAGGGGAAATTTAAGATATTTTTCAAAAAAATTCCTATGGTTATCTCAATTTTAGTTGTTATCACTAAAATGAGATAACAAGTCCTGATTACATAACTCCATAGGATGAAGAGAAATGGAATACATGGAAAGAAGCATGAGTGGAAATGGATGAGAGGGAGGTCTGTGAGCCTTTATAATGATTCATCCAAACCATGTGGAGTCGTTGGATGTACTCTGGAACTATCTTCATTAAAGTTTGAAATTTACTGGGAACGGACCAAGTTGATACAATGATAAAATACTACTTTGAATTGTCCTACCAGGCGTGCCAAGAAAATTATTGATGATCACCCTTGGCGGATGGACTTTCATAGTCATAAGAAACCTTAGGTTAGTGGGATGTGTTCCCTGAGGTGACCTCCATATTTTAAAGAATCCTCTTCTTCTCGGTAGTGCGATATAAGGGTCAGAATAGTGAAACAAAACATAAACATTTAATGAGGGGCGATGTGCTGAACAAGCCTCTTAAAAAATCAATCGAGAATGCAACTGTCTGAAGAAGGGAAATGGTGAATGATTGAAAAGGGTGGATGAAATTACACCACAGGCTAGAGAAGATCACACAGAACACTACCTCAAACTACTTAAGCATAGCTTCTAACATAGTAATAACATTATAGAGATGCACAGTTTCTATGTGAAAATAAAGGTGATCAGAGAAAAAAAAAGGATATGAAAAGGATGGACAAAAAGTACCACATGGCATATTATATTACTCCAAAAAATGTGCACAATATTAAAATATAAAAGAGGCAAGATTGCTATTACAAAACCCAGGAAGAAGGCTAGAGCTATAGGCCCCTACTTTTTACAGAAGAGGGATTGATATAGAGAAGAAAACCAACTGACTGTTGTTCCTTATATTTTGAAGACCCTTGATTACAATATATAGGAGGAGGAGGAGGTAAGAAGACATCCTTTAAATCCTTTCCAACTATCTTTTAATTTTGATAAATGGAGTGAAGTGACAAGAATAGATTTTTTGATATCTTTTTCACACTTTCCCATTATCTACCCTTTCTAAAGAGTGAGAGCCATGCCTATTTAATGCATCTTTAACTATCATGTGACAAAATCTTTTGAGATGGACTTACCTTTAAAGGAACATCCCTTCAGTTATTTATTACATAAATAGATCTCTCGATCTCTTGTGCATTGGTTCTCAGGCTCATGATTTAAGTTGCGCATGTTTTTTCATTCTATTTGGAATGACCCTTTAAATACAGGTGAACCAAATCAGTATTCGCAGGTTCAAACTTTTCACACGAGACTATGCATTAACTCCATTATTAAAGTGACAAGCCAAATGACCCTTACTTCTGATCTTTTGAAAAATATCCTGAGCATTTAAAACTTATAGATGAGTCTCATAATTACTCATAAGTGATACATGGCTTGTCACCTTTTGTGACCCGCTTCTAACTTGGATTCCATTTGTCGCAAGATCCATGTGGAAGGCCCGTGCATCCTTAAGATTTCTAATTTTCTTTAGGGTTTCTAGGAATGTGTTGTGCCAAGACTTGGAATCATCCGCGGGCACGCCATTTTGTTCCTCTGGGAAATTAAAGGACCTTGTTGCATATAATGTGAAAAATCCCTTTTGGGTGGGACCCTTATAGTTTGCTCCACATGGAAACCCTACTGGAGTCCAACACTTCATTCCCTCCTTTGAATTCTGAAGTTGCACTGGTTAGACACTTGGCCTCATCTGCGATCCTGCTGCTTTATTTTTGATTTGGCTAAATATTTTCCATAGGCGAAGACTCGACTCTGAATGGGTTTCAAAAATGCAAGAATCTTCCTAGCTGCAAAATTTATATAATAGGCCTCATGTACTACAAATTATATATTGGGGACACCACACCAAAATTTACCTGAAACCAGCCATATTTGCCAGTTTTTATAGGGCACCTTCGGTAACTAAAACTCTATTCTTGTTGGGCCCTTGGAATATTGACCAAGTATAAAGGCACGTGGGCCTCCTAGGATCCCAGTTACTGGATGGTGTACAAGGCAAAAGCACATAAGATAAATGCTTAAGGAAGTAAATAGCGCACGTGACATGTGAAAGGAGGTTCGAGACTTAGCCAATTTGAGTGCCCAAGGCAGAACATGTGAAAAGCAGGATTGGTTACGCGTGGATAAGATGCCATCCTGGCAACAAGTTGGCCTAGGAAAGAGCATGCCCCAGATGGAATCTTCTAGAAGATCATCATGAGATAGAATGGAGAGCTCAGGCCTGAAGGAACATGCTCGCATGGAGGACCACATTTGACACTTGGCAATGGATCTGAGAGCACGGTAAGGTGAGTTGACAGCCCAGGAAAGTGATAAATACTAGTGCCTGCTGTGGGAATGATATACACACACAAAAGAAGGATATATCATCTGGATATACATAGGGAATAGTGGGTTAGAGAGTAAGCAAATCTCTATAGAATTTCTATGAGTGGATATTCTAGTTCAAGAAATGATGTACTAAGCATGGAGTTGTTATTTTTCTTTTCTGTTAGCTTAGTTACATATGTCTAGTGGTGCGCATGACTGTGGTCTGCTCTCTATGACACTTTGTAATGAACCAATGAATATATTGAGGTTACCTGTTATAAATAGATATGAATACCAATGGGTTTAATGTATATTTCGTTCATATGAATTCTCTTTCCTTTCATGCTATGAATGAATGGTTGTATTTTTCTTTCTGTTATAGTATATGTTCTGGAATCTGTTAAAGCACTCGGTCTGAAGTGACTACAAGGATTTGGATTTTATTCTAAGCCATATGGTTCTTGTATGTATCAACTTCTTTCCTAAATACTCTTACACTAATCATAGATAATGCTTCCCATTAAACTCACATAAAAGAGAGGCTCGGTACCCATGTGTGCCTCAGGTGAGCGCTCAGCTTCTATTGGGTGATAGGCCGGCATGCATAGGGTTCTTCCTTTTATGATAGGAGTAAAAATGACTACATCTTGGTTCCATTTCTGGGACCTCTTTTCGAAGTTGTACTGGGATATAGCATGCATCATGATCTATCTAAAGAGTAATGATAGATAGGTTAACATTGGAAAATGTTGAATCATGGTTCAAGAGCACAGAGGATGAATTTTCTCAAAGATTCAACATTGGACCTAATTTTAATACACGTAGATGGGTAGAAGAGAACATCTACCATGATCTGTATGAGACATTCTTGTGCTACTTCCCAGTAGAGTTATATGGATGGCTTTCAGCCTATGCATCTAGATGAAGTTGGCATTATGGATCACAGATATGGACCGAAGAAGACTACCAGAGGTTGTAAGATGTAGATCTGACATGGAACCGTGCTATAGATCATTGGTGGAGAGGATTACTAGCTAGCTACACTCTGGAATTTGCCATTTCTACGTATTCTTACCCAGAGGTTGTTGAGTTTGAATTTCTACGAGAACCTAGAGGAACGTTTCTACGTGTTATTCCTCTAGCTATGAAGATATTGATGGTTACCATGAGTTTAGAGGTGCTCGCAATGGCTGGCTAAAATGTTCTGTGCATTGGGTAAGGAAGCTTGGGTGGAGGAAGATAGCATATGATACGACAGAGAAGGAAAGGGAAGAAAGACAGCTCAAGTATAGTGAAGCGTGTGAAAGGAAGATTGTTAGATGATGTGAGGTTGCTAGTGTGATGGATCTATGGAGACAGACATTGTGGGAAGGAGTTGAGGTTCACGCGGAGGACATGGAACCTGAGCAGCCTGTGCTACCCCATCTTAGCAAGCGCGTAAGGGAGACCCCTTTGGCTTCTGGTGAGAGCTCGTTGCATGGAGAAAAGAGAGTCATTGGCACATATCTGAACCGACCTAGTGACTAAGCCTTGGTGCTTGGTTTTCCCAAACCAGGAAGAAGTATTGATCTAGTTGAAACTAGTGGAATAGACAAATATTTTCCTAGGAGATACAATTTTTCATTCCCTTCTTCTATGGCTGCACATATTCTAGTATTCGGAGGATTTTTTGGACAAGGTGCAAGTGTACAAGTTTTTAGGATCGCATCAAGGAGAGGCTCAAGACAAAGTAGTGGTATCGGGGTGCTATCATAGACCACTGGCACACAGTTCAGTGGGATTGTGGGGGTGCTTGGCACAGCTTCTATAGGCCCTATTTGACCCAGTGGTTCTATTGGATTTGGTGGCTCTAGAGGTACAAGACCCGGTGGACCTGGTGGATCAGGTAGTGGAGGAAACACCAGAGGGAACCAAAGCTCTGGTTCAAGAAAAAGGACCCCAGCCAGCACCTCAAATATTCTTTGAAATGTCTCTACATTTTCCAGATTACAAGGGCATTAAGGATGCTACGGAACATGTTCACAAGTGTGAACTACTATGGCGCGCGAAGGGTATCACAACCCCGTAGTTAAAGGCTATTCAATTTATGACAACACTGCAAGGGCGCGCGCATAGCTGGTATAAAAAGTATGACCCTCATCAAATGGTGGTGGACTACACTGCTTTAAAGAATGGTTTATTGGTAGAGTTCCACATTCCTGATTTTGAGTAGAAAATCATTAGTGCTTTGAAGGAGATTCAACAAGGAATGGTAGAGAGTGTGTGGGAGTATGATGTGCATTTTAAAACTCTCTTCTCTAAATTATCATATGATATTCACCCTTCATAGCATGCACAGTGGTTTTTTGGAGGAATCATCACCCCTTTTAGAAGGGCCTTGTCTCATAAAACTTTTACAGATCCACACGAAGCATTGGAAGCTACCTTGCACTCCGAGGCTATTGGTAGTATTGATACTACCGTTAGCCCATTCTTGGAGGCTCAGATTGCTGCTATGGCCAAACAGTTGGAAAAATTGTCCTCAAACTTATTCCATGAGACTCGTAGTGGTTTATGGTGCACAGATTGTGAAATAGAGAAGCACATTAAGGATAATTTCCCCCAGAGGATGGTACACACTATGATGGTAGATTGTGAGATCTGTCATGGGGTCCATGATGCAAGTAGATTTCCCTTGCTACAGCGTGTGATCAGGAAGAATGTATCTTGTTATTGCAAAAAAATTTCCTCCATAACCCATGATATGAAGGACTGTAGACTCATTGATCAGATCCATGAGGCCATTGATCATGGGGTACGCCAAACCAGCATTCTTAGTGGTTCTAAAAATGATGATCGCCATTATGAGGAGTGTGTAGATGGAGGTGCGTGTGGGAGAGATTTTTGATGAGGATTTCATGGTCAGGGTAACCGCAGAGGAAGGAGTGATTTCGCGCATGGAACATGTTTCAACTGTGGATCTATAGAACATTACAAGCATGAGTTCCCGGACTTGTTGCAGTGCTCATGGTGTGGAAAGAAGCATAAGTATGAGGAGTGCCTGAAATTATTTGAGCATATGAATCAACAGCACAGGAAGGAAAAAGGTGTTGCAATGGTCAATATCAAGAAGGTAGACATATAGTGGATGCCTCGGGTAACACAGGATGAAGGTTTAGAGCCTGTCTTGGTAACAACAAGGATAGAAGATGTGCATGTAAGAGAGGTACCAAGACAGAAGACCCTGGTTACAAGGGAGGAGGTCGTTCATGGAAAATATCCAGATCCCGCGCATCAAAAGGAGATATATCAGGACACCATGGATGTTATTTGAAGCTTACAAGGAGAGATCGAATGTCTAAAGGAGCAATCTAGAAAGGAGGAACAAGGAGAACCAAGGTGAAAAAGGATGACCTAGATGAGGTCAAGGAGGTGTGTAAAATGCTAAGGCAGGAGAACATCATTACTTTTCTAGGATCCTGGTTGAGAAAGAAGGTACCACACACTGGAGAAGAGCATGAGAGATAGGTCTTGCACGTAAACCTTCCCCCTCATAGCCTCGACTATGACAAGGAGATTACATTGAATGCAATTTTATATGGATGGCTCCTCAGAAATATACTCATTGACACTGACACGGAGGTTAATGTTTTAACTTTGGATGCATGGCATCAGATGGGAATACTTGTATTACAACCATCTTTGAATGTGTTGTATATGGAAAATAAGAATAAGGCAATGCCCATCGGTGTCTTGAAGGATGCAACTATTACTATTCAGGGAGCCAAATTTACTGGGGACTTCGAAGTCTTGGCGCTTGTAGAGGCAGACAATTTCCAAGCACTACTTGGGTGCCCTTGGTGTTACACAAATAATGCAGACCTTTGGTTCAACAAAGGGTACATCAGCTTCGAGAACAAAGAGGAGAGGGTCATTATACCCCTAGTTGATGGGAATTCGACACCCTATATTGAACCATTGGGAGAAGAAGCTCTGGACAAAATTTATGTGTGCTCAATCAGATACCCTGAGATAGTACACCCTACTAACGGAGTTATCTAGTTTGAATATACTCAGTCAGTAAGTGATACCATCTTTCTGGCTTGTGACAATTAGGCACATAGAACTTATGAATTAATGGGATGGTAGTTGAGAGGGTCGGTGACCAAGGTAACAAAGGCACACATGGTTAGGTGCCTTGGAGGAAAATAACTGCCCAAGTACTCAGGAGGAGTCTTCCCTAAGATCTTTCTATAGGAGGTAGAAGCTCAGTGGAAGAATGAGAAGGAACAAAGGGAGATGTTGAGTTATGTCTTTCTCGGCACAGTAGCTCGGTGGTGGGCTATGCATCAAGAGAGCCTTTTAGAGTGGTGCAAGGTAAGAATTGCTCTCTCTGTCAAATTTTCTAGAAGTAATGTACCCACCATCATCAAGGAGTACCATGGGAAGGAGCCTGCCTCTTTCCATATCCAGGAGTGTGAACGGGTCTAGAGAGAAGGCACAGAATCTTTACCACCATCCTACACTGTAGGGTTGTGTGCATGTATGGTACATTCATTTGGAGACATGCCACTAGATAAGGAATTGGTAAGAGCTCACAGATGACCTTATTCAAACCTTTGAGTATCAGAGTACCAAGCCATTGATTGAGAAGGTCTTACAGGGTATCAAGTGCCTTACCATGGGGGATAGTGCCAGAACAAAAGATAGGCTATTAGAATTATTAATTAAACCAAGTATAGGGGCACACTTTGAAGAAGTCAAGGAAATAGAAGAGTTACAGCTTGAGTGTGCATGTTTGGAAAAGGAGAAGGGAAAGTTAGTATATGTGATTGATGGAGAGTAATCAGAAAGCTTAGATGTTAGCCATTCTATAGGAATGCACGAGGTAGTGGATAGTATAGATTCTCATGTGTGTACCTACCATGAGCCTTTAAAGATGAAGAAAGTTAACATCAGTTCAGAAGAGGAACCTAAGGAAGCTATTATTAGGGATTATTGGATAGAGAAGGAAATATCAAAGATCATTGATCTACTGCATGAATATGAGGATTTATTAACATGTGGGTACCATGAGCTCAAATTTGTTCACCATTCCTTGGGGGTGATGAAGATAAAAATGAAGGAAGGTACACGCCTGGTTAGTAAAAGGCCCTACCAGATGAATCCTAATTTGTGCGTTAAGGCTAAGGAGGAGATAGACAAGATGATAGCTTCTGGGATCATTAAGGTAGTGGAAGAATCAAAATGGATAAGTCTGATGGTAATCAACATCAAGAAGGATGGGTAGATTAGGATTTGTGTGGACTATAGGGAATTGAATGTAGTTTGTGTCATTGATCCATTTCCAACCCCCTTCATTGAAGAAATATTTGAAAGAGTCGTTGGGCGCGAAATCTACTCCTTTAAGGATGGATTTTTAGGGTACCACCAAGTCTGAATTGCAAGGGAAGACGAGAAGAAGACAACGTTTGCCACCAAGTGGGGAATTTTTACATATACAGTCATACCCTTTGGGTTGAAGAATGCTCCTGTTGTTTTTTCACGCATAGTGGTGCAAGCATTCCAAGACTTCATCCATAAATTTCTTCAGGTCTATTTAGATGACTGGACAGTATATGGTCTGGTTAAGGACCATTATGACAACTTGAGATTAATGTTTGAAAGGTGTAGGTAGTTGAGGATATCCCTCAACATTAAGAAATGTGTGTTTGTTACTCCCTTTGGGACTCTATTAGGGCATATCATATGTAAGGAGGGCTTGCTGGTAGATTCCGCTAAGGTTGCAATTATTATGGGGTCAAGGGAACCTACTAGCCAAAGTGCAATATGTGGATTCCTTGGGCATACGGGCTATTATAGGAAATTCATTAAGGGATATGCCAAGATTTTCGCGCCTTTAGAGGAGCTACTTAGACACAAAAGTGCCTTCCATTGGGGAGAGGCGCAGCAGAGGGCATTTGATACATTAAAAGATAGGCTTATTACCGTGCCTATTTTATGTTTTCCCTCTTGGGAAAAGCCCTTCCATGTCTATGTAGATGCCTCACGAACCACCATTAGAGCAGTGTTTACACAACTAGGTGAGGGGATTATTGATCATCCTCTCTATTTTATGAGTAGGAAGTTGACACCAGACAGAGCAGAATTATACCACAACCGAGCGTGAGGCATTGTTGATGATCTACATGCTCTTCAAGTTTAGACAGTATATGTTGGCAACACCCTTTGTATTCTACACAGACCACATGACATTAAAGTATTTGGTGAACAAGCCCATTCTTCAAGGGTGCATATGTTGATGGGTGTTGTTGTTTCAAGAGTTTGAATTCACCGTTGTAGTGAAGCCTAAAAAAATCAAATGTGAGCCTGATCATCTGTCAAGGATTGATTCAGGAGAGGATGTGCAAAGTATTGAGGAAGCAATGCCAGATACCCAACTATTTAGGTTGCGGTGTGCACCCTTGGATTTGGAGGAGATTGCAGTATTTTTAAAAGAAGGTGTGGCACTAGATGGAATGAAGGCATTGGAGATGAAGCAGTTGGCCATATGTGTCATGCCCTACATGTTGATTAGTGGAGACTTATACAAATTGGGACATGATGAAGTTTTGTGCAGGTGTGTGTTAGAGCATGAGTGCCTGGCCATCATGGAAGAAGCACATGGAGGAAGTGTGGGTGGGCATTATGCAGGTGATGCCACCGCACACAAGATATTAATGGCAGGATTATGGTGGGAAACCTTGTACAGGGATTGTAGAGATTATTGTAAAGCATGTGACCATTTTCAATGCATTGGCAAACCAGGAAGGAGAGATGAAATGCCTTTGCATGCCTATCCCTAGTGCGGAGCCTTTAAAAAAATGGGTGATAGATTTTTTGGAGCCTATTGCACCAGCATTATATAGGACTGGGTCACATTATGTCATCACTTGCATAGATTATCTCACAAGGTGGGCAGAGTCAGCCCCAACTAAAGATTGCAATGCAGCAACAGCATCAAGGTTCTTATGGGAGAACATTATCACAAGGTATGGATGTCCATTGAGTTTGACCAGTGATAGGGGTACACATTTTCTTAATGAGACCATGAGGATCCTATTATCAGAGTTCATGGTGGCTCATCACAAGACTACACCCTATCACCCACAAGCAAATGGAACCGCAGAAGCATTCAACAAAATACTGAGTCATACCTTGACCAAAATCTGTGATGTTGGAAGACAAGATTGGGATGACAAAGTATCGGCAGTGTTATGGGCTTACAGGACTACGTATAAAAGACTAAATAAAGCCACACCTTTTCAATTGGTGTTTGGCGTGGAAGCCATTTTTCTGGTTGAATTTATGTTACCTTCTCTGCTGAATAGCGCACGCAAGAGGATTAGCTGATGAAAAAGAACTGGAAGAAAGGATTGATGAGCTAATGAAACTGGATGAGAGATGATCACTTGCCCGTTGGAGCCAAACAACAAAAAAGGAAAATTAAAAGGCTTGGCATGATCGCCATATTAGAAAAAAGAAGTTTGAGGTTGGGCAACTGTATGACTCCAAGTTTCTGCGTCATCCTGGAAAGTTGAAAGTCCATTGGTTGGGTCCCTACACAATTTTGAACATCCTTGATTCAGGCACGTGCCAGTTACAAGAGCTGGATGGGATGAAGTTTCCTAGACACTTCAATGGCAGTAGGCTGAAGCCCTACTATAAATAAGTCTTCTTGGTGTTTGTAAATAAGGTAGTTTTGCCAGTTAGTTTAGAAGTTTCCTTTATGCATTTTCCCTTGTGCGCGTTGTTGTTTTGGTTTTATGCCTTAGGCGCCTGGTAACCTTATTGCTATTTTTGGAGGATTTGTGAGTGCACAGAGGACCACACATCATTTAAGTGTGGGGTGGAGAAAAGTGAAGAAGCACATGATTAAAAGTACCAAGGAAGTTGTGTTGAAGAGCCTTGTTGTGTAGCCCGGTTGAAAGAGGTAGATGAAGAGAAAAGATAGAATGGTTGGTGCTAGGATAAAGCTACTTGTAGATCCCACGTACAAAGGAAAATAAAGTGTTGTTAAAGCAACACGAGGTAGGAAAAATCAAGAATCTAGACAGAAGAAGTGCCTTTGGCACAGGTTAAGCGCGCCCAAGAGTCTCCTGTCAGGTTGGTTGGGTTGCGTGCACTAGAAGGTTGGAGGATTTTTCACTCAGGAAGGGTGCGTGAGTGAAGGCACTAAAGATGGAGCTTTTTTTGAAAAATCCACATTAAATGAATGAAGTACAGGGGTAGGTAAAGTAGCATTTAATGATCAGAAAAAGGAAAAAACTATAAATAAAGGGTCGGGGCACTCTCATTTTTACTTTTGGAAAACAGAGAGTTGGAGATATAAGCGAGTGTTATAAACTAGGGTTTTCAGATTCGATCAAGTGGAAGATCTGTGTGATTAAAATGTGAAGATCCAGTTTGAGATTGTGGACCAGAAGGAATTACACGGGCTTGGAAGGAGTTGAAAAGGCCCTGTCTTGTGAAGATTTTATCCAAGTTAGGGTTTGACAAACTAGGGCACGGGTTTAGAAGAGTTATATCACGAATCTGAGATCGAAGGTTGGGAGAAGAAAGGTAGAGTAACAAAGAGAGGGTAGGAGTGATAAAAATACCTCGACCATGGCACCCAAGAAAGGAAAGGGCAAAGCTAAGGCTAAACAACCAGAACCCAAAGTAGACACAAATGAAGAATGGTATGTAGAGATGCAATACCCAGATGTGGTGATGATGGGAAAGGAATGGGAATCCCACTTGAGAAGCATACATGTTAGTGACTATAATCACCACACAAACACCATAGAGAAAGAAATGGCGTTGGAATTGGTATGCCCCACCAACAAGAGAACACCTGAAGGTTTTCCCATATATGACGATGATGTTAAGGTTAAATTGGCGAAGGTACAACTGTTGCAACTCTATGAGTTGCCTTATTTTGGGAAGCCAGATCACTTGTACCAGTGGTTAATGTCTCAGGTGCATGAAGACTATTTCCACTTTGTTAGACGTAAGATGTGCGTGACTCCCTAGTTGATTTCACAATTTACAGGCCTCATATGTGAGGGAGATAGCCTAGAAGATGACCTTGGCGACAAGGAGGCTATTCAAGAGACCGTCAATGAGTATGCCTGTAAGAAAGGGTCGTGGTACTATGATATTTCAGACATCAAGGACCCCATTATGAAGATGGTCATGCATCTGATGACTAAGTTGAATGGCCAAGAAAGATGGACGCAGGTCAACAAACCTTGGCTACATGTCTGCAGGAATATTGCAGAGGGGATGATATATAACTTATCCACGTACATTGCAGAGGAGATTGTTAAGTGCATGAAGGAAGGGGACAGGATCCTCTTTGGCAATGTCTTTCTCACCATAGTGTTCACAGAAATTAGAGTGCCAAACACACTCAGACAAGTTTAGTGTGGGAGTACCCAACCGAAGACCCTTCACCCACGCAAGAGGTTTGAGAAGTATGCTTGTGATATAATGACGGCTCCCCACAAAGCGCAGATGGAAAAGTGGTATACGTGCTTGAGGAATGCATTCGGGACAGAGTGGAGGATCCCTAAACAACTCCCAACAACCACTGAGGGAGAAGCTAAGTTTACGGTGTACCAACACTACTGCTTGGGTAGATTCAAGCTTATTAACGAATCATGGAGCCCTTGGTGCAATCTTCCTTTCACATTCACTGCCCAATACTTCCAAGCAGGAGTAAACAAATTTAAAGAATCAAAGAAGCTAAGGCTGGAACTAGGAAGGTTAGACCGGGAACACAGGGAGATGAGGAAGAAGTTGAATTACCCCGGTGGTAAGCGCACGTACATAGAGAAGTACGTGTCACAAGAGATCCAAATGACTAGGCTGATGATGCTTCCCATCATGCTGGAGGATCCACAGCGTGCATGTACATGCGCATAAGGCTGAAGTTTGAAAAGGGAACATATTTGGAGAATGAAATCTCCATACCTGAAGACCCCTTGGGGAAGAAGAAGCCAGCATCTAAGAAGAGAGGCAGAGGAGAGGAAGGAAGCACCAAGTGTGTCGACTGCTCAGACAGTGAGCATGCCATCTACAAGCACCAAGCCAAGCACCTACATAAAGAGAAAGAAGTCTCTAGTAAAGGAGAAGATGCCAGAAGTAGAGGCACCCAAGCAACCCACCACCATGGAAGAATCGCCAAAGGAAGAAGAGAAGGCCGAATCTCCTTATCAGAAGCCACCTCTCAAGAAGAAGTAGAGGGTGGATGAAGAAGCTGACTCAGAGGCAACTGATATCTTGGAGAAGTACTTGGGAGAAGGAGAAGATGAGAGTGAAGGAGGTGGCGATGAGGAAGAAGAGCCTGAGAAGGACAAAGAGCCACATGTGTTTAGTGTCTATGACTCGAAGGAAGAAAGTGGAGAGGAGAAGCAAGAGTTTGTATTTGTACGATGGCGTAAGGGAAGCACAAGATGAGGAAGGCACCGAAGACATCAAGGTAGATGAGAAGGATGCCAAGGAGAAGGGAAACCCATAAGCCTTACAAAAGAGTAGATTACTAAGGTAGTAGAGTGAGAGGTGAAAAAAATGCTCGAGGTCCTTGTTGACCAAGAGTTAGAGCACACCGTGGACATAGTGCTTAAGGAAGGGAAGGAGGAGAGTATTGAAAAGGAACATGATAGCCTAGGAGGCCCCACTCTGACAGTTAGCTTCCCTAAAGGCATGCGTGCTCAGGTAGGAGAACTCTGGATATAGAACAGAGACAGATAATGGGCTATGTGGATGACATAAAGAAGGTGTTACGTGCATGGTTCCAAAGCACCGTATCCACGGAAAGGCTCCTAGCCATGGGGTCTTTTGAAAAGATGGCGTGTACCCCAGGACCAAGAATATGCTCTCTTGGGTGTTCGAGTCACACATTGATGAGCCAGACTTTGAAGTCTGCCAGAAAGCACTCATCTCGTTGCCAAAATCTAAGGGAGACAACCCCTTAGTAAATTCTCAGGACCTTTCAGATGAGCAAGTATGCAATGCTCTGAACAAAGTTGTGGTCGAGACCGAGGCTAGGCTGTTTGTGTAAAATGATAGAATCAGAGCATTGGAGGTGAAGTTGGGGAAGAAGGAGGAAGAACTGACAGAGAAGGCCAAGAGTTTAAAATCAGGAGGAATTAATCAGCCTGCAGTTAAGGCATGATTTAAAGGAAGAAAAATTAAAGGTGCATGAGGTCTACAAGAAGGTGGATTCGATCAAGAGCACCATCATATTAAAGCACCCAGACCTAATGCCAATTCCTCAAAGGTACGCATCAAATTTTTAATGCTTAGAATACCTAACGTGCATCCTCACTATGGAGAGGTGACCCTTGGCACTAGAATCTACATAAGAAGTGGTTGCGTACCTGAAAGAGGAAGACCAGTTGAAGGTAGTAGCAACTATTGCTAAGTACAGCCAAGTACTCACAGAGATTAAGGTCGTTGCCTAGTCTGTAGAAGCCACATATGACACATGCGTGGATAGAGATAAGGTGGTGAGCTCCTTGGTCACCACGCTTGAAGCATAGTTGAAAGAGTTCCAAGAAAATAACAAAGGGAATAGGGTAGAGATGGACAAGATTTTTGCCGAGGTAGAAAATAAATCAAAGGCAATTGAGGCTTTAAGGAGCTCAATTAAGGCCCGGTTGAAGGAACTATACCCCCAAATTACCAGAAGAATGGATAAACTCACAGACCTAGGTAAGGAAATGGAGTAGATTGTGGATACTTTGGGCACCCAGGGAATTGGCCTAAGCTTTGATGAAGTAAGCACCCTGGTGGGTGACCTATGCTAGAAGTCGAAGGATGAGGTCAAAGTGTGGAACAAGATGGAGGTAGATCTGCGAAAGGACTTTCCCAGCCTATTGAATTGATTTCCCCCCCCCCCCCCCCCCCCCAATCTTCATTCCTTCCCATATTATTTCATTCCTTATTCATTTTGTAAAGTATAAGTCTACATCTTGGTTCCATAAAATAGCTTGCATCTTGGTTAAGTAAAGTGTTTCCGAGGATGGAGAACAGGTGTAGTGTGGGGTGATGTTGGGCCCTTGGACTATTGACCAAGTATAAAGGTGCGTGGGTGCAGCAGGACCCCAGTTATAGAAGGGCACACAAGGAAAAATTGCGTAAGAGAAAGGCTTAAGGAAGCAAATAGCGCATGTGACACGTGTGAAAGGAGGTTCGGGACTTAGCCAATTTGAGAACCCAAGGTAGAACAAATGAAAAGCGTGATCGGTTGCACATGGATAAGATGCCAGCCTGGCAACAGGTTGGCCCAGGAAAGAGCATGCCCCGGATGGAATCTTCTAGAATATCATCATGAGATGGAATGGAGAGTTCAGGCCTGAAGGAACATGCTCACATGGAGGACCACATTCGACACTTGGCGACGGATCTAAGGGCACGGCAAGGCGAGTTGGAAGCCTGGGAAAGTGATAAATACAAGTGTCTTCCGCGGGAAAAGATATAGAAATAGAGATAGATATAGAGACATATACACATAAGAGAAGGATATATCATCTGGATATACATAGGGAATAGCAGGTTAGAGAGTAAGAGGGGCTCTGCAGAATTGGTGCGAGTGGATATTCTAGTTCAGGAAAGGATGTACTAAGCATGGATTTGCTATTTTTCTTTTTTGTTAGCTTAGTTACATATGTCCAGTGATGTGCATGAATACGGTCTGCTCTCTGTGACACTCCGTAATGAACCAATGAATATATTGAGGTTACCTGTTATAAATAGATATGAATATCAATGGGTTTAATGTATATTTCGTTCATATGAGTTCTCTTTCCTTTCATGATATGAATGAATGGTTGTATCTTTCTTTCTGTTATAGTATATGTTCTGGAATCTGTTAAAGCACTCGGTCTGAAGTGACTGCAAGTATTTGGAGGTTGTTCTGAGCCTTATGGTTCTTGTATGTCTCAACTTATTTCCTAAATACTCTTACACTATTCATAGATAATGCTTCCCACTAAACTCACATAAAAGAGAGACTCGGCACCCACACGTGCCTCAGGTGAGCGCTCAGCTTCTGCTGGGTGATAGGTCAGCGCGCATGGGGTTCTTCCTTTTGTGATAGGAGTAAAAATGACTACAGTTCTATTCACAAGTCATTCCTATATTGCATAAGCCACAACATAAAATCTACAACAAAGGATTTCTTGTTTTCTAGTGTTTGAGGTGTGAGTTCATTTTCTCCATTTTTCTCTACCTACATACTCCAAAATATTAGTTGGTGTATTCTGACTATTTCTGAGTGTGTTGGGATTAATCATTGTCATACTCATCTTCTGATTTGGTCCTTTTATTTGATCTAAATTACCAAAATTCACTTTTTCCATCTTTTCACAGATTTCATAGTAACTGGTATCGGTCATGTGATTGTCATCAGTTATATCATCATACTGCCATCAATTTACTAACCGATTGTCAGATTTAGGGCTGTTTCGATCATTTTCCCAAATAGTGTTTCATTCACATCTATCACCTTCTATGACTTCCTCTGTCACTTAAATATAATTATGAGTTTTTGATAGCACCTTCAGAATCTAGTTTTCACTTCATTTTCATTATTTATTACTAGATTTGTAAAACTTTCCTTTCTCCCCAGTAACTGACATCGGTCTAGAGATTGAAGGTGATTACCCTCTCATACTAACATTGGTTACCCAACCGAGCATCAGCTCTTTGTGTTCTAGTTTTTCAAATCAAAAAAATGATCAAATTCCACCTTCTAGATCCATTTTTCTCCACTTTTTTGTGTTTCTTCATCTCATTAGCAGAGATCAAATCACAAGTTCTATTAGTCAGTCACATGGTTTTCAACTTGTAGGCAAGCCAAAGCTCTCGTGTTTCACATTAGCCATCCAAGTCTTTTCCACCTACCCCATCGTCCTCCTTCCATCTTATCACCTATGGACCCCAATTAGTCTCTTATAATATCCACTAGTAATGAGGATTTTGTGAGACTCCTCGATCAAAAACCCCACCACTCTATAGTATTACCTTGGTCATTCATCTATGCGTGATTCATCAAGAAAGCTTGTATATGGTATGCCTATGTTTCCATTCATCCTACTATCGACACCCACTTCTACATCAACTACTACCAACATAGCCTTAGCCTCTTCCACCTTACGAACTATGTGGTTTACTAGACTTGACCCTACATCATCAATATCTACTACACCTATGAAAATTTATCATTACTTCAACATTTGTCAGCCCTTACAATGTCCACCATGCCTTTATCTACCACCCTTAGTGTAATTCTACCTACTTCATCCATTTCTCACATACCTATTGCACAGCTCAGCCACCACTGGTGTCGGCAGCCCACACTTCTTTCCAAAACCTCATCCTCTCCATCCCATAGTATCATCCCACCGATCGCCACAAGATTATTTACATCCATCCGCAACTACTTATACATATCATTAGAAATCCACCTATTTCATCTACCAGTTATCTTGGGTATCTTTCCCGTGACGTATCCATCCCATCCTATAATTCCTTCATCATAGTTTTTGTACTCATTACCACTACATATTGGAGTATTCATCCACATCATACCCATCTTATATCCCTCCTTATACTACAAAAGGGTGATCCATCATCATAGCCCAAAAATTATCTTATCAAAATGATGATGGACAAGATGCAAGACATTAGAAGCATATGTCTCTGGCTCATGTGAAAATCTCTAAACATACGACTGAGAAATTGCAATGATGCCTATTCAATTTTCCATTCTGATGTGCATCCATATCCTACACATTGGTAAGTACCCCAAATTCAAAAAATTCAATAGCAAATAAGACCCACAAAAAAACTTGCACGGTATTTTAAACATGTGTGTTATCTCATCGCTCATGATGATGCTTTTCTCTTACCAAACATTCCCAATGTCCTCGATGGGAATGACTTTAGATTGGTATAGTGCTCTATCCCCAGGCACTCCATATTTTCATTTAATCAAGTAGCTTAGGATTTATCTAGATCACTTTTCTATCAACATTGTCAAGAAGGTCGCAATGAATGACTTGTACACAACACGCTAGTATGAAGGATGAGTCTATTATAGACTTTGATCACTTGTCTAGCGTATCACTGAGTTAACCAACTCACATTCCAATTAGCCTCAAACCAAAGTTAATATATTTGTTTACCTAGAGCTTATTGTACTAGATACATCTGGCTCCAACGCTCAAAGTCCAATTTTTTTTCACATGTTTGACGAGGCATTCACAATGGCCTCAAAAACTTGAAATCCATGTCATTTGAGGAGAAGAAGATATGCAATTTCTTAAAAAGAACACTCCCTTCAAAACCAATGATTACCTCTTCTTCGTATCAAACCAAAAAAAAATTACTCTAAAGTAAAAGGATCTTCCAACAGCATTGGTTTTGAAAGGTCTGTCCCTTCTCATCCATCCAAGGAATCAAAACCTGCTTCTAATGTTTCTCCCTATTCAGGACTTTCCAGTTCAAGTAGGAACAAACAAAAATATACTCCCATTGGAGAACCTTATTCTTTTGTTTTGGAAAATCTTATAAATGCTGTAGATAAATCACTCTTCCACTTGTTAAAACACATACTGGTTTTGACCCTTCATCATCATGTAGCCTACATGATACAAGGAGAATGATTACAATGCAATTTATCATCGCATGTTAGAGGTCGCAGTGATGGTAATTGTATAAATTTCAAAAACATCATGCAAGGACTTATTATATAATGGAGATCTCTTCTTGGATAACCCCAATGCACTGGCTAACCAAAACCTCCACATCTTCAAGAATCCATGTTTCCAAATTACACCCCATCATCCAAACAAGATGAGTGAAACCTCAACTAATGATACCAATGTTTGAGAGGTCCATGTCGTGTTTGATGTCATACCGGATCTTTCTGCTCAGTTTCCTCCCATTCCAATATATTGAGGAAATTCTTACATGATATCCTCCACCCATGGAGGCACTTTCTTTCATCTGCTTCTCTATCCCACATGGAGGAGTCTACATTCCCTTATCTTCTCCTACCATACATGGAGGAGTCCACCTTACCTTTTTTTTTACCCATGGAAGATTTTTTATTATCTTCATATGTATCTATCCCACTCATCTTGAACAACTTGTCCAATAACCTACATTACCCATTCTTTTCCCTATAGAAGAGACCAATGTTTACCTCTCTTCTTTACCAAAAGCTAGAGCCTATATAATCAAACTTTACTTCTCCCCTTCCTATAAGAGGACCCGCTAGTGGAACTATAGTGTCCCTTCCTGTTGGTGATAATTCCCCATCTGGAATTTAAAGGACCATGTCAATCTTACTATCATCTCTTCTACCCACAAAGTCTAAATCTAACCATTTCCCTGTCTCATAAACATTATTTATAGGGATTACTACCAAATCAAACATAATCTTCCCTCTACATCAGTGTCCATTCTCACATGTGGACCAACCACTTTGATTATGTTGAAAATTTTGTGCTTTAGGGGACTCCTTCGTCTGTCACGTGTCTCAACTGCAAATGTAGATGTTGTCTGCTGACACTTCCATGATCTATCCAACGATGTTTCAAACAACCAAACCCACCATACCCATGCCAGTTGTAGCTAACCCTTCTTAATCACCCTCACCCATACCTAAACCTTTACCATCAAATGAATTTTTTTCTATGCCTAAAACCTCTACCTGCACCCATATCTTCCTCTATGTCGAGACCCATTACCACATTAGGTAGTCATGTCTGACATCAAGCCTAGTCCATGCTCCATATCAGAACTAGATTTAGCCACAGGTCCTCATAAGTCATCGTCAAAATAACTATTCACCCACCTAAGAGGAAGAACAAACCTATTAGGCCGCATATACACCGAGCTTTGCCCACTACCCCTTTATCACCTTCACCACTTCCATCTATCCTAGGTCTGCACCCATCAACCTTGGTCAATACAGCCTCCTACCCAAGGTAAACCAAAATCACAGACAGCCCACCTCCTTGTCACGATCCTCTATTCCACCTCAAATTACCTACACATCCTACACCTTATGCTTTACCTACATCCGTTCTACCTCCTATAATTACACCAATTCTTGTATCCTCATCGTTACCCATACCATTCCATTCTCCTCAACCAGTCCCTTCCACATTGTCCTCTTACCACCTTCTTCACTACACCTCCATTATCTCCTTGGCTAACCCATGTGCCCTTCCTTCATCTGACTTCCCTTCTACATCACACACTCCATCTTAACCTTTATCCAATGAAGGTACAACCCAAGCACAAAACCCCACTATACCTTACAAATAGGTAGTTAAGCCTACAATGCCGACTCCAACAACTAGTTCAACAACTATACTTTTAACTAAGAAGGTGCAACCCAAACCCAAAACCATACTATATACAAAAACAAGTAGTCAAACTCTCTCAACCTCCAATTACAACCTCTAGTGATTCCTCTCCCACAAAATTCACCCACACTTCCATCTAGACCCACATTTACTTCACATTGTGATCCATTGGTAGAGTCTTATGCCAACATCTTAGCTAACCATTTTGTAAACCTCTGTCATCACATTGACACCTACTTAGACCTTATGACCCACTCAAAACTAAACTAGAAGGGTTTGATGATATGAGAATTTGTCACTTAAAATAATCTGTCTAGGGCATGATATGGAAAATTGTAAGGATCTTGAGGACTATTCTTCTCTAATTATGTCCTCTCAAAGAATAAAACTTGACGATGATGATTTTTTAGATGAGGACCCTATTCCACCTGCTCCTATCACCACATAGCCTCGTCCCATACCTATTCCAGTGACCTCCATCTCCACATCCACAACCATTTTATCCTCCTCAAACATTTGAGATCAATATGGTCCGCATCAAAGAGTTATCCAAACCTCAACCAAAATTCCAATGCGCTTCATTACTTTCACAAAACCATTATATTCCCTCACCATATATTTTTCCCACCCTACCAGTACAACCTTTCATGACTCACCTTCTACTTCACCATAGATCAATATGGTTCAAGTTTCCACTCGAGCCCAAAAGTACAAAGAAAAGGATAAAACAACTATCTCATCCATTACTCCTTTACCCAACATTCCATCTACACCTACACCTAAAATCACCATCCATGGACCCGCATACCCTATTTATGATAGGGTTTCCCATCGTAAAATTCTTAAACAATTACACCAATATACTCTCAAAATGTATTTTTACGACCTCTATTATCTCAAAATGTCTTTGTATGACCTTGTCCAAACCTCTGAGTGTCATCTTCAGGCCCTCATTGAGGTCTTGTACAATCTATTTCTAGGTTCTACACTATGTTACCCTACGCCTATTTCGCATCCATTATCACTCCTCATCATACATGTCCGCTCTCACCACTTCAGCTCCATCTTCTGCTCCCACTAGCATTCATCAAGTATCCACTCTTAGTTTCTTTGACAAAGAGATTGTTCGGCTCTAATTAGATGATCCTGACCCCACCCTATTCATTTCCATGTCTACATTGATAATATATGCACGTTCGACACGTTATGATTGATGGAGGGTAATAGGTATCAAAATAATTTCCTCCCATGTGTATCAACCAAATGCACAGCCCTTCCAATTACATGCATAATAACCCAGTTATGTTGCATTTCATTTAACAATGTCGATAACCTCCACCCTCAACACCATCATTCTCCACATTTTTCGTGTGGCCCCCATGGCATTCCTAAATTATTCTATGTCTTAGATGGGGGAATTCTAGTACAACCTGCTACTTGGTCCAACCCTGGATTCACACCATGGGTTGTGTTTCTTCAACCTAATACACCATTGTTTAAAAATTTGAACAGTGAAGGTCATAACTATACCATCTACAAACTAATCACTTTACCATTCAATAACTTATAACATGCTCATATCAACCCAATGATGTCCTTTATATCAGTTATGGCATCTACCACCACTACGATTTATTCTTAAGCCACTCCCTCATCCACCACTTCTACTACTACATATTCCAAAACCAACTCCTCTATTCCCACTGCTGCCACAAATTTTGTAGCTAACCCATCAACCAACCCATCTACTTCTCAAAAATTCAATGCTTCTTCTTCCCAGTATGTCCAGTGATTCATCCATTCCCGCTACCCACATACCATCTAATGATCCCTTAGAAAGTGTTTTTCAATGCCTCACTCTTGGGGGAGAACTTCCTTTATAACATTGACACATTCCTTATTCCTCAAGAGTAGGGTAAGCTTCACCAACATCCCCGCTATGATCACTGTGTATGAAAAGTTTCCCCCTATGGTCCACCTCACCTTCACACTAACTTAACATATGGGGGACTTGATGCTTCTATCTACTCACCCAAACCACCTTCCCAAACATCAACCATTTTCCTACTGACCTTCAATGTTTCACTAACCACCGCTTCGCCCACACCTTCCTCCATTGTTGTGCTTGTAATGGATTTAGATTTGGTTTCTATGACACAAGGCCGCCATATTGTCATTCTTTGCACTACCCATAAGCATAATGACCTTCAGTGACTATCAGATTTTCTGAACCACCTTCGAAGAAGGCCCAAGTCAAAATCATTGAGGATGATAAACCTTCCCCGCCCCATTCACCTACCTCACCACCTTCACCTACAAATTTTATGGATGCATAATCCATTCCTCCTAACTTGTTTTGTCATGAACACTATTTCCCTAGAACCTATGAATTATTATCACGATGGTGAGGCTCCCTCTTCTCTTTCCTTCATGTATCTTGACATGATCGATGATGAAACACCTTCTATTAACCTCATTCAATGTCAGGATGATGAATCATTATCCATATACCTTGGTGTGGAGGATTCATATATTCATTGCTTGTTATCTTCTGAGACACAAACTCATGTTGAATGAATTGACCATCAAAATCAAAATTCACACTTATGATGACCCACACATTCTAAAGATAGGACAATCTTTAGATGTTGCTGAACAAGAATATTTCATTTCTTTCCTCTAGGATCATAGAAACACTTTTTCGGTTGATCCTATCGCTAATAGGCCTGGTACTGAGCTAGATACTGTGGTCCACAATATTGTAACTCATTCCTGATGTTAAATCCATGAAATAAAAGATGTGAAAAATGAATCCTCGCATTGTCATTATTGTCAAAGAATAACTTCAATGCCTCCTTTATGTTTCCTTCATTCTACCCATTGATTATCCCCACCTAGATCTATAACATTGTTCATGTCACAAAAGTGATAGGGGGACTTCATGCATTCTACCTACTGGATTTCTATGACCTCAACCTGGCTTTCCCCAAGGATGACCATTTTCCTCTAACTAGTATTGACCAACTAGTTGATCTCACTGCCAACCATGAGACTGTTATCACTCATGGACAGTTTTTCAGGTTATAAACCAAATGGTTACTCACCTCGAAAGATAAAAAAAAAAACCACATTCATCACTTATTGGGGGACCTTATGACTATCATGTCATGCCCTTTGGCCTTAAAAATGTTGGTGTTATATATCAGTGGGATATGACTTATATCTTTTATGAAATCATGTATAGCATATTGGAATTACTATGTTGACAATCTCCTTGCCAAATCCAAACATCAGGTCGAACATTCCTTACAGTCCTTAAGGTTGTCTTTGAACTTCTCATCAAATACTACATTTGCCTTCAACCTAAGAAGTGTGTTTTCATTGTTATCTTGGGAGAAATCTCCTTAGTTTTATCATTTCTTCGAGTGGAATTGAAGTTGATCCCACTAAAATCAAGGCTATTATCGAGATTCCTCCACCTACTAACCTTTTTCAACTACGTAGTTTTCGAGGAAAGTTTGCAATCTATTTGTCTCTTTATTTCTCAAGCTTTCTGATCGCTGACCATCCATTTCATCATCTTTTCAAAAAGGATGTCTAATTCAAATGGGATGATGAATGCCAAAAATGCCTTTGATACCTTAAAACAATACCTCCTCCAGCCACCTGTGCTCATTCCACCTAAGGATGACCAAACCATTTTACCTTTATATTTCTTCCACCAATCATTCCATGGGTGCTTCACCCATCACCTCACTCACGATCGTTGTGACTTTGAAGGAGCTTTAGATTTGGTTTCTTATGAAAAATTGTGCCATACTGTCATTCCTTAGCACCACCCATAGAGCATAAATATACTCATAGTGATAAACGATATTCCAAACCACCTTTCGCAACTAAGGATATGAGTCCATTAACCTACTATTGAGGATAGGATAAACCTTCCCCACCACTACTTCACCTATAGGAGTTTAAATGGATCTAATAATCCATTCCTCCTAGCTTTTTTTTCCGTAGCAAACACTCAGAATGGGCTGGGACCAACTTGGACTTGATCAACACTGATTTTGTGATATGTAGGCTCTCTCTTCTCTTCCTTCATGTATCCTGAGCAAGACCTGATCCTGCATGACAAACGATCCTTCTATTAACCTTGCATTGAATGTCAGGATGATGAATCTATTCTCATCTACCTTGGTGTGGAGGATTCTTAAATTCATTAGTCGTTACCTTCTGAGACACAAACCATGTTGAATGAATTCACCATTGAAATCAACATTCACACTCAGGATGACCCACACATTCTAAAGAGTGATTAACTTAGATTAATTAAAATAATCATGGTGTTGAAAATGTGGGCAAGATTAGGTGAGTGGTTTGAAAATGTGGGCAAGATTAGATGAGTGGTTTGAAAATGTGGGCAAGATTAGATGAGTGGTTTGAAAATGTGTGCAAGATTAGGTGAGTGGGGGCCACGAAGAATGGGTGAGGATTTGAATTATATTTTTAATTCATAAGTGGAGGATTTTAGGTGAGTGGGGACCACGAAGGGTGGGTGAGGATTTGAATTTAAATTTTTAATTCAATAATGTAAAAACATGGAGAATAATGACATGTGATGAGGATTAGATTATTTTTTGGATTTTGAAATGGATAATTAATCAAATTATATTTGATTAATTTGAAATGTATTTTTGTGGGAAATGAGGAAGGGGAATTAATTGATTTAGGATAGATGTGAAATTGGGGTGTCTACACCTACTCAACCACAAAACCTTCATTGTCACCAATATTGACCCCTTATATTACGTGTACGCTAAGCCTTACCAAAATCAATGTGTTATACATTGGCTCATGGTTCTTGCAGATCTAGATCTTGAATTCATCCATCAAAATTCTATCAAAGGACAAACCATTACTGACCAACTTGCAATCACACCTCTCTCTAGAAACCAATTTTCTAACTTCAAATTCCCTGATGAATCTATTGCTACCATCTCCCTGGATGATACCCTTTACCAGATGACCTTATTCTTCAATGGTTCTAAATGTCAGCATGGGGGTGGTGCAGGCGTTATCCCTATTCTTATTAATGGTGATCCTATACCATTATCTTTCAAACTATATTTTGATTGTAATAAAAATATCACTGAATATGAAGCACCTGTATTAGGTCTTCAAACCATCATATCCTTAGATGTTAAATCAATTGATATCTTTGGCGACTCTCAACTAGTTGTGAACCAAGTCAACAGTATATACCAGTGTCATAGTGAGATACTTCAAAAGTATAAACGTCATGTTGACATGATTTTAACTACCTTTGACCATTATAAACTTCAAACCACCCCACGTTTCACTAACAAATTCCTAAACACTGTGGTCTGTCTCGCTTCTCAAATACCCACTTTTCCCTCTGAATCAAAAATATTTTTCGCACTACAAAGGTTACAATCACCTTCTTATCTATTCTAACATGTTAAATTTGTAGGAAACATTGAAACTGACCCACCTGACATTTGGTATAAACACTTTGTTGACTACCTTTACCTTTCAATTCTACCTCCAGATCTTACTCACAATGGACAATGAGACTTTTTCAAAAGTGTCTCGTACTATGTCATCATGGGTGGTCTTCTCTATAAATGTGGCTTTAACAGTATCCTCTTACAATGCCTTACAAGTTATTAAATCTCATACACCATCAAGGAAGTTCACAACATGATTTGTAGAGGTCATTTCAGTGGCTTCATTGTTACTAAGCACATCCTTCACCTCAGCTATTACTGGCCAACCCTAAACCAAGACTATTGTGACTATGTCAAACATTTTGTGAAACGTCAACAACATTTTAATCTTCATCACACCCCTAGTGAAGCCTTGCAGGTCACACGAGATCTTTGGCCTTTCTTTCAATGGGGTTTGGATCTTTTCGGAGAGATTAACCCTCATTCTTCCCAACGTCATCAATGAATTATTACCGCTACCAAATATTACACTAAATGGATGGAATTCATACTATTACGAAATAAGGGATAAAATATATGGAATAATCCCTCACAGAACCGCAACAGTAGAAACTAATATGTAGAAAATATTACAGATCTCAAATAAAAGTGCAGAATAAAATAACACAACACAAAGAGACAATATTTAATGTGTTTCACCCTATTTGGGCTATGTCCATCAAGAATCACTTTCTCAGATTTTATTGCAAGCCATCACTCTCTCAATACAATACCTAGATCTGTTAGGAGCTATGCTCAACAAAATCTATAGAATTCACACCCGAATTCAAAGCACATCTGCAATGATTTTTAGTGGTAATTTTTAGTGGCCTCATTATCACTAAGCACATCCTTTGCTTCAGACTATTAATGCTCAACCTTAAACCAAGAGTTTTGTGACTATGTCAAGCATTGTGTGAAATGTTTGCAACATCCTAATATTCATCACACCCCTAGTCACGCCTTACATGTCGCACGAAACCTTTGGCCTTTCTCTCAATGGGGTTTGGATCTCATCATAGATATAAACCCTCATTCTTCCCAACGTCATTAATAGATAATTACCACTCCTAAATATTACACTAAATGGGTGGAAGACATATCTCTCATCTCTACAAAATCCAATAAAATATGTGAGTTCATCAACCATCTAAACATTTTTCACTTTGGTGTTTCTCTTTGCCTCATCATTGATAACAAAAAACAATTCAAAAACAAAACCCTACAAAAACTTTGTGACACCTTTGGCATTCAACTTTGTTTTTCTTCACCTTATTATCCTCAAAACAAATGGCCAAGCTGAATCGACTAACAAAACCCTTAACAAAATTCTTATGAAATTAGTTGATGATATTGGTAAGGATTATCACACGTACATTCCTTTCACCTAATGTGGCTTACTGCACTAGTATTCGTACCTCCACCACTCTGCTAGACCTTTCTCTTTGGTCTACAATATAGAGGTCGTTATCATACCTCTTGAAGTCCAAATTTCTTTAGTTTGTATCTCACTCAAAGACATGATTCAATGATGATGACTTTTTTCCAAGATCGTTTGGCCCAACTTGATTTATCTAGATGAATGCCATTTAAATTCTCTCGATCACCTCCAAATCTATCAAAAATGTATCAAACGTGCCTAAAAAAAATGTGTCCATGAACGAATATTCAAGGTCGAAGACCTTGTCTTGAAGGAAAATCAACATGTAACAAAAGTGTAGAAAAATAAATAGGGGAATTTTCACTCGTGAATCACTTTGGACCCTATATCGTTACTTATGCCTATGGATTGGGTACTTATCATTTATCTTCTCTTGAAGTTAAACCCAAACCCAATCCTCTTTATGCCTTGCATATTTCAGATAATTATATTGTTGAATCAATTGTTATATCACCTTCTGTTTATTAAATGCTCATCCCTTGAGAACCATTTACCTTTCACTTACTTATTTTATGAACCAACAACTAAACCAAGAATTGTGTTATTAACCAATACCTTTTAGCCTTATCTTCAATATGAGTACCATGGCTCTACTCATGGATATGATTCTCATGGATACTTTTTGTCCTTTTATAAGATGGAATCCCATGGTCGTTATTCACTTAAAATACTTTCTTTCATAGTTAACCTTTTGCGTGTGCTATGGTTTTTTCCTTCATAAAATAAGCATATACTCCTTTATAGTCTTGTTCATGACCTAAAATTCCAAAAAAAAAGAGTTCAAAATATATATATGGGATAGTATTCAAATTCAACTCCTTGAGTCAAAATTCTGGATAATAGATGATTCCCTCAAAAAAGACATCTATCTTTCTATCTTGTTGTTATAAATAGACTACTCCCTCGAAGGAGAACTATAAAAATCTATCCCTATTAGTACATAGTCTATCACAAAAAGAAGACTATTTCTATTAAAATAAAAATAAAATATTCTGAAGCTTCCCACATTGATCAGCTTCACGAAGACCTCAAGGAGTCATTCTATTCATCCCACATATACCTTCCCACATCGATCAATCTATAAAATAAATTAAAAAAATCAAAAAGTTTTAATACAAAAAATTATCAAAAGAAATACAACTTTTTTTTCATGGATAAGTTGCCTATTTTGGTTTTGGGTATCTTGCAGAAGAGGCATGTTGTCTCACAACAAGGTTACACTAAATACACCATTTCACCTCACCTTCCTTTCTTTCTCATCTTATACCTACTCAAGGGACATGAAAAATGTGAAATTTCATGATCATGTAACTTCTTTCACCCTTATGAATATTCAATCATGCACTTCCTTTAGGGGTTTAAGTTCATAAACCAATCCTCGGTATGCTCATTAAGGTTATTACCTACTTCTGCAGAATTTTATCTCTTTTTACCATTCGTCTCTTTTCTTACTTAATTATTCTTCTATGCATAGGACTAGAAATTCGACACCTACATTATGGTATTTCTTCTCCTTTAACCATGCCTATTGTGACATATTTTTATTCAACCATTCTCATGTCAAAACCTACATGTCAACCATGCCTCACATGACATAGAACTCAATCATGCCTAAGAACCTACCGACCCATTCATCTACCTCATCATATTCTTCCCTATCTTATGGGAGAACTAGTATCGGTATGAGGCCCCTTTTCATTGGGGCTATGTAGGTAGCTCTTCTAGGGCATGGGGCCCTTGGAGGTTAGTTCGACCACTTTTACCCCAAATGCATGTTTTCTCCTCTTTACATTCACATTCTAACCTAGTTAGTTTACATTTACAATAATAAGCTTGGAAATTAATATATTACAGAATGCAGGGTCATTAAGGTCATTTCATCATACCTACAATTTTATAACCTCAACCATATTCTACCTGCAATCATTTAACATTTCCATGATATCAATTACTTGGAAATTTAGACACAAGTGGTGGTATGGAGGCACGGTTTAGTGTACTCAGGAAGATTAGTAAGTTTGAGATTTTCAGGAGGAGGAGATCACTCTTGTACCTAGACTCCACCATGCCTACTCTTGTGTAGAAGATGTCTGGTACTTGACTCAATCTCTTGTTATATTATATATACTGAGATCTCTATGCTTTGGAGGACATAGCCTCAACCATTGGGTGAACTCATGGTAATGCTTGTTAATGTGTGTATAACTTTTGTGTGATTTGGATTATTCTATTTTATAATCATTCCAAATGCATCATCAGATTTTGTAAAGGAATTGTATCTATGTATCAATACATGTGTGCACATGGATTTTTAATGTAAGTATATTAAAAACTCTCATAGCATTATCTCTCGCTTAGTCGACAAAATTCCCAACACTTACTCCATATTGTAAACGTAGTCTATCCAACTCAACCTAATGACCTTATTAATGTAAAACCCAATATAACAATCATTTTGGGCATGCTTTCACCGCATCGATCAACTTGGAAAGACCTCAAGGAGTCATTACCTATTTTTCCCAACATAGACTTCACCACATTGTGATCAGTCTAATTCACTTACAAAAGCAAAAAAAATACAAAACATGCAAGTACAACGTTGTTCAACCTCATGAACTTGCCTTGTCTTATGGTCATGTTAGATTTCTTGCAGACCTAGAGGCATGTTGGTGCTCACTAGACAAGGTTACGCTAAACAACCCATTCTTGCACCTCATCTTAGTTGTGTCTTTAGGACCGTATCTTCTACCTTGGACTACAAGGGACCATGCTACAAACTGTGACATTTCATATCATGTAACTTCCTATCGATCCTTTGATAAAAGTCAGATCATGTACTAGATCTTTAACCTGGAACCATATTGCATCCTATACGTATGCTTGCATTATGGTCCTTGCCACTTCCTATTAGCAAAATCAAAATCACCTCTTACCTAAAACCCATTTGTCTCTTATTCTTCACTCATTGACCTATCTATCTATGCACTGATTAGACTTTGTCGAACACCTCATTAGTTCCTAGGATTTGAGGGTGATCTCCTTCAACCATGCCTGGGGTCAACCTAGATCTTCAACTCATGCCCGAGAGAACAAACTCTACATTTTGTTACCATCCCTTATCAATACAAGCTAGACTCATAATCATGGGCTAAAACCTACCCCCCCCATTTGGGTCATCTACTCCCATCATATTCTTCCCCTTTAATAAACTATCATGGGAGATTCACTTAACCATCGGTCCCTGAGGCCCACTTTTCATATGGGGCTAATGTACTTACAATCACTACTAGGGTTCATGGGGCCCATTATTAGGTTAACTTAGGTCACTTTTACCCCTAAGTTAATTTTCACCTCACTTAGCCACATTCACATATACACCTCACCATGGACTTAGTTCCTAGCCTATTTACATTAACTAAGATTGGAGTCTCTAATAAATCATAAAATCATACATTGGGACTCTTCCAAACCCTAAAATTAAAGTCCTATTCCATTCTCTAACAACACTCCAACCATATCTAAGTGCATCACCCTCACTTAACATCTCCATATTAGCATATCAAGATCACTTGCCAAACATAGTAAACATTAGGACATACTTATCAACTATGACTCATTCACCTTAAAACCAGTAACTTGGAAATTTATCCTCAGCTCAACCATGCAATACACCTAAACTTAACCATCAGTTCCTTTATCTATGACCTTACAACTCTTTAGCACATGCCTTACTCACCTAGTTTCCATGGAATTCTATTGCAATAACAAGTGTGAGTATGAAAACCAATACATGCATTAAAATGACAACGACATCATCATCAGACTATAGTAAAAGGGACATGTTTATGCATCAATAGCATTGGATGTATCCATAGGGATAACATAAATCAAAGTATCTGCAGAACTGAACCATCCATCACCTGACAATCATCGCACCTCTGTTCCCCAGATTTGAACCTAGCAACAAGTACCACTCATGTGGTTTTCATAACCTTTATTACCTTACTATACCCAACCTCATAATTCAATTGAGTATTTCCATGTATACTATTCCCCAGATATGTGGCATCTTCCCACCAATCCAGCCTATGCCTAAAAATTTAAGTCTTTCCAACTTTCTTAACCTCTGACTCTGCATTGTTGAGTCTTCTTAGCCACATTCACTTAGCCTCACTATACATTCCTGACTCTCTGTTGTAATCACAGTTGTTCTAAAAATCCATATTTATGAACTTATCACCCATTGCCCCTAATGTCATGATGTTTATCCTTACAACCATCAACCTTTGGTGCCTATGGAACAGAATCGCTCATTGCCCGATTCTTTCACCGGTGCTCTGTGTTATGTTTCATAGACTCATATCCTATAGCCTTGGATTCAACTATAACCAACCCATACCTCAGCCTTGTTTGTCCCATAAACCTTTATTAGACCTTTGACGAAGTAGAGTTTGCAAGCTCTTCAAAAACCTTTGGTTTCAATATCACATTAGTGATCAATTTCATGTGTGTAACATTAGATCTTCCACTATTGTATTGTACTGAGAACCATAACTCATTTCATTACAATAAAACCTACCTTATTTCAGTTTCCTATTTACATCAAATTACACAGTGGATTGATCAAACCATTCTACCGAAGCATCACACTTCTTGAACCTAGCATACGTCAGACATTTCAGTGGTCATGAGGGCGATACCTCCACCCATGTTCTTTTGTGGTAACCTAATCTTGTATTAACAAATAGTCCTTCCCAGACAAAAAGACTTCTCTACGATCAGCTTGGATAATGTCAAAAACATGCACATTATACAATACAAGCTACACGACAAAAAGGTTATTCCTCCTATAGACACAAAATTTGGTTCTGTTGGACCCCTAATATGTAACTTAGTACCTAAGGTGATGAAGCCTTATGGCTAGTGGAGAGACAAGGTACAAAGGCATAGCACAAAAATAGTTCTCAGGAGAGGTGACGAAGGCGCGCACCTCAAGGAAGGTATGGAGTCGGGACTTATTAAGTTTTGGGAAAATAGGAAAAGATGCGCATATGGAGTCAAATGGAAAAACAACCAAATACAAATGTGGATAAGCTATAGAGACTTGTGTATCCAAGAAAAGGATATTCTAGGGAATCATTACAGTTATCATGAGAGGATAAGGAGTTGAGGTTGTTAAGGATTAGCTAGCACATGCATGCTAAAGGAACTCGATTGAGGGAAACACATGGTGACATTTGGCAGATTCCTAAGTAGTGGTAGAGAAATCATGAAGAGATTCCAGTAGTATTTTGCACAGGGATGATGGATGAGATAATATTCCTTTGACGATTTGATATAGAGGATCATTTCTAGAAGAATAACAGGAGGAGGAGAATAAGAAAAGTAGTGTGTAATGTGTGTAATAGAGAGCTCTGTGATGTAAAGAAAGCTATTGTGCTACTATGAACAATGCCATGGATGGAACTCATGGATGATGTAATCTTAGCTACTGTATTTTCACTTATAAATATAATGAAGCAATTCTGTAACACTCTTATAATGGATCTTGATTTGTGTTTTTCCCTTTATGTTCATGTTTGTGTTACTAGTTTTCTCAATGTTGTTTCATGGGTTGATTCTTACTTTCAGTTGATCATGTTAAATCTATGTTTAGAATACATCAACTAGGAGTAAAATCTTACATCTAAAATCATGTGGACAATTGCATTTATTCTCTGGTTATGCTACATCATTCATGTTGATAAAGAACATTATCATGAAGCTCACATAAAGGAGGGACTCAGCACCTGCGTGCACCTCAAGTGAGCTTCTAGGATAAGATTGGATGATATGTCAGTGTACTTGTGATTAGTTTCTTAAATAGGTAGTGATAATAGAGACTACATTTTGGTTCTATTGTCGAGGACCTCTTTTCAAAACCATTGTGAGAATGGTGTGTGATGAAAGAGCGCTTGACCTTGGACAGTGTCGAAGCATGACTTAAAATCATGGAGGATGAGTTTTCTTAGAGATTTAGTACTGGACCTGAGTTTGATACACGTAAATGGGTAGAAGATAATCTGTATCATGAGCTATATGAGACCTTCTTCTGTTGTTTTCTAATAGAGTTTTATGAATATATTTCGGCGTATGCATCTAGATCAAGATAGTACTATAGACCTCATGTATGGACCTAAGATGAGTATCAAAGGTTACGTGATGTTGATCTGACTTGGACACATGTTGTTGATCATTGGTGGAGTAGAGTGTTGACTAGTTATACCTTGGAATATGTTATTTATATGTATTCTTGTCTGGAGATTACTGAGTTTGAATTCCTAAGGGAGAAAAGAGGATCGTTCTTGCATGTTATCCTTTTATCTATAAAGATCTTGATCATCACACCAAGTTGGAAGCATTTCCCATGGTTGGCTAAGCTTCTTCTGAGTACTAGGTGAGGAATCTAGGGTGGAGAAATATGGCAGACCTTGTGGCTAAAAAGGAGAGGGAAGAGAGACAACTCAAGTATAATTAAGCTCATGAGAAGGATTTATATAGAAAATACGAAGTTATTAGAGTGATGGATTTTCAGAGGTAGACATTGCAGGAAGTAATTGAGGTTCACGCAGAGGACGTGGAGCCTGGACAGTCTGTGCTACCCCATCTTACCAAGTTTAGAAGACAGATCCCTTCAAATTCTGATAAGTGTTCATCACTTAGAGAAAGGAGAGATGTCAGTTCACATCTGAATCCACTTGGTGACCAACCCTTGGTGCTTATTTTTCCAAATCTAGAGATAAGTATTACTAACCCAATTGGTATTTGTGGAAGTGACTGATCGGCACCAAGGAGGTATAACTTTTCATTTGGTACATCTATGGTTACACAATCATTTCCTGTGTTTAGAGGTATATTTTCTAGAATAACATTTGAGAAATGTATGGGTACAAAAATATTGGGTATCACATCTAGAAGCGGTGTGGGACACACATCTAGTAGCGGTGTAATATCATATATTGTTGGCACACAGTTTAGCATAATAGTGGGGACACAAGGCACGACCACTTGAGGACCCTTGTTAGCTACGGGAGGTGGATCTAGTGGAATATAAACTAGAAAACCTGGCATACCTAGTGGATCTAGAGGATTTAGTGGATCAGGAGGGACAGGTGCTAGTGGATCTAGTTGATCTGGTGGTGGAGGAAACATGGGGGGGAATCAAGGTTCTAGATCGGGCAGACACGGGCCTACCAGACTAAAAAAGTATTTGAGGATGTTTTCCAGGGCACATACACAAATGTGATCTGATATGGTGCACGAAGGAGATCACTACCCCGAAATAGAAGGTAAGTCAGGTAAGTCAATTTCAACAATGTTGCAAGGAAGTGTGCATAGTTGGTACCAGAAGTATGACCCTCACCAAATAGTGGTATATTACAATGTGTTGCATAATTCCTTCTTAGTTGAGTTTCATATTAATGATTTCTTACAAAAGAGCATTAGCGTGCTAAAGGAAATTCAACAAGGTATGGCAGAGAGTGTGTGGGAGTATGAAATGAATTTTAAGACTCTCTTATCAAAATTGTCTTATGATATTCATCCTTCTTAGCATGCTCATTGGTTTGTTAGAGGGTTGATAACACCTTTTAGGAGAGATATTTCACACAAGACTTTCATAGACCCATGTGAGGCCTTAGAGGTTTACCTTGTGCACTGAGGTTGTTAGAAGTGTGGATATTGGGGTTATCCATTTTCTTGAAGCTCATATTTATATAATGGCAAAGCAGCTGGAGAATCTATCTATGAAACTCTACGCATGAGACTCGTAGTGGCCTATGGTGCACAAATTGTGAGGTAGAGGGGAATACAAATGATAGTTCTCCTTGGAGATCGGTACATGCCATAAAAGTAAACTGTGATATTTTCCACAGATATCTTGATGTAAGTAGGTTTCCACTACTGCAGTGCCTGATCCATAAGAATGTATCTTGTTATTGCAATATTTTCACCTCTACTACTCATGACACCAAGGATTGTATATTTATTGACTAGATACATGATGATATTGATATTGGTGTGCTTCAGACCATCATCACAAATAATTCCAAGGATGAGGGTCGTCACTATGAAGGGCACATGGATGGAGGGGCACATGGAAGATGTTTCCAAGGAGGATTTCGAGGTTGAGGCAACCACGGATGAGGAAGAAGTGATTTCCATCATTGAACTTGTTACAACTGTGGGTTTATGGAGCACTATAAGCATGAGTGTCCTAATCTATTGCAATGCTCTTAGTGTGGGAAAGAAGCACACGTATGAGGAATTCCCAAAGCTATTTGAACATATAGCCAGCAACAGTGGAAGGATAAAGGTGCAAGAATGGTAATCTTGAATAAATCATAATCACAATGGATGTCAAGGGTGGTGCACGAGTCAGAGTTAGAACCTATTCTAGTGACCACGTGAGTTGAGTTTTCTCATGCCAGGGAGATACCAAAGAAAATTTTGTTGGTTACTAGAGAAAAGGTGGTGCATGAGAAGTATCCAAACCCTAATCATCAAAAAGAGTTTTATCAAGATACCATGGATGTAATTCATAGCCTACAAGGAGAGGTCTAGTGCCTAAAGGAGCAGTCATGGTAGTTAGAGCAGAGGAAAAACATCGAGGCTCCACAGAAGGATCTAGATGAGGTTAGGGAAGTATGTAAAATGTTAAGGTAGGATAATATAGTTCCTTTTCTAGGGGAATGCTTATGGGAAAAAGTACCATGCGTCGGAGCAGAGCACGAGTGACAGGTCCTGCATGCTAACCTTCCCCCTCACACCATTGATTATGATAAGGATATTACCTTGAATGCGGTAGTCGATGGGTGGCTTCTGATCAATATTCTAATAGACATGGGTGCATAAGTTAATGTTCTCACTTTAGACACATGGCATAGAATGGGAAGACCCTCATTACAACCATCTTCAAATGTGTTATATATGGCTAAAAAAATAAAGGCAATGCCCATTGGTGTCTTGAAGGATGCTACTATCATTATCTAAGGAGTGAAGTTCACTGGGGATTTCTAAGTCTTGGCGCTAGCTGAAGTGGACAACTTTCCAACATTACTTGGATACCCCTAGTGTTATAAGAACAATGTTGACCTACGGTTCAATAGGGGGTACATAAGCTTTGAGAACAAGTAAGAACGGGTTATCATCCCCTTAACCAATGGAAATTCAACACCCTCTAATGATCCCTTGGGGGAGGAAGTTATTGACAGGATCTATGTGTTCTCTATCAGGGACCCTAAGGTGATTAACCCTACGGAAGGAGTTATTCAATTTGAAGATGCTCAATCTATGATTGATACCACTAGTGTAGCATGTGAAAATTGGGTGCACGGAACTTATGAGTTAATTGGGTAGCAATTGAGAGGATCCATTACAAGAGTGACAAGGGCATGTCCACTTAGGCACCTGAAAGGGAAGTAGTTACCAAGCTACACTGGGTATGGAAACCCTGATGTTTTCCTACGAGCCATGGAATCCCAATGGAGATGTGAAATTGAAGGAAGGAGAATGCTTATCTACACTTTGCATGGAACCAAAACACGTTGGTGGATGGTGCATTAGGACAATATTCTAGGGTGGCATAAGGTGAGAATTACGTTGTTTATTATATTTTTCAGGAGCAACGTGCTAACTAAATTTTATTTCTATGATGGGAAAGGATCCGCCTTAGATCATATCCACGAATGTGAGAGGATCTAGATGGAAGGCACAAAGGATTTACCTCCTTCCCTCTGGGTGCACAAGTTTTATTCCACACTACAAGGTTGTGCACATGCATGGTATATTCATTCAAAATTACGTTGTCAGACAAGGAACTGACAGGAATTAACAAATGACTTGATTCAGACATTTGAATATAAAAGTGTCTAAGCCCTTGGAGAAAGAGGCACTGCAAGTTATTAAGTGCCTAACTATGGGAGATAGTGTCATGGAAGAGGATAAAATATTAGAATTATTAGGTGAGCTTGGCTTAGAAGATCACTTTGATGAGGAAGAATCAGACAAGATGTAGTTTGAGCGTGTTTTCATGGAGAAGGAGAAGGGAAAGATGGTCTATGTGATAGATGGAAAAGAAGTGGAAAACTTAGATGTTAACCATACTCTAGGTACGGACGAAGTAACCGATAGTGCTGATGAGCAAGTGTGTGCCTACCATGAACCCCTCAAAATAAAGAAGTTTAACATTGGCTTAGAAATGTAACCTAAGGAGGCTACTATTGGGGACTATTGGACAAAAAAAGAGGTTTTAAAGATAATTGATCTATTTCATGAGTTTCAAGATTTATTTCATGCGTGGGTACCATGAGCTTAAGGGAGTTCACCACTCTTTAGGAGAGATGTGGATCAAGCTAAAGGAAGGAGCGTGAATGATTCAAAAGATACCCTACCAAATGAATCCAAATTTATGCTTCCAGTTCAAGTAGGAGATAGACAACATGATCGCATCAGGCATCATTGAAAATGTTGAGGAATTTGAATGGATAATCCCCATGGTTATTAGCATTAAAAAGGATGGGAGGATAAGGATGTGTGTTGATTACAAAGATTTGAATGTAGTATGTGTCATTGATCCCTTTCCCACCCCTTTCACTAAAGAAATCCTCGAGGGAGTAGCTGTGTGTGAGATCTATTCCTTCACGGATGGCTTTTTAGGATATCATAAGGTTAAAATCGCAAAGGAGGACCAAGAAAAAATAAATTTCACCACTAAATGGGGAATTTTTTCCTACACTGTCATGCCCTTTGGACTAAAGAATGTGCCTGTTATGTTTTTGTGCATACTGGTCTAGGAATTTTAGGATTTTATCCATAAGTTCCTTTAGGTCTACCTTGATGATTGGACAGTGTATGGACTAGTGAAGGACCATTGTGACATTTTTTGGTTGATGTTCGAGATATTCGGTAGTTGTGTATATCCCTCAACATCAATAAATGTGTCTATAGTACTCCATTTGGAACCCTGTTAGGGCATATCATATGTAAGGAAGGTTTTCTAGTGGATCCTTGCCAAAGTTTTCATTATTGTGGGATTGGGGGAGCCTACCAACCAAAGCAAAGTGCGCATATTCCTTGGGCATAAGGGGTATTACCTAAAATTTATTAAGGGGTATGCCAAAATCTCTGCACCACTGGAGGAATTGTTAAAGCACTGATGTATATTCCATTGGGGAGAGGCACAACAGATGTGGCATTTGATGCATTAAAGAATAAGCTTATCACTACGCCCATATTACGCTTTCCTTCTTGGGATAAGCCATTCCATGTACATGTTGATGCTTCAAGAATGGCTATTGGGAGCAATCTTAGGACAACCTAGAGAAGGAATTTTTGACCACCCCTTGTGTTTTGTTAGCAGAAAGTTGACACCAGTAGAGAATAACTATACTACTACTGAGTGTGAAGCACTATTAATGATCTATGCACTGTTTAGGAAAAATTTAGGTAAAACATTTAATATTCTACACGGACCACATGGCATTGAAGTACTTGGTGAACATTATTTTTTTACAAGGGCACATATGTCGGTGGGTCCTCTTGTTTCAAGAGTTTGAATTTACAGTTGTTGTGAAACTAGGAAAGAGTAACTTAGGGCCTGACCATTTATCAAGGATTGACTCAAGAGAGGATGCGCAGAGCATTGAGGATACAATGCTAGATGCACAACTTTTTAGATTGTTATGCACACCCTCTGACTTAGAAGGTATTGTTTTGTTTCTCAAAATGGGTGTGGCACCAGAGGGAATGAAGACCTTGGAAAGGAAGCAGTTAGCCATACATGTTGCACCCTACATGCTAATTAGTGGAGACTTATACAAGCTAGGTTGTGATGAGGTTTTGTTATGATGTGTGTTAGAACATGAGCGCATTACAGTCATGGAGGAAGTGAAGGTGGGATTGCAAAAGGACAATATGCAGGGAATGCAAATGCGTGCAAGATTCTACTGGTAGGGATTTGGTGGGAAAGCATTTACCAGGATTGTATTGAGTTTTGTAAGGCCTGTGACCATTTCCAGCGCCTTGGAAAACCAGGAAGAAGGGATGAGATGCCCTTAAGACCAATAGCTATTGCAGAACCATTTGAGAAGTGGGTCATTGATTTTGTATGACTACTTTCACCTGTCACGCGAAGGACCAGTTCATGATATATCATCACTTGCACTTACTACTTAACAAGATGGGTAGATGCAACACCTACAAAGGATTACACAGCAACCACAATGGCAAGGTTCCTGTGGGAAAACATACTCAACAGGTATGGGTGCCCTTTAAGCCTAACTAGTGACAGAGGCACACACTTCTTGAATGAGATGGTTAGGATTTTATTAGCAGAGTACATGGTGGCCCATCACAAGACCACCCCATATCACCCCCAAGATAATGGAACCACTGAGGAATTTAACAAGATACTGAGTCGCATGCTGACAAGAATTTTTGATGTGGGAAGACATGATTGGGATGACAAAGTCTTAGTAGTATTTTGGGTGTATAGGACTACCTACAAGAGATTGAAAAATTCCTCACCATTCCAATTGGTGTTTGGCATGGAAGTTTTTTTACCAGTAGAGTTTATGTTACCGTCCCTACGTATTGCATGCGCAGGAGGATTAGATGATGAGCAAGAACTATAGGAGTGCATGGAGAAGTTAATTCAATTGGATGAAAGGTGATCACTCACTAGGTGGAGTCATAAGATTGAAAAGGTGTGAAAAAAAGTGTGGCATGATTGCCATATTAAAAATAAACAATTCAAGGTTGGGTGGATGGTCTTGCTTTATGACTCCAAATTTCTACGCCATCCTAAGAAACTGAAATTTCATTGGTTAGGACCATATATCATCTTGTAAATCCTTGATTCAAGCACATTCTAGTTACAAGCCTAGATGGGATGAGGTTACCAAGTTACTTCAATGTGAGTAGGCTAAATCCCTACTATGAATAAGGCTTTTGTTTAAACTGAAATAAGGTAGCTTTGCCAATTAGTTTAGATTTCTATCAGTGTGCTCATTTCCTTTGTCATCATTTTCAAATTTGTTTTGCATGTTGGTGTGTCAGTAGCTAATTACATTATAAGAGATTCTATGTGTAGGGGATCGCGCATACATTTTTGGGTAGGGTGAGGTAGCAACTATATTGAACATTGAGGCCAAAATGTTGGGAAAAAATAGCGCTAAGGAAGAAGAACGAGTAGTGAGATGGCAAGGTTGCATGGATGGAAAAGGTGCATAAATTTCGTGTAGTTATGAAGGTGGGTTAAAAGAACATTAAGACCACAAGAAGGGAAGGATCGTGTGGTATGACATGAGGTAGGTAGTATTATATGTAACTACTTAGTAGACGGCGCAAAGGTTATGTACTTTGGCACACAGATATGTGCAAAGGTCTATGGCAGTCTAAGTGGTATTGGAGCACCTAGAGGTTATAGCTACAAAGCGCGAGAGGAAGTTGTGGAAGTTTCCTTAAGTAGAGAAAAGTGTTTTATAAAATAATTGACACTAGGACACGTGGTCAGAGGAACTCTAAGGAATCGATAAAGTATAAAAAGGAGATAAGGATAGTCATTTCGACTACCTTTCCTTAAATAATTTATTTTGTGCTCCCAAGCTCAAAGTATGATGAGGGTTTTTCAAAGAAGAACGATGTAAAGTACTATCACGAACAAATGGACTTGTGCAAAGCTACAATACAATCTGTAACATAACATGGAGGGAATAATACAACAGAGCAGAAAGGAGGTTGTGTTATCCAAAATAAGCCCCTTGCTTATTTATTTGGCTAACTCCCTTCACTCCTCCCTCCTGTGTGCCTCAATCATGAATTTTTTACTTTTCAGGCTCTAAAAATGTTTTGGAAATGGCACCATTGGATAGAGCTCCTTATCAACATTCCAGAAAGGTAAAGTTTTCCTCCTAACTCCATGTATTTTTTAAGTTATGGCTCGGCGGAGTTTTTGTGGGAAATGTTCCCATGGAAAACCTGAGCCAATGGGAGGAGGCCACATGTCCTCAGAATGGCAGAAGGGGAGGTAAACTTGAAATTTTTACCAAGTGTTTGAAGGTTCAAAGAGGAAGTTTTCACCCCAAGGCCTGCCGGCCAATCATATCGCACCACATGTCACCGTGGCGTCAGGGATCAGAGGTGCGAGAATATTTTTTCCTTTTCACCCAAGTGTGGAAGATTTAGAAAAGAAATTCTTCCCCACAAAACCCAATCCAATAGAATCATGCCACATGTCCCAGGAGGTGTCGGAGCTTCGGCCCGTAGGGGAGAAGTTGGGGAATTTTCCCAAAGGTTAGCGCAAAGAGAATTTTAGCCCTAAGGCCCACCAACCAATTAAAAGAAGCCACGTGGCACTGAACCAGCAGAGCGCGGGGGAGAGTTGTGGAAATTTTCCCAAAATAAAAATCAGAGGAAAAAATTAAAAGGAAATCCTGCCCCCCAAGGCCCGAGCTAATAAAATCATGCCACGTGTCCATGTGGCGGCAAAAAGGAGAAGGCAGGCCGCAGAGGAAAATGAGCATGAAATTCCCACCACCAATAGGATCATGCCACATGTCTAGTTTAGGGAAGGTGGTAAAAAGTGACCGGAAGGTTGAGGGGAAGCGCCCGTAACCAATCATAGCATGACACATGTCCTCAGGTCATCCAACTAGTGGAGAATTTTTGGAAAATTTTTCAAAGGCCGAAACGATGGAAAATGAAGCGGGGAGAGACGCATCCAATCAGAACATGCCATGTGGCATAAGAGTAGTGGGGCATGGAGATTTATGAGGAAATTTTCCAAAATGCAAACAGTGGGAAAATTTCAAATTTTCAGCCCGCAACCCATTTTGGACCTGTTTTGCCCTAAAGTTTTAGAGGGGCATAACTTTTGATCCATAGCTCGGTTTTTCACGTTCTTTATATCAATGGAAATCTTGTGAAATTATCTACATGATTCTCGGCTCAATTTTATTTTTTGATGGATTTTGGAGGGATAAAATTGGAAAATGCCTCTGGCATGTGGAAATCAAAAAAATTGACATTTCAACCACCATTTTTAATGAAGTATGGCACGCATTCTCTCCCATCATGGTTAAAAATGTCAGGGAATGGACTTTTGAGGGTGCCCATGCTATTTTAATACCATTTGGTTGGTGGTTGAAGCATCTTTTATGTTTTCCCATGTTTCTCTCTCCTAAGCTCAAATTCGCATTGTAAAAGCCAAAATGGGCTCATTTTTAACGGGTCAGACATCTTTTCTTGCTCTGCAACTTCTCTTTTCTTCCTCATCAGGAAGATTTGTGTAATTTTTACCTTTTCATGCAAATACATCGTCCCTTTTTGCCTCTTGGTCATTTTAATGCACTGTATTGGACCTGGAATGATAATGTATGCTCTGTGATTAAAATTTTCTCAATCCTTTCATATGTTTATCATTGTTTCCTGATCTTCCAATACATTTTGGAAATTTGTGCATGTTTTGTGCTATATTTTCTTGTGGATTGTGTATTTTTTGCAGTAGCGGTGTCTACTACTCCTTTGGTGCATCACCTTAATTAGACTAGGTTTATTCTTTGTATCTTCTCAACCCTGTCCCCTTAGAAAAGTTGATTAAAATATAGGTAAACCCTCTGCAGAATGTTATGCAAAATTGAACAAAGGAGTTGAGGAACCAGCCTCTAATCTAGAGATTCTTTTCCCACTTTTACAAGTCCCACACTTGGGGAAAAGACTCAATGTTGTGCAATCACACTGGATGTAAAAATGTCAAACTACAAATCTGATAGAATATCTAGAGGGTGCTGCTGATTTGCACTAACAGTTATGGCACACACGCTGGGACCTTAGAGGTATTCATCTTGACTATAATAGAATTGATGTGCATTTGTTGCAAGTTTCTTGCTGAAAAGAGCACTGAATTACACATCTGGCAACTCTAAGGAAGAAGAATCAGCTAGTTTTTTGCAGTACATACCTAAAAAATCATGAGAAGAATAACCACATGGTCAAGAGTTGGAGAGGAAGAATTATTGTTTGAGTATCTACAATTATCTCCAAGAAGAAGATAAAGAGGAAGGATAATTCAAAGGTCTCCATCTCCACCAAACATAACTCTATCAACTCCTCCACCTGGTAGACCTTTCATCCAATCAACAAGGGTTCTAAGGTTAATCAGAATGGCACAACACAACCCCTATGCCAATTTCATAGGAAGCATCCCACTTGCTCTCAATGCACAAAATCCAATCCTAGTTGCAGCATTGAAGAACATTCCATACTTTACTAGAGAAATTCAGACCACTCCTGGTAATCATGTCAAAGATATTGCTAATATTTGTGCAATCCATGAGATTGATGAGATGTAAGTTGCTGTCAAACTACTGGCATATTCATTCAAAGGGAAGAGCTTTACAATGGTTCAGGAGCCTTGCTTCAGGCTCTATCCAAAATTGGAACCAGTTATGTATAGCCCTCCATGAGCAGTTTGGAGAAAAGGGAGATAACTTGTCCCTTTTGGAACAATTGACAACTATCAAGAGAGCTCCCAATGAGTAGCTGACTGACTTCAACTTCAGATTTCAAAGGAATTGGGAGAGAATTCCAATGGCAGTAAGGCCAACAGCAGAAGGTGCTTTTCTATATTACCTTAAAGCTTTAAATTTTGATATTTCTATGTTGATTCAATCCATGGGAGGCACAACTATCCCTGCTGCTTACAGCATTGCCATTAGAGCTGAAAATTGTCTGATTCAAGCTGGTAAGCTATCTCCTAGGCCTCCAATGCCATTGTATCCAAATTTCAAGATGTCCAAGCACTAGTCAAGTGCCTATTTTAGTTCCTATTCCCACTCCTAGAAATCAGAATACAAGTGAAGCTTCTACTTCATCTTCTAGTGCCCCAAATGAACTTCAAGAAGTCATGAAGCAATTGCAAAATTTAGGTAATGAGCTGGTTACACTCAAAAGGCAGCAAGCCCAAAGTTTCAGACCTTCATATCAGTACCAAGCTCACCTATTATTATGATAGAAGTGAGGAAGATCCACATATGCACCTACATATTCAAGGAATGATTCTTCATTTATAAATACATCTAGGGATAGGACATATAGCCATATCAACCTCAAAGACCACCCAATCCAGCTACAAATCAAACTCAAGCAAGGCCTCCTAGCCAACAGACCATTTCAGCCTTATAATCCCAATGTTGCATCTACCTCTAAAGCACTAGTGCCAGTACAAAACAACATAGCTCAAGAGTATGATTGGTTTTTCCCATGTAATGAACCTCACAACCAGTCTATGTGCTTCAATGGTGCCCTAAATCAAGCATTAATGGTAACAACAACTAGTGTGGAGGGTGAAGGGATTCAGGGAAATAACCAACAACAAGAAACATCCCAGTAACAATCAGCTCCAAATGATACCACGCTTGTAAACTGGTAGGTAGAAGATGTTTTTGGCATAAATCAAACAATCTTTCAAAGTGTTGCAGCCAACACAAGGTCAAAAAGGAGAAATTTGGGTGAAGGGAAGCCATTAGCTCCAAGTAATCCACAACCTTCTACCACCCCACAAACTGTTGGCAAACAAAATGCAGTTCCAAACATGCAAGGACTGCCCAAACCAAGCTCCTAGACCAACTCAGATGCTAGTTGTTGCTACCCATGTGCAAGGAATGAATGTGCAGGCCAAAGGGCAGCAGAGAGATGCCTCATCCCCATTCAACATCATTGATTAGATGAAGAATACAAATGTAAACATATCAATGTGGGAATCACTATCCATCCCAGGACAAAGAGATTTGCTACAAGCTGCCATGAAGGACTGGTCAACTTCAAGTCAACAGGTCCAAATGAAAGAGAAGGTACTCACAAATGCTGCCCAGCCTGAAGGGAATCATGGAGGATAGCAAGGTAAAATGTTGAAGACCCCTCCATTCTATGTTTCATTAATCATTGGGGACCAATTAGTACACAATTGTATGATTGATTCCGGGGCAAGTAGTTCATTAATGCCCAAGAAAATTGCTGATCACTTGGGGCTCCAATATGAAATCATATCCAAAGGGGTAGTGCAATTGGATGGGACAGTAGTGACAACAGTGGGAGTGATCAAAAACTTGAGTCTTACTTTGCATGCATGCCCCAACATTGTTGTTTTGCAAGATATCTCAGTGATAGACCTTCCACCACTCTTTTCCCTATGTTTGTCAAGGGATTTCACAGCTAAGATTGGAGTTTACTTATCTACTGATTGGTCACACATGTTGTTCAGAACAAGATATGGAACTAAGGCCACAATCAGATCTGATCCTATTGCAAACTTTCACATTGAGCCTCACACTCCAAGCCAAATCAATACCAACTGTTCAGTGTTTGATCAAGAGGATTATCCAAGCACTGATGAAGCTGACACCAAGGTTGGAAGCATCCCAGATTTGACTCTTGATGAATGGGCAAGCAAGGTGTATGCTTTTTATCCTTATCAATAAATAGAAGAATCTGAGCTAGGAGTCTATTGCATGCATGAAGAAAACCAGCCTATTGCTAGCATCACCAAGCCAGACCACAAGGATGACAATGAGGTATGGCAGTTTTCCTTTGATGGATCAAGGAGTAGACAAGGTGCAGGAGGGGGGGCTATGTTTGTTTCACCTCAAGGAGTTAAGTATTTTTCAGCTTTTAGGTTTCAGTTTGCATGTTTTAATAACACTGCTAAATATGAAGCTTTGATACAAGGATTGCATTGGTCAATCAAGAGAGGAATAAAGAATTTACAAGTCTTTGGTGATAGTGAGCTGATTTTCAACCAACTTAAGGGGCAGCATGCTGCCAAGAATGATCTGCTCAAGTGCTAGAAAAACAGGGTGTGGGACCTCATTGAAGATTTTGAGGGCTTTAGCATCAAATCCATTCCTAGAAAAGAGAACCAAGCTGTTGATAGTCTTGCAGCACTTGGAGCAGCCTTTGATGTTTTTGAAAGCATCAAGAAGGAAAAAGTGCAGCCAAACATTCATGTGATTGTAAGGCCTTCAGTGCCAGACAACAATGTAAGTTGGCAAGTGTTTGAAAATGATCAACAAATCATCCATTTCTTGCAAGAAGAGGCTGAGTTCTCACCTAAAAATTAGGAAAAGTTAGAACAACAGTATGGTGATCAAGTGGTACAGCTGAGAACTAACAAACTACCAAAGGGACTTGTCACTTTGGAGTCCATTTTCAATCCTAATGATCAGTTTAGGAAAGAAAGCAAACATCCAAGTCAAGGGAGAAGATTCAGTGCCCATCTTGGTGGAAGAAGGCAAGTCACTCCAAATTGGTAAAGTGACAACTGAGAAAGAAAGGTATGAGTTCACACGGCTTTGTCATTAATTCCCTGATGTGTTTTCTTGGAGCTATGAAGATTTGAAAGGTTTCAATCCTAAGTTAGCTCAACACACCATTGAACTGGACCCAAGTGCTAAACCCATCAGGCAAAAACAAAGGCCAGTCAATCCACACATGGAGCCTCTCATGAGGAAAATAATTGAATAAGTTGATAGAATCAAGTATCATATTCCCTATCAAGCATTCTAGTTGGGTAGCCAACTTGGTTCCAGTTAGAAAGAAGAGTGGGGAAATCAGATTGTGTTGACTTCAGAGATTTGAATAGAGCATCTCTCAAGGATCATTACCCACTTCCTTCCATGGAGCAGATTTTACAAGTTGTTGTTGGCTCTGAGAGGTTTTCATTACTTGATGGCTATTCAGGGTACAATCAAATTATGGTGAAGGAAGAGGATCAGTTCAAGACAGCCTTTACAACCAAATGGGGGACTTATGCATATAGGAAAGATGCCATTTGGCCTGTCCAACACTGGAGCTACATTCCAAAGAGCAATGGACATGGCATTCAAGGGTTTGATTAACAACATGGTGTTGATATATCTTGATGATATCACTATTTTTTCAAAAAATACAAGCTAGACCACCTCTTTCATTTGAGACAAGTGTTCCAAAGGTGCAGAAGATTTGGAGTATCCTTGAATCCTAAAAAGTGTATTTTTATAGCTCATGAAGGAAAGGTCCTTGGCCACATTGTCTCCAAAGAAGGATTAGCAATTGATCCAGAAAGATTTGAAGCCATAAGAGCACTACCATTTCCAAGCCACAAGAAGGCCCTTCAAAGTTTCTTGGGGAGAATAAATTTTGTTCGAAGGTTTGTCCTAAATTTTGTAGCCCTAGTCAAGCCTATCACCAAGATGTTAAAGAAAAGCATAGCTTTTAAATGGACAGAAGAAGGCAAGGAAAGTTTTGAAGCAATCAAAGAAGCCATCTCACAAGCCCCAACTCTCATCAACCCAGATTTCTCCAAGGATTTCATCCTCTATGCATTTGGAGGTGATGATACTATTTCTGTAATTTTGGTACAGCAGAACAAAGACAATGATGAGCAGCCAATTTCTTTCTTCAGCCAAATCCTAGAGGACTATGAGGTGAGATATTCCTTCATTGAGAAGCATGTTCTTGCGAGTAATCATTAGAAGCTTGAAGAAATTCAAGCATCTAGTTTCAAACAATAAGGTTCAATTGTTGGTTTCTCATGTGGGAGTTAAAGACTTCCTCCTCAACAAAGACTTGAATGAAAAGAGAGCAGGTTGGATTACTCGTGTCATGGAGTATGACATTGAGATCAAATTCACCAAGTTGGTCAGAGGAAAAGGATTGTGTGAGTAGCTGATTTTGAGCAAGACAAAAGGAAGCATGCAATGAGAAAGAGGCTATTTTGGCATTGCAAGATAGACCATGAGACAAGGAAGCACTCAAGAAGAAAATAATGGTGTCCCCACTCCTTGTTGGACCCAAGACATAATGCACTTCCTAAACATAGGCCTATGCCCTCTAGAGATGAACAAGACCAAAAGGAGACACTTCAGATTGCAGGTTGTCCCATATGCCCTTGTTGATGGTGTTTTGTTCAAAAGGGATGTGAATGGAGTGCTGCTGAGATGCATTGGTACAAATCAGATTCATACAGTGTTGGAAGAGTTCCATGGTGGATCAGCTGGTGGTCATTTTGCACCAAGAGTGACAGCTCTCAAGATCATGAGGGCTGGCTATTATTGGCCCAAGATTTTCAATGATTGTTATACATGGATCAAGAGGTGCAAGAATTGTGCATTCTTCACAGGTAAAGAGAGGCTAGCTGCCCTTCCATTGCATCCAATTTCAGTTGACCAGCCATTCATGCAATGGGGTTTTGACTTCATTAGATTCATTAACCAAAATTCAAGCCAAGGACACAAGTGGATTCTAACAGCAACAGATTACTTCACCAAGTGGACTGAGGCGGTGGCACTCAAGGAAGCAAATGAATCTAGCATCCTAGACTTCTATGAAGGGATAGGAACTAGATTTGGCATACCTGCTACAATAATATCAGATAATGCATTGGCATTCATTGGATCCAAGGTAACTGAATGGGCTATCAAGAATGGGATCTACCTAAGCACTTCATTAAATTATTATCCTCAGGGTAATGGCCAAGCTGAATCTACAAACAAGAACTTGTTAAGGATCATCAAGAGGACTCTTGATGAAAATCAGAGGTCTTGGCATACTAAATTGAAATCAGCCTTGTGGGCTGATAGGATAACTCCCAAGAGATCTACAGGTAATTCTCCATTCAAGCTTGTTTATGGAAGAGAGGCAATTTTTCCCATGTCACTTGAGTTTCCAATGTTGGAACTCATGAAACAGCTGGATTTGTTGGAGTTTGGACCCATGGAGGTTAGGTATGCAAAATTGATGGAGCTCCAAGAAATCAAAAATTAGGCATCCCAAGCAATGGAGAAGGATCAAGCTTTGATCAAGAAGACCTTTGATAGAAAGGCCAAGGATAGATCTTTCCAAGTTGGAGATCTAGTGTTAAAATGGGATGCAGATAGAGCAAAACCAGGGAGGCATTCAAAATTTGATGTCATTTGGAGTGGCCCCTACATGGTCACAAAGTGTAAGGACAGCAATGCCTTCCAATTGTCTACATTGGATGGTGAAGAATTATAGATTCTAGTCAATGGAATCCATCTGAAGCACTCCTACTAGAGGAAAACTTTCCACCTTGTACATATTAGCTTAGGTTTTCATTCCTCTAAGTGCTTATGCACATTGTTTTATTGTAGTTTATCTTTGTTTTCCCTAAGTGCTTTAGCACAAGCTTGCTATTCCAGGAAATGTATTTTGCAGGCCTTTCCCCAATCAAGTGGTGTTCTTCCCTCCATCTTCCTACTTGCATTGTTCTTATCAGTTGGGGTACCAAGTAGAGAATTTGGTGACTCCATGCCCAATGGATTGCTTTAGGCAACTGGCAACTTCATCCAGCAGGTAGATGACCCCTTTGAGTCACCAAAATTGTTATCCAAAATAAGCCCCTTGCTTATTTATTTGGCTAACTCCCTTCACTCCTCCCTCTTGTGTGCCTCATTCATGATTTTTCACTTTTCAAGATCTCAAAATGTTCTAGAAATGGCACCATTGGATAGAGCTCCTTCTCAGCTTTCTAGAAAGGTAAATTTTTCCTCCTAACTCCATGTATTTTTGAAGTTATGGATCAGGGGAGTTTTTGTGGAAACTTTTCCCGTGGAAAATTTTCCCATGGAAAACCTGAGCCAATGGGAGGAGGCCACATGTCCTCGGAAGGGTAGAGGGGGAGGTAAACTTGAAATTTTTACCAAGTGTTTGGCAGGGTTCAAACAGGAAGTTTTTGCCCCAAGGCCCACCGGCCAATCAGACCGCACCACGTCTCACCGCGTCGTCGGGGGTCGGAGGTGTGAGAGGATTTTTTCCTTTTCACCCAAGTGTGGAAGATTCAAAAAAGAAAGTCCACCCCCCAAAACCCGATCCAATAGAATCATGCCACGTGTCCCAGGGGGTGTCGGAGCTTCGACCGCTGGGGAGAAGTTGGGGAATTTTTCCAAAGGTTAGCGTAAAGAGAATTTTAGCCTCAAGCCCCACCAACCAATTGAAAGAAGCCATGTGGCACCGAACCAGCGGAGTACGGGGGAGAGTTGGGAAATTTTCCCGAAAGAAAAATTAGAGGAAAAAATTAAAAGGAAATCCCGCCCCCAAGGCTCGAGCCAATAAAATCATTCCACGTGTCCACATGGCGGCAAAAAGGAGAAGGCATGCCCACAGAGGAAAATGAGCATGAAATTCCTACCACCAATAGGATCATGGCACATGTCCAGTTTAGGGAAGGTGGTAAAAATTGACGGGAAGGTTGAGAGGAAGGGCCTGCAACCAATCACAGCATGACACATGTCCTCGAGTCATCCAGCGAGCAGAGAATTTTTGAAAAAATTTCCAAAGGCCGAAACGATGGAAAATGAAGCAGGGAGAGCCCACATCCAATCAAAACATGCCACATGGCACTAGAGTGGTGGGGCATGGAGATTTTTGAGGAAATTTTCCAAAATGCAAAAAGTGGGAAAATTTTAAATTTTTGGCCCGCCAACCCATTTTGGCCCTGTTTTGCCCTAAATTTTCAGAGGGGCATAACTTTCGATCCAGAGCTCAGTTTTTCACGTTCTTTATATCAATGGAAATATGGTAAAATTATCTACATGATTACAGGATCAATTTTATGTTTTGATGGATTTTTTAGGGAGAAAATTGGAAAACTCCTCTGGCACGTGGAAATCAACAAAACTGGTATTTCAACCACCATTTTAATGAAGTATGGCACGCATTCTCTCCCAGCATGGTTAAAAATGTTAGGGAATGGACTTTTGAGGGTTCCCATGATGTTTTAATACCATTTGGTTGGTGGTTGAAGCATCTTTCATGTTTTCCCACATTTCTCTCTCCTAAGCTCAAATTCGCATTGTAAAAGCCAAAATGGGCTCATTTTTAACGGGTCAGACATCTTTTTTTGCTCTACAACTTCTCTTTTCTTCCTCATCAGTTAGATTTGTGGAATTTTTACCTTTTCATGCAAATACAGCGTCCCTTTTTGCCTCTTGGTCATTGTAATGCATTGTATTGGACCTGGAATGATAATGTATGCTCTGTGATTAAAATTTTCTCAATCCTTTCATATGTTTATCATTGTTTCCTGATCTTCCATTACATTTTGGAAATTTTTGCATGTTTTGTGCTATATTTTCTTATGGATTGTGTATGTTTTACAGTAGCAGGTGTCTACTACTCCTTTAGTGCATCACCTTAATTAGACTAGGTTTATTCTTTGTATCTTCTCAACCCTGTCCCCTTGGCAAAGTTGATTAAAATATAGGTAAACCCTCTATAGAATGTTATGCACACTTGAACAGAGTAGTTGAGGAACCAGCCTCTAATCTAGAGATTATTTTCCCACTTTTACAAGTCCCACACTTGGGGAAAAGACTCAATGTTGTGCAATCACACTGGATGTAAAAATGTCAAACTACAAATTTGATATAATATCCAGAGGGTGCTGCTAATTTGCACTAACAAGTTGCGTGAGAGAGAAGCAGGGAAGTTATCTAGTTCGGATAGTCAAAAGAGAGGAACATATAACCTAGGGAACCAGGGAAGGCATGCACAAAAAAATTAGCGGTGGAAAAGGAGGATCTCGTGGAGATCTACTTAGAGATGTAGTACCCTCCTAGATTTATCAACGCTGAGAAATGGAGCTCGAAGCTATACTAGTGTGAAATAAGTGAGTACAACCATAGAACGATTTGAAAACAAAAAGTTGATGCAAATGGACCTTATGTCAAACACTTTGATGGTAGACGAGCTCATAAACCCTAAGGTTGATGACTCGGTGAAACAAGATCTGTAAAATACTCAGGTTTTGTAGCTATGGGAGCTTCCCTTCTTTTCCAAACCCGCCCCTCTTTTTAGGTGGTGAAAGTCACAGGTGCATGAATATTTATTCTACTTCACGAGAAGAATAATGCAGATCATAGGCCATCTGATTCAAATGGTAACAGGCCCTACTAAATACTAGATAAGATATTGCACTTGATTTATGTTCTACTGCCAAGATCGAAGAGCTGGCAAAGAAGATAAATTATGAGAAGGGGGGTATGGTAAAGGATATTGCAGACCTCGTAGACCCAGTGCTGAGAATCGCATCCTGATTCATTAGTTACAAATTGGGAATGTCAGAAAGGTGGACGGACATTAACCGTAGATTCATGTATGTGGCTTATAGGGTTTCCTAGAGGGCACACTATAACATTTCCCAATTCATCACAAATGGCAATATTGAAGAGGCATAGGTACAGAATGAGGTAGGAGTGAAGATCACTTATGGTTCTATCATTCTATTAATCAAGTTCTAGGAGATTGGTTTCTCAGATGAACCAGAAAGGAACATTTGGGTTCACACACCCGCACACGCATCCCCTAGAGTCCAATTCACACAATTCACCTGTGATGCGACCATCTCAAATTTTTACAAGATGTGAATGAAATTTAGGTTTGAGTGGTTGCATAGATATTTTGAGAATGAATGGTGCATCCCCCATGAACTGCCACAAGTTTTTGGTGACCAAGTAAAAAATTTTGTCACCCAACACTTCTGCTTAGCAAATTTCATGATGGCTAAAGGAGAGATGGGGCCATGGTGTAAGCTCCCCTTTGCATTCACTTCCAGATACATGAAGTGCACCATCAATAGAATTAGGGACACACAAAAGTTAGTTTTTTATTCAAAAAATGTGGATGTTGATGTCCACATGTTGTGCGCTACATACAAGTATGGCGCTCAGCCTGCCTACCTCAAGGTTTTGGAGCCATATTTCCTAGAATTACACCCACAAATCAGCATTACCATCAAGGGGTATGTCCACTGGGTGTTTATGTAGCTATGCCCAAAAACACAGGGATGGATTAAGGTGTAGGTTACAAAATATCCCTTTCTAAAACCATGGGAGGTGCCAATCCCACCCATGAAGGCAGTACCATAAGAAGAACACGAACAAGAAGTGAAGTTAGATACTTTTGAGGAAGAGAAAGTACTATACACGCCGTAATATAATCAAGGGTGCTAGCACTTCATACTAGGGTTGTGTTAACATCTCATCATCAAGGCACAAGGAAGGGGAAGAAGAGAAGGAGGATCCTTAGGAAAATAAATAGAAGACACATGACACATCAAGCCCCACAATAGGCTCAGAGGAAGAAGACCCCACAACTTTCAAAGTAGATTTGGAAGCCGAGTTAGAGGGGCAGGAGGACGAGGTGAAGTCTGCAGATGCATGTAAGGTGTGGGAAGAAGGATAGGATCATTCAGTAGGGGGTGAGAAGATTCTGACATGGAAATCCACTACTTCATAGAACTCCATCCCAAAGGAGGAAAATGTTAGGATAAAATATTTAATTATGCATTATATGATCTATTATTTAATTAATTTATTAATTAAATAATAATGGTTATTTTGTTATATGGTTCATAAACCATATTTGTCTTTTATACATGCTTGTTATATTGTTTTGAACAATATATTTGTATTGTATTCTAATTGTTGCTTCCTGGATGTTATTGGAAGCTTGTGCATTTTAGAATTTGGTTGCACCTGTGTAACTTAATCTCCCGTGTGTATTTGGCTATGCAATATCTATAAATATTGCAGCCCATTCTCTATAAAGGTTTGGTTGATTAAGATTAATAAAATTGATACAGGCTTCCATCCCTGTTTCTCAATCTTCATTTGGTACCAGAGCGAATTGAAGCTCCTGGCAAGGTTGGAGAAGGTTGTAGAAAGAAGGAGAATTCGTGGAGAAGAAATTTGCAACAGAAGGAGAACTAGTGCTACCTCCTGTAGCTTCCCAGAACCCCCTGCAAACCCACAACCTCCTATTCAGTTCCAGGTGTTTGGAACGCAAATTTTTTTTTTGCACTGGTGCAACTCAGCACCAGGCAAAATTCGCTGCAGGCCTATATATTTTTTTATTTTTTTTCCCCAACCAAGGGTTCTCCCTCTAATTCAGAGGTGCATTTAGTGACAGATACAAGTAGCATGCTATTGTAATTGGAGGTATTTGTGCCAAATTCAGAGGATATCCGAGCTCACCAAGCTAAGGACACTCAGCTTGGTTATATGGATAATGCATAGCTCGACAGAGCAGTTCAACGACCCGTAAGAGACTGTGTGACACAGAAAAGGGTGGAAGAAGTATTAAAAAAGAAAAGTGGCTAAAGCTTTCACGTGGCTCATTTCAGGGTTTTGTAGGTGAACATTTCAGTGGTGAATTCCTCTGATCTAGCGTGGAGGAGGCTTGCTAGATGATATGATGCTTGCTGCCACTAGTGTTGCTGCCTGGAGAAAAAACATTAGATGGCCCCATTTTAGTCTATGAGTTCATCCCCCGACGGCACCCTCACAGAGCACCTCCACCGCGAGCGGCATGACAGCCCACTTGACTAGTGCACAATCACATGCATGTAATTTTTTGGAGCCATGCAGACCTGCATTATAGTCCACGCCAAAATCTATTCCACGCACCTGAGCAGACCTGATATACTCCAAAGCAAGAAACAAGCGGCTCGACCTGTATAAAAATGGTGGAAGAATATTAAAAAAAGCGGCCAAAGCTCTAGTCGTCCTCCACGCGGACCTGTACAGCAAAAACGGCTAAAGCAAGTGAGATAGAAAGCAGCGTGCATCAAGACTGAGGAGGCGTGGACAACAAGAGAAGAGAGGGACCTGACCTGCACATAAGGAGGCGGAAAATTAAGCAAAGCAAAAGGAGATTAAAAGGTGTTTTTTTGATCTGACTTTTGAGCAAAGGAAACCCTAAATCGACTTCCTCTCCTTTGCAGATACGTGGAGCATCCAACTCAGCATCGCATCCTTTTAACAAGTCAGCTCCGATTATTTTAATCAATAAATATTATTTACTTCATTTCATATCACAAGCGCCCTAAGAGGCTAAGTTGGTTAGTGAATGCGCCTTGGGAGTGAGAGGTGTGGGGGTCGAATCCTGCCCCAACACTCAAAAACTCATTTTTTGAAATTTGGCGGATTTTTTGGCTGAACTGCTAAATTTAGCAGATTTTTTGAATTTAGTTATAACTAACTAAATTTAGCGGAGAAACCCCTAAGCTAGGGTAAAAAAAAAAAAATCCTCCCATCTGGTCTGTTTTTTCATTTCAGACATTTTTTGCAAAGGGAGACCCATCTAAAAATTGCATCTTCAGCTTCTTTTTTGCAATTTTTAGCATTTTGGGTCATATTGGGCTCAAGAGGCCACCAGGGCCCGCGAAACAGAAATTTTTTGCCTGCCATTCAAATTGTACAGTTTTTTGAATGTAAATTATATACTGCTGCATATTGTACTAATTTGCAGGTTGCCATAGTCAACTGTAAACTTTGTAACTGCTCAAAAACTGGCAGAATTGTAATAAAAAACAATAAAAAAATTGGTTCTGTAACACTCACGAGATCCTAGATCTCATTCGCAGCGTTCGGTATATACGGTGCCTCTGGGAAGCACTTACGGGTAAAGCCATCGTGACTACTACTGCACTTAATGCCTAATATAGCTGCAACAACGTCGTCTGGGCATCGTCCCTATAAATCGACGGGGAGTAATAAGGTCACAGTGCACACACTATGAACCATCCCATCCGTCTGTGAATGATTGCAAGACATAAATCTGGACTGAGAAACTATCTGAGTATATAGCGAAGTTACGCGTGAGTATGAGGATATTTCTTTGAGCTGGTGTCAATAATCACACAGACCCCATCAGTACTGTCTTGGTACCACGTATTGAATTCTTTCACGTACGTTAATGCCTCTTTCACGTAACGCCGGGTATATAGAAAGGGTGAGCTTCTTCCACGTACCGACGGGTATATTGGAAGGGCGCGTATATAGAAAGGTTCGGTATATCGGACTGACGGTATATAGATTGGGAGACCTAATACCTGGAGTGATAAGAGCCAAACCCTGTCAGTGATCTCTGCAAAATGGGCACCAATGCCCCCAAATTTTTTCTTCCGGATTCACAATTTCTCAGAGGAAGCAACTATGCTACATGGAAGACAAAAATAAAGACACAACTTGAGTTTGAAGAAATCTGGCCTGTTATGACTGGTACTCTAACCAGATCACCAACTGATACAACACAACAATGACAGTTTGATAGAGCAGATCAGAAAGAAAAACTCATCATCTTGTTTGGAGTGTTCGATGATGTGCAAGTCCCACATTCGAGATGCCACAACAGCAAAAGAAGTGTGGGATAAGATGAGCACAATATATGAGGCCAAGAACAAGAATGTCATACTAAATTTACAGAGTCAGTTACATACATTGAAGTTCAAGCAAAATGAGAAAATTGAAGCTTTCCTAAGAAGAGTTGTAGAGTTGAGGGCTTCACTTCTAGCCCTAGGAGAAGAGGTCAAATATGAATCTCTCATTCCCATTGTTCTGAGAGCTCTCCCTTCTTCTTACCGCATTTTTGTCACAACTCTAAACTTGTCAGATATGACAATTAGTTTTGACAAGCTAGTAAACCTACTGCAACAAGAGGAAGCAATGCACAATAAGGATGATGAAGAGGAGCAAGAACTGTCTTCACATCAGAAATGGAAAGGAAAAGGTAAAGGAAAACCTAAATCCTATCAGAAGTCCTAACATCATAATCAGTATCATGGGGACAATCAACAGAAGAAGCAATGTCCAATTTGCAAAAGAGGACATGACTTAAAATATTGTTGGTATAACACTTATAAGAAAGGTTCATCCAGTAACTCTGGACCACAACAACAACAATCTTACAAGGGACATTCTAACAACTATCACAATCAGAAAAAAGGGGAACTGGAAAAGAAGACCCCACCAACAAGGTAATATTACTGAACAAAAAGAATAGTCAGACAATGAAGACTTCTTGTTCACTGCTCGATCAAGTGAACCATCCACGTCATCTAGTGATGTCTGGTATGTTGATTCGGGAGCCACTCGACACATGACTGACCACAAAGACTAGTTTATTTCAATTAAGGACACACCATCGAAAAATCATGTTTCGTTGGGAGATGATTCTTCATATACAGTTCAGGGGATTGGGAAGATCTCTCTACCCCTTGGCTCACGCAAATGTAGACTATCAGATGTCCTATATATCCCTAGGTTGACAAATAATCTTCTTTCAGTAAGTCAACTCCTAGATCACAACCGAAAAATTGACTTTGATAGTCAATCCAGCAAGAAAACGTGTTTGATTCGAGATAAATCCAGAGGCTCGAAAATAATTGCAAAAGCCTCAAATGTGGGACGTATGTTTCAACTTGATTTCATTCACAAAAATGATCAAGCACTTGTGGCTAAAAACTCCACCTCAGCCCAGTTGTGGCATCAGAGATTTGGTCATGTAAGTTTCAAATATCTTGAAACACTTCACTGGTGTAATATGGTACATGGGCTACCATCTCTTTAGAAGGATACAGACAAGTTTCCTCACTACTTATCAGGAAAACAACACAGAGTTTCATTCCAGAGGAGTACATTCCGAGCTCATGGTAAACTTGACCTAGTTCATACCAATCTTTGCAGTCCACTACAACCAAGTCATTCTGGGTTCCAGTACTTCATGCTTTGTGTTGACGACTATTCACGGAAAATGTGGATTTTTTGTCTTCATAAGAAAAGTGAAGCCTTTGAAACATTCAAAAAGTTCAAAGTAGCAGTTGAGAAAGAAACTAGTCATCACATCAGAACTCTCTGCTCAGATCGAGGGGGGGAATTCACCAGTGATGAGTTCAGAGACTACCTACAAACTCATAGGATTCGTCGACAAATTCCTCCTCCTCACACACCGCAGCAAAATGGTGTTGTCGAGAGAAGAAATCGTACTATCATGGAAATGGTGCGATGCATGATTGATGATTCTAGACTTGCAAAGACATTTTGGGTAGAAGCAACAAAAACAACAGTGTATTTGTTGAACAGAGCACCCACAATTGCTCTTGATGGAATTACACCACAAGAAGCATGGTCAAAAAGGAAACCATCCATTGCACACCTTAGAGTATTTGGGTGCAAAGCAAGCATGCACATACCCAAATAGAACAGAAATAAATTGGACATGAAGTCACAAAAACTCATCTTCATTGGGTACAGTGAAGAGACTCTTCGGTATAGATTGATGGATCCTAAGACCAGAAAAGTCTACACAAGCAGAGATGTTGAGTTTTTCGAGAAGAAGGAAGCAGAGACTCCTCCTCCAGACTCGCAAGATGTAGATTTTTCACCTGTTGTAAAAATTGAAGCTAATGTTCCCTTAAATAATGAAAGTGATGATGGGGATCATGGTGTTGATATGATAGAACCACAACCCATGGGAACAGTTCAACGTATGCCTAAATGGTGTATAAGTACATTACGAGATGCAAGATTGGATGCTCCACTGGATACATCCACCCCTGGACCACGGACTCACAGTAAAGCAAGGGAAGAAGTTAACTTTTCTTTGATGAGTAGAGTTATTGAATCAGATGAGCCCTCTACAGTCCAGGAAGCCCTACAGTCAAAAGCTTGGAAAGATGCCATGGATTCTGAATATCAATCAATGATGAAGAATAACACTTGGCATCTTGTTGATCTTCCACCAGGGAAGAAACCCATTGGATGCAGATGGATATTCAAAACTAAGTACAAAGTAGATGGGACAGTGGACAAGCACAAAGCAAGACTTGTAGCAAAGGGGTATACACAAAAAGAAGGCATTGACTATGAGGAGACATTTGCTCCCACTAGCTAAGATCAAAACGATCAGGATGATCTTTGCTCTAGCTGCTCAGTTTGGATGGAAAGTTCATCAAATGGACGTAAAAAGTGCCTTCCTGAATGGAGATTTACAAGAAGAAGTCTACATGACTCAACCTGAGGGATATGTTGTACCTGGTCAAGAAGCAAAGGTATGCAGACTCAGGAAATCTCTGTATGGCCTCAAACAGGCACCCCGGGCATGGTACATCAAGATTGATGAGCATCTCGTACAACATGGATTTGTCAGAAATCCATACGATCCCAATCTCTACCTCAAAAAGCAAGGGGGGGAGATGGTGATTGTTATAGTTTATGTCGATGATCTAGTCATCACTGGCAGTTCAGTGAATATGATTGATGAAATGAAGAAAGATCTTAAGTGATCATTCGACATGACAGATCTCGGGCTTATGCACTACTGTCTTGGACTAGAAGTATGGCAGAAAGAGAATCACATCTTTGTTTCTCAGATGAAATATACCAAGACAACGCTCAAGAAGTTTAGGATGATGGATTGCACACCAATTGCTACACCTATGGAGAACATATTACAGTTATCTCGTTCAGATCCATCTCCTGAGGTAAGTGCCACTCTCTATCGGCAGCTGATTGGGAGTCTCATTTACCTGACCTACACTAGACCAGATATCAACTTTGCAGTGAGCTATCTATCCAGGTTCATGCAGGAACCCAAAGTTTGTCATTGGAAAGTAGCAAAGGCACATTTTGAGATATCTCAAAGGATCAGTGGATCTTGGTCTAGAATACAAGAAGAATGAAAACTTCTTCTTGATTGGATATTCATATTCAGATCATGCAGGTAACATTGATGATAGAAAATCCACTTCTGGATTTGTATTCTTTATGGGATCTGGACCAATATCATGGGGAAGTAAGAAACAACACTTTGTTTCTCACTCTTCCATAGAAGTGCAGTATCATTCTGCAGGAGAAGCTGTCTGTGAAGCGATTTGGCTATGTCGCATACTGGAAGGACTTGGAATACCACAGGACAAACCTACTACCATGTATGTAGACAATGAAGGTGTACTCAAACTTGTTCGCAATCTAGTTTTTCACGAGAAAACAAAGCACATTGCAGGTTCAGGTTCATTTCATACATGAACATGTGTTGAAGCACAACATCCAGCTTCAATTTTGTCCAACTGCTGAATAACGAGCAAATATTTTCACAAAGTCACTTGCACGTGACAAGTTCGAGTTGTTCAGAGAGTTCCTCTCCTCATCTCTTCAGACAATACACAATTAAGGGGGGGAATGTTAGGATAAAAATATTATTATCCATAATATTAATTATGCATAGTCTTAATTATTTAATTAATTTTATTAATTAAATAATAATGGTTATTTTGTTATATGGTTCATAAACCATATTTGTCTTTTATACATGCTATTATATTGTTTTGAACAATATATTTGTTTGTATCTAATTGTTGCTTCCCAGATGTTATTGGAAGCTTGTGCATTTTAGGAATTTTACCTGTGCAACTTAATCTCCCGTGTGTATTTGGTTGTGCAATATCCTATAAATATTGTAGCCCATTCTCTGTAAAGGTTGGTTGATTGAGATTAATAAAATTATACAGGCTTCCGTCCCTGTTTCTCAATCTTCAGAATTTCTTCTTCTGGATCCATCAAAGTATAGCTTCCACAAAACAAAGTTTGTTTCACTTTGCTTGAGTGTGCACAACAGTACAACTTCTTCTTCAAGGATGTAGTATGCACTAAGCCCAGTTTCATAAGATTATAGCTCCTCATCATATGGATTAAATCTATGGTGTCTCTCTGCCTATTCATCTAGTACTAAGTTGGGGATAGCAGGCACGAGAGGCTATTCTTCAGAAACTAAATTGGTTCTTCTTGTATTAAATAGTTGGCTTGGAGAGGGGATGGGACATATGAATCTACATGATAGGAAAATATTATCTTAGCTTATATGGTAAAGTGGGTACCATATCTTGTCTTGAGTAATATATGGGTCCAATCAAAAGACAAGTAACCACCCAATTCAGCAATAAAGTCCCTATACTGACACGGGAAAAAAAGGGTGCAGATCAATTATTGACACATCTTGAGTTATTGTGATCCTTGGACATGCATGGAGGGTTAAATCAAGATCCTTGATAATACCTAGGGTAGTGATAGTTGAACCATCAAGCTATAGGAATCATTTTATCAAAGGGATATACTTAATACCTAAGAAATCAACAATTTTCTTAGGCATTATAGAAGTACTAGCACCTGATTCAATCATTAGTTATGGAAAAGATTTTTTCCTATGATTAAGGACATATAGAAGGGTGAGGTTTTGAAAATCTTACTTACTTTTTTCTCCTCTTCTTGGCATATATTTACAGAAGTGCATGACTTTTGTATAGTATGGGGCAATGCGTTGAAGTTGAGCTAGGGCTTCATGCAAAAATGATAGATTTTGAGAAGGTAGACCTCAAAGGTTTTCAGGGTACCATCCCCACCAACAAGGAAGAGCATTTATGTTTAGTCATTAACTCCATTTTATCAGAAAGATTCTGAAAGGAAGACCCAAAACAAAGAGTGAAAACCTAGTATTTTAGAATCATCCGAAACTCCATCAATAAGCAAATGGATGAGTTCTTAGGTTTCTACATAGAGTGTAGGGATGGACATTAGTGCCTTAAAGTTGGAAGGTGGAGGCTTGACCTCATCCAAAGGAGCATGTGCACCAATGTCCCTCCAGGAGGACACGTTACGTGGAGTCTCACGTGCTAGAACTTGAGTGATAATTACTAGTGGATGCCTTATTTGCATCTAGAAAGAATTTTGAGGATCGACCTATGTTGTCCCTGAGCTCCTGTGACTTGCGCTCTAGACTCAAGTATTCTCCATTCATTATATCTTATTCTGTCTATAACTTGGGCGTGTGGTCTTCTTGTATTCCTTTGCATTCTTTAGAGTAGCATCACTATCATTGCAGTACTTTGGCGCTAAATAATATTAAGTTGGCTTCAGGTTAGGATCCTCTACCATTTCTCGGTTCTTGGCAACTCGCTTGCGCCAATGTAAGGCTCAAAGTTAGAGCCCCTATTAGTGGATCATATAGTACATGCACGTGCACAATCATTGTGGCGCAGTAGATACTGGAACTATGAGGCATATTGTAAGGAATTAGTACCATTGGAGACTCTTGCACCATGTTGTTTTCAACTAGAACAACTTCCTGACTCGTGTTAGGCACTGAAAGTAAGTTGTGTAGGGGGAACAAAAAAATACATGCATAAGGCAAGTGCACACTAGCATGCCAACGTGATCACTTACATATGTGGTTAAGCTATCCGTATCTTACGATTTCCAAGAAAAGGATTTCTTCTAAGGTTTATTGATTATGGTTATCATTACACCAGGATAAGGAACTACCTTTTAAGTGGGATTAGGTACCTACTACTTCTCCAATGATATGACCTTATTGGACAAGTTTCTAATTGAGGGCGTTTAACTCGTGGCATCTTCTTTCAGATTCCTACACGTAGTGAGAATAGAACATGGATACAATTGAGTTACGCAATCCAGCATTGGAATTCAGAGTAATAGAAGGATGATGGCACAGGGTAGAGAATATTCTTTTGAACAAGGGCATATAGAGGATAATGGGTAGAATAATATTACCAGCATGAATAAGACTGTTTTCTACCCTTATTGTGTAATGTGTGTATGCAGCAGGTAAGGTTCTACCTCTCATGGATTGAATCATGACTAAAATATGCTACTATTTAAAATCCCTTAGATAGTACTTTTGAAATAATGTTAGCTACTGTAGGTCTTACCACTTGAGGAATCCTGTCCTGAAGTCTTCTAGAATCTGACTGTTGAAATTAGTCATCTTGCTCATTGGGTGTGCACTTTGTTTTCACGTCAATGTGCTCCACCAGGGATCCTGACTGTTGTCTTCATGAATTGAGTCTACATAGAGTTTGATCCAAGCTCAATCCCATGTTTGGGATACATAGACACTAGGTCTCAAAGCCTTGATAACATCTGGAGTGAATTTACCCTATGGACAATTGTGTTTATTCAAGTAGTCTATACTGTAACATCATCATGCATTGATAAAGAAAATTCTCATGAAGCTCACATAAAGGAGGAAACTCAATAGTTGCACAAGCCTTGGGTGAGATTTTAGGCTAAGAGGGATTAGTTTCTTAAATAGGAAGTGATAATAGAGACTACACCTTCTATCTATTTCATCCTTGAAAACTTCAACTTATTGGTGAAACAACATTAGGATGATATTATGGTGATACAAATTCCATCACAAGGGCATTATGATATGATGATAAGTGAGGGGATATAATTTCATAGGTTTGCTTATCAATTCTAACTTGTCTGAAAGAGGGGGGAAGCCTCTTATTTATAGCATAAAGGGGAGATTAATTTATATAATTCTGATTTTGGAAAAGTAATTATGATTAAGAGAGTGGGGGGACCTGATTAGAATATTAAATTCTAAAGTGGATTTCAAGTGGATTATATTCGAATTTAAAATTCAAAAGTGGACTAAATAGGGATTATTTTTTAATATTTAATTCAAAGGTGGACTGCATATTTGAATATTTAATTCGGATTGGATTGGATGTGGATTTTATTCAAATTTTTAATTCGTTAGTGAGATTAGAAATGGATAATTTTTGGAATTTTAAATTAAGAAATGGGGGGGTGACATGGATTATCTTGTAATATTTAATTCAATGGTGGGGGTGCATGTGGATTAACATGGAGCGTATCAGCATGTAATGAGGATTATTAATTTAAATGGGATGAATTAACCAGTTAATATTGATTAATTGAATATGTATTTTTTGTGGGAAAAGGAATTTATTCAGAATTTAGGAGGGAAAGGTGGTTTGAATGGGAAATCCTAATGAAGGAGATTGAATGTAGGGTGAAGGGGGAGGAATGATACCAAAAACAGGAGCCTACAGGTATCTAGAAGGATATATATTGTGGTAGATAGACACAAGTAGCCCTCATCTTCACTAATCAATCCACAAACCTTTTGATAGCCTTAGATAATATTTAATTAAATTCCCTATCATAAATTTTTATACCAAACAAATATAAATCTCTAAGAAATTTATGTAATTGTGGTTGATATTTGTAAACAAGTTTCACTTAAGTCATATAGAATTCATTCTTCACTAACATTTAGTATGTATGTGATTGATTGAAAATGTGTTCATTTCAAATCTTATTGTTTACAATTTAAATGTTACTAGTATTTGTTAAGTTTGTAACACTTGAAAACATCATATTATATAATTGTAACACTCTTCTCAATCCTATGGACATCTTCTATCATGTTCCTCAAAATTTTCTTGTGTTCCTCATCTTTACAAGTTCCTATTACAAATCTATTATAACTATGAACTCTTTTGTTTCACCATATAACCAATAATGACTAAAAATCATGTAATTTATTCCATTTATTGTCCATTACTTGATTAGTCTTACAACTGACAACTATAACCTATTAACTTACCTTTAGGTTACCTTTTGACCTTCCTCTCACTAAAATTTATGTTGATTTAACAATACCATATCCATGTAATTACAATGTAATATTAAATTGTAATTTTGCATCTCCATATAAAAAGTTTGTTCCCTTCCTAACATTAATCTATGAACATAGAGAAGTTTGACAAGCACCAAACATTGTGACAATTAAAATGCTAACAATTACACGAGTTGCAAAGTACATCAAAAGAGATGTCAATGTTCAACTCTCCTCTAATGTAAAAATGTCAATGTTGAATTTTTATTATAAATGAGTTATCTAATTTAAAAACATGGCATGCAAAAAAATCACTATTATTGAATATAAATTATGGCTTCCATGTAGTTGTTTTTAAGGATTCTTTTAGTTATGTAAATTCCTCTATCTTTTTGGTTTCATGAATGAAATCAACAATGAAATGGTTAAACGTGGAAAACAATGAAAACAAGTTGAACTCAACTTCTCTAAGGATATCTTTGTGATTGTCCCTCTGACCCTCTCCAAATCTTCCTGATATGATTTATAACAAAAATAAAGGAAAACATCCAAAGTAATTTTTCTTGTATGTGGCTACTAGTGTGGAAATGTGTCTATAGATAACCAATATTTCCAATATGTTGAATCTTAGAAATAGTTTTATCGTAGTGGATAAGGAGGTGAGGGATTTTAAAGATGAAACATATATGTATTGCATTAATCTTCCATGAAAATATTTTCTAATCATTTATTATGGTGTTCATTTCTTTGGCCTAGTTGTTGTTTCATCTTACCCGTATTCTATGTATATCTCTTCCAATTCATGGTTTTCTAATTTAGAGTTTTATGAGTTGTGGGGTTTCTAATTTAGGGATTTTTGTAGAAGTAATTTTGAGATTATATTCAAGCACCAAACATTGTGACAATTAAAATGCTAACAAGGGAGAGGAGAGGGGGGGGGAGATTAGTCCTTTTAGGCGGCTTATTGGTCGGTCGTTGGTGAGTGTGGCGTCCGTAGGGGCCCCTGGTCATGCGGCGCTACTTTGTGCACTTGGTGTGGGGCTGGTGGTTTCCTGGACGGTCGTGGGCTCCCCCTCCCCCGTAGGGCCCCACTTCTTCAGTAGGTGACGGGAATGCCCGCGTGGCTCTGCGGGCGCCGTCGCTGGGCCCTGTCTTACTCTCGGGTGTATGCCATCTCTGAGGGTGTGGGGTAATCCGCCTAGTGGCTCTACCCCCCCTCCTCTATACCATTGCCCGTTCCCCCTCCCTATTCGCCATTCCGTTTTCCTCCTCTTACTTCCCTCCGCCTCGCTAGATTTGTGTGTGTAGCGGGGTTTGTGTGATGGTGCTCTGGAGGAGGACTTATATTGTGATGAACGGGGCGTGTAGATTAGTAAGGTGTGTATGGATGTGATGGCGTTATATGAGTCCTTTCGTTTGTCTCTGTGTACCCTTCTCCCCATCTCCCTACCGGATGGGGGATGTATGGTTGCAGGTGGTGGTGGGGTGTCTGTGCATCGGGTTGGGTCAGTAACGGGGGTCGGGGGGTGGTGCGGGGGCGCATGTGGGGAAGGGGAGAGGGGGGGTGGGAACAGGGGGGAAGGGGAGGCTTATGGTGGGTTCGGGGCGGGGGTTACGTTGGGCATTGTGGCGAGGGGGAAAGGTAAGGAGGGAGGGGAGAGGGGGGAGGGGGGGGGGGGAGGTAGAGGGGGGAAAGGGGGGAGGGGGGGAGGAGAGGAAGGGGGAGGGAGGGAGGGGGCTTCTGGGGGACCAGGTGTCGGAGGCCAGGTGAGGGGGTGGGGGGGGTATGAGCTGTGTCGATGGGGTTAGGGCGGGGGGGATTTGGAGGAGTGCAGGGAGGGGGAGGAGGGACGAGATGTGATGTGGAACTTATATTGAGGACGGGGCGGGTAGCCGCTGAATGTTGAGGGGAATGATGAGAATATTGTGTGTTGGTGTTCGGGAGTGTGGGGCGGAGGGGGACGGGGATGACGTGGATGGGTTAGGCAGACGATGGGTATTCGGCGGGCGAGTGCTGGGGGGGGGTTATTGCGTGGAGGATGCGTTGCGTTGGTGGGGTCGGTGGGGGAGTTTTGGGGGTGGTGTGGAGTGTGGTATTGGTTGCCCGTAGGTTTGCGGTCTCCGAGTGCAGGTGGTGGTGTCGGTACGCTATATGGTGGGATTTGTCTGACGGGCCGGTTAAGGCTCCTGTTGATGTTGGGGGTTGGCTGGAGGGTCGTACTAGGTATCTGGGATGATTGGATGCGGGAGCGGCTTGGTATGGTAGGTAGGGGGGATTGTGGGGGGTAAGGTCGAGGATTGGGGAGCGGAAGTGCCGCCGTTCCTGAGGTCGTGGGGAGGGTGGAGTTGGGTGTTTGGGAGCGGATGCTCACGCCTTTCATTTGGGGGCGCCGGGTCTAGGTCAGTAGGTGCCGTCCGCGTCTTTGAGGGAGGGGGCCCGGGTTGAGGTGGTTAATCCCGCCGTACCATTGATCGGTGGTTCCCTGCTCTGTAGGCCCGGGGTGACGGTGGGGATGGATTTGATATGGGTTGTATTGAGGGGTTGGATGGGGGCTGCCGGGAGATGGGGTTCGATGGGACGAGGGAGATGAGGGGGGGTGTGGGGGGGTGTTTTAAGGTCAAGGGGGGCCAATAGGTGTGCAGGGAGTCCCTTTGAGAGGTGCTGGGAAGTGGGAGTTGTGGGTGGGGGGGGGTCTGAGGACTGGGGTGGAGTGTGTGGCGGAGGAGTTTATAATCCTTGTTGTTGTGTTCTCTTGCCGTGCTCTCTCGGTATGTGGGGTGATTGCCTTGTGTCGATGGGATTGTACGAGATGGCGTATTGGGGCGAGGTGTGGGCGGGATTGAGGATGGTGGATGAGTTATTGGTGCGGGGATGGTTTTGTAGGAAATGTAGGGATCAGGGGGGGTTATTTTTGTATGGAGTGGGAGCGGTGGTGTGGTGGGGAGGAAGTTTCGGTGGCGGGGGAGGATGAGTATTTCTGGAATGCTGTGCATTTGCGGCGGTGTTTGGGCGGGCTGAGGAGGTCTTGCGGGGAAGTGTACTGTTGTGGCGATGGAGAGGAGGGGTGGGGTGAGGAGGGTAGGGGGCAAGGGCGGATGGGTGGGCGATCGGGGGAGATGGAAGGGGCGGGCTGGGGTGGAGGCGGGGAGGGGGGAGGGGAGGGGGGGGGGGGGGGGAAGGGGGGGGGGGGGGAGGGGATATAATGTTGTTTCGTTGGATTTGGGAGTTCATGGATGGGGGACGGGTGGGTTTCTTCCTTGTAACGACTCGTCGCCGGATTGAGTCGTGCGAGGGGTAACGTGGGTGCTCTGGGTGGGGGATGGGTGATGTCTGCGGTCGTGTTTAGGGGAGTGGTTTGGGCTCCCGTCGTCTGCCCGTGCCGGTTGGGGCGGAGTGGTTGGGAAGTGGTCGGGGGGGGGTTGGTTAGTTATGGGTGGTATTTGGTGATTGGTGTGGAGGGGGTTACGGAGTGATTAGGTGAGAGCTGAGTGAGGAGTGTGATAGAGGATGGCGAAAGAAGGAGGGGGGGGGGAGAGGAGGAGGGTTGTAGATGGCCGGGACTCCCGTCACCCGCTCCCCGCGCCGGGCGGGGGGGTGTGGGTGAGATGTGGGTAAGGGGAAGGTAGGAGGGGGGGGGGGGGGGAGGGGGGAGGGGAAGGGATGGGTAGGAGGGAGGGGAGGCGGGAAAAGGGGGAAGGGGAGGGGTTGATAGAGGCGCTAGGTTGCGGTGTATTCGATATAGGCCCGGCAGCCGCCTGGGTCACGCTTTTGCTCTGCCGGCTCGTTGGCTCGGATTGTTTTTCTACTTTTCCCGGGCCGGATAGTTTTTACGGCGTCTTCTTAGGGTGCTGTTGGTGGCTGTCGGGGGGGAGGATGTTTTTGGAATAGGTGGATGCGGGGTGTGGGGTTGGTTGTGGTGGGGTGGGGGTTGGGAGTGTGGGGGGGGGTCGAGGATAGGTTGATGGGGGGAGGGGGGGGTGGGCGATGGAGGAGGGGGGGGGGGGGGGATAGTAGTGGGGGGAGGAGGGGGTGGAAGGGGGAGAGGAGGCGGGTAGAGGTGGGGTGAGGGAGGGGAGGGAAAAAAGGGAGAGCGGCTTCTGCGAGGGGGTGGGTGTGCTTGGGTTTTGTTTGGGGGTATGTGGTAATGGTACGATGAGTATGGGAGCAGAGATTGTGGTCCTCCGGAGTGGGTGGCGCCGGTGGTCCGGTCCGGGTTGGAGGTGGGGAGCGAGGAGGTGGGAAAGGGGAAACGGGCGGGGGGAGGAGGAGGGAGGGGAAAGGGAGGAGGTGGGGGAGGGATGGGATGGGTAGAGGGGAAGGAGAGGGGGGGGGGTGGGGAAGAGGGGAGGAGGGGGAGTGGGAAGGAGGAGGGAGGATTGTTTATTTTTGTTGTTAGATCATTTTGTGCTTGTTGTTTTGTATGTATTTCGTTTTGTTTGTTATTTTTTTTGTATGGTGGGTCATCCTTTCTCTATTAAGAACTCAAATCTAGGATAGCAATTACCATGTCTATTGTTTGATTTCTATATTACACGTGGAATTGTCCTATTGAGTATTGTCCTCAATAAAGGAAAGGATGAGAAAAGTTTATTCTAAATCCTATACTATGATTTTGTTTTTCTAAAATTTGCTTGACCAGATGCTCAAGATCTCATTTCAACTGTTAAAATACCAGACTTTTCTAGAAATTGAAATCTTACCCCACAAAAAATTTCATGATTTAAAACATATAAATTGATATCAAATTAGAAATTTAAAAATTGAGTTCAAAAACATATTAGGCCTCTCAAAAATGTATGTAAAATAACATTAAGAATATCTAACCATTTTTTGAACTATCTAATTTTTTTTTAACTATCTACAACTATCATTTTCTAAACTTGCATGACTTCATGTTGATTAAAAAAAATGAAACTTACATGATGAGTGTGTGTTACATAGTGCATCATTACCTCGAAAAGATAACATCATTTCAAATTTCATTTTTTGTATATCTTGCAATCATGAAAATCCATGGAACCACATATAACAAAATTTTAATTTCCATTATGCTTTGATGAATATTTATGTTTTGTTTTACAGCTCCAATTTTGGCACGTACAAGGATGATGCTAGGAAAGGTTGGACAATTTGGATTTACACTTCCCAATTGCATTTATTTGAAAGTTTCTTATGCCTTTTCAATAAACCCATTATATGCATATCATGTTAAAAAATTAGTTCATAAGACCACATTTCTTTTAAACAATTAGTCAAACAGATCACAAGCCAAGTGGATGTTTCCATAATTCGCATTCATATCACTAGAGTTCTTGCAACTACAACATCAAATGAAATTATTTTATCTATTATGCTTGGTGTATGTATATACCCTATTTCAAATCTCCTATGTTAAGATAGGATGAAATTATGCTAGCAAAGGTAAATTGGTCAGGTTTGACGTTTGTTGGTTGTATTAGGTGTAACAACAACAATGCATTGTGAGGATGATCCTCTCTTCTAGAAATTTCAATTATGATATTCCATTAGAAAAGGTTACAATTTACAAATCAAAAAGTATATTTAAAAATGAAACCCTAAGCTTCAATTGAAAATAAAAAAGAATAAAATAAAGAAAAACAAGAAGAGAATCGAACAGGAAACATGTAAGATAATAAATAAGAAGATAATTGTCATTCATTTGTGTCTTCAAGAAATTGGGCTAGCTTAGGTTCCTTGTTGGAAGCCTAAATCCTCCAGGGAATGTTTTAGTGGAAAATATTCATAGTTTGGAGAATAGTAGAATTCTGGGAATTTGATTTTGGTGAATACTACAGAAACGGCAGTACCTAGGTTTCACCCAAAAATCCCATAAACAATAATCTGTCCCACCTGAATCATCAAGGAATTTCCAATCCCAGTGTATATTTTTACATTAAATCACCACGTGATCACCACATCGGGATTTGAAAAAATTATATTTTCACTTAAATCCACGTACCAAGATTTCAAAACATTAATGTTTTACCAAGAAATCAATGCATCGGGATTTGAAAACATTAATGTTTCTCCAAGAAATTGATGCGTCAGGATTTTAAAACATTAATGTTTCTGTTTCCGCAGAATGTTTCCGTTCTTGGAATAGAGTTGCTTCTATCCTTTCATTCTTTTGAGAAACAGATAAGGGTTAGGGCTAGTAGGAATACCTGTTGAATGTTGAGAGGGTGTACGCGTACCGTAGAGAGAGATCAGATCGATTGCGAAGAACTCCTTTTTATCTTGGAAGGCCTACCTCAAAGTAAGAATACAAGACCACCAGATTTTAGTTAGACAATAAATGAGGGAACTGCCTTGGGCCTAGGAAATATTAGACTTCCTTTCGAAGGTGGTCAATTCCCCTTTTAATACGAATTAACACAAATGATAATAAAGAAGCTATTGCGAAATCACGATTTAGGTACCTTGTTACAAAGCAATAGAGACTAAACTACCAATAATAAAATGTCACGTTGTTTTGTTTGGTCAATGGTCGTTGATACATTCAACTTGAGTTACAGGGATAAACCAGACTGGATCTGAGGTTATTTAGGAGACAAATAGGTGAGAGGAAGGTTTTGGGTATAAGTCACAGTGACCGATGCCGGTCACTGGATAACCGACCGCGGTTAGAGAACCGCTGCCGGTAGGGGATAACCGACACCGGTAGGGTCAGTAATCTAGGCACTTCTGGATAGAGGTTGGTTGCAGGGTGATTGTGGGGTTTTTAAGACTAGTGGATGGCTAAGGGGAATAGTGAGATGACGGGGAAGACTCGGAGAGTGATAAGACTGTCTTCTGGGCAATACAAGGATGTATGGATGAAGGTTTAGTGCAGGATGCTGGCAGGTGGTAGATCTAGGAGTGAACTTATAATTACTATCAATCAAAAGGCTCAAGAAATGGTGCTTAGAAACATACAAGACACTACTTACTCATTCTTGATGAAGATTCAGGTCCAAGGAATGTGGTAGTGACAGTAAGGATCAGTTGGGATGATCTCGTATTGGAAAATGAGCTGATAAAGCTATCCTCAGTCTTTTCCAATGCTTGAATGGGGGTGACAGCGATCCAGTGGCTCATTTGCAGTCTTCGGCTCGATGCTCTTCTCTTTTCTTCACTTGTCTCTGCTCTGCCAAGTGAATTTCGGATCCTTTTTCCAAATGAGTTCCCGATCCTTTGTTTCTGGTTGGGGGAGGTCATTTACAGGTAACCGATGGAGGTTACGTAACCGACGGCGGTCGAGTAGGAACCGATGTCGGTTAAGTCAAAGTGGACTATTTTTAGTAAAATAGCCAACTTTCCCTCCTTTTCTCCCGAGAGATTAGTTGTGGGCTTGGTCAAGTCATTATTAGGTTGGTTTTGGTGCGGGTGAGGGGTAATTAGTCATGGGTGTGGATGTAGACCAAGTTATAGGTCTTAATTAGGTTAGTTTAGGGTTAGGGCTAGGTCATGATGAGGTGGTGAAATGAGGTGGCAGGTTTGAAAATGTGGATTTATTAATATAATGTAATTAATAAATAATTGTGTAAGGTTTAGGTGTTGAGGTTAGGTTACGAAATGAGATGTGGGGCACAGGGTGTCGTAAGACACAAATTTGGTGTCTACATTAGCCCCTTGTTGTCATGTAGCTTGTCTTGTAAAGCTGCACTGACAATAATAAGAAGTGGTTGCTCCTGTTAAGGTTATAGGTAATCCCCCTCAAATCTATCACAGATTGAGGTGACGTGAAATCAGGGATAGGGTTGATAAAGGGTGAATGGTGTTGAGATGATGGTAAGATGGTGGGGTAAGTTCAAGGAAGCAGACGCACGTTGAAATGCAGTAGTGTGACCAGGGTACATGATTTGAAGAGAAAACAAGCAATTCATAGGCAAAGGTGATAGTTTATCCAAACAAGGGTGATATAATCCTGGTATCCAAGGTATAGGAAGTAGCTCCAGGGGATATAACGGGTAAGGTACAGGAATGTTTAGGCATTTTCGGCAGTACCCAATGGCTGGTTTGGTTGAGATAAACGTCACGGTCTCGGTCTAGGAAAAGTTGGTCGACTGATCAAGTCAAGTACCCTAATCATGCTAAAACACGAACAGGTGAGCTTGATTGAACAAAAAGCTACATGATGGGTGGATAAAATTGTAATTTGCGGGTTTTGAGCGAGGTACTTAATTGGTGCGGCCTTGGGTCGAGCCGATTGATTAGTGAGGGCCTTGGGTCAGGTTTGATTGGTTGGGTGCGGCCTTGGGTCGGGCCAGATTAGGTGGTTGTGGCTGTGGGTCGGGCCTGATTGGTTGGTTGCAGCCTTGGGTCGGGCCGGATTGGTTGGTTGCAGCCTTGGGTCGGGCCGGATTGGGTGGTTGCGGCCATGGGTCGGGCCTAATTGGTTGGTTACGGCCTTGGGTCGGGCCTAATTGGTTGGTTTTGGCCTTGGGTCGGGCCGAATTGGTTGGTGGCGGGCTTGGGTCGAGCCAAATGGTTGGTTGCAGCCTTGGGTCGGGCCGAATTGGTTGGTTGCGGCCTTGGGTCAGGCCTGATTGAGGTCAAAATAAGGCTAGTCAGCAAAGCCAGGGGTAGGTGATGGGGGAAAAGTGAAGATTGGTGGCTAAGGGCGGGAGTTAGGTGAAGGAAGTAAATAACCGATATCGGTTATGTGTAACCAATATCGGTTAGGAGACCGATACCGGTATTCTAGGGCAAAAAATAACTGGTATCGGTTATAGGTCAAAACCTATAAAAAGAAAAATACGGCCTGTCATTGTCACTTTGTGAATTTGAGCACCCAAATTTGTCTTGTCTGATGTGTGAAGTGATTTTGGTGAGTTGGTGGGCTGAGTTGGCATTATTTGAGTGGAGGAGTGAGTGATTGGTAGACCCCAGCGAGCAGGAGGTAGAGTTTGATTGGTTGAGGACCCAGCTGAGGAGATTTGGAGCCATGGCTCAGCCAGGAGGAGCAGGAGGTGCTAGACCAGCTGGATCACTGCCACCTATCCCACCACGACGACGTGTAGTCGTACCGGTAGGCTCTGAACTCCTACCTATGTGAATTTAATGAGTTTAACTTAGATGTGGGTTTTGGGTAGGAATTTTTAAATTTAATAAAATAATGAATGAATGGAAGGAATTTGTAAAATGGAGTGGGTAGGTAGGCTAGTTAGGATAAAACGGCAGGGTGGGTAGGTTTGTACGTCCTTTGGGCGGGTAAATGGGTAGAAATAGGAAAAAAAATGTTTTGCAGGCCGTTTTGGGTTCGGCCCCGGAATGGGACAGTGACTGATGTCGGTCACCGAACATTCCGGAATAATTTCTTTGCCGATAGAACGGCGTCGGTCATGTGTCGACCGGCGTCGGTACTTGTTTTGTTGTTGATTTTTTTTATTTTTATTTTATTTTGTTGTTAGAATTGTTGTTGGTTTGTTTTTGTGTTTGGGGGTGAAGGGGGAGGGGGTAGAGTTGATAGGAAAGGTGATTGGGGTGGGGGGAAATGGGGTGGTTGTGTGGTTGGTTCGGGTAGGATAGATTAAGTGTTGGGGTAGGAAGTAGGAGGTGATAAATTGGCGGGGGTATAGTTAGATGGCTAGAGTAGATCATAGAGGTTATATGGTAAGATAGGTGGGTGTAGATGTGTGTTGTAGAGTCGGGTTGTGGTCGAGTGGGTATAAAGAGTTAAGGTAGTTGTTATGGTAAAGGGTAGGCCTGATGAAGTGGGTTGTTTTTACAGGCACGCCAGCAGCTTACGATGTAGGATCGGATGCCCCCTTTATTGAGACGGATGTGGGCCACATGTGTCTGTAGCGCATTGGGCCATTATGTGAGAGGTGGGACTCGGTGGAGTCCAGTGGTATAGGGCTGTGGATAGGGACCACAGCCTGATGGTTGCCCTCATCGAGAGATGGGATCCGGCAACCAATTTTTTCCATCTCCCTACTGGAGAGATGACGATTACATTAGAGGATGTGTATCGCATCCTGAGACTGCCGATCGTAGGGGAGGCAGTGTTCCAGGTGGATGTGGAGACAGCGATGGACAGCATCCTGTATGTATTTGGGGGATGCAGTCGCATTGTTGACCTATCACAACGCGAGCATTACCTATGGCGACATGTATCGTGCACACCGACAGGAGACACGGCTTGCCGTGTTGATGATGATAGGTATCACCTGCTTCGCCCTCCCGGACTCAGAGGGAGGCTGCTTCCCATGGGCTTTGATGGGAGTGTTACACGAGATGGTAGAGGAGCATACATGTTATGCCTGGGGCACCAGTGTATCTGGTGCAGTTATATAGAGAGCTTTGGGGTTATCACCGTATGAGGCGATTTGTGTATTTGCTCTACATTTTTGTTACACTGCTGGGCATATGAGCACATCATCTATATACGACCAGTAGGGCTGCCCCAGTAGCCAGGGCCACAGATTGTATCTAGGTATGGATTTCAAAGGTGGTTGGGGGTCGTGGGCCAGCCACGAGCGGTGCTCGCAGGACGGGATGTGGCCTACTACCATCATATGTTGGAGGGCTTGACCACACTGGACATTATATGGAGTCCCTACAGAGGCCATCAACCCCGAGGAGGAGCCCAAGCACAGATGCGCTGGATCCAGTATAGTTTCTTGATAGCTGGACGGAGGCTCGGGGAGTATGAATGGATACCGCTAGAGAGGGTACGACGACAGTTGGGCTTGTGACAGGATGAGCCACCTCCCTTCCCTCAGTACCGGAGGGATGATGTAGAGGCCCCACTGCCTACACTGCAGCCAGTTGACCCCGACTGGGTAGCAGAGAGACCAGCTGACGATACAGTGGATGATGCCGGAGTGACAGGGGCCTTTTTAGTTTGGTGGGCAGGGGGAGAGAGCAGCCAGGAGAGCATAGCCCACACAACCAGATTTGGCGGCTGTTATAGTAGAGAGGGACCGGCTCTTAGGACAGGTGCAATTATTACAGGGGCATCTTGCTGCTGCACCGGAAAAGATTGAGGTGTTATAGGGGTAGTTAGCCCAGGCACAAGCTTAGGCACAGCCGCAGGCACCAGTAAAGCCACAGGCACCGCCGCAGGCACAGGATCCAGTACAGGCATAGGCACAAGCACCGCCATAGCACAGGCGCAGGTACAGGTACTGCCACAGGCACCGGGTGTATCGGTAGGACAGGGGCCACTACTATTAGGAGTCGGGGGGACCAGCCCCAGCAGCCATGGTGCCACGGGCCCGCTATATGGAGGTGAGAGCGGAGGCCCGGTATTATCAGGACGTCCTCGATGGTACCAGGGCTGATTATCAACCGTATGCGGTACACAGAGCTGAGACATCTTGGAGCCAGAGATCCTAGGGAGGCACAGCCATAGCCGGTGGGTCTGTTACAGGGAGGAGGCGAGAGCCAGTATAGGGACCAGCAGGGAGACAGGCCGAGGGTGGTGGAGAGAACTGAGACATCCCTAGGGCGGAGATGGGTTTTTGATATTGGATATAGACACCGGTCTATGAATTGGATATAGATATGGAGGCCTGCGTGCCCACATATTATTTATTTATTTATTCATTTTTGTTGTATATACCGGGCCTGTTGAGCCGAGTACATGTTGTATAGTTGATACCGGCATGCGAGCCGAGTATATGTTTGACATGAGAGACCGGCCTGCGAGCCAAGTCGAGATTTTGATAGGGATAGTGGCCTGCATGCCGGCTTTGTATTATTTTTAGATCACAGAGGCCCCCATGTAGGGCAAGTTGTATAGTTTGACATTGATATATATATATGATGATTTTGATCCACATGGTGTGTAAAAAAATGTCTTATGTGTTTTGTCGATGGTTTTTGAAATTAGATGATGAGTTTGATCCACATGGTGTGTATAATGATGGGTTTGATGTATATATTAAAATGTCACATGTATTTTGTCGATGGTTTTTGAAATTTAATGTAGATAGATGGCGTTGATGAAATTGTGATTATATGTATATGTGTTGATGGGATTTTTATGACAAATATTGATAATGATGTCGTTATGCATGAAAAAGAGACGGGTGCCACCAAATATTTTCAAAAAATGAAGAAAAGGCCTAGGTTTAAGCAAAGGGAGACATATGACCGATATCGGTTAGCTAACCGATGTCGGTAGATATATGACCGATACCGGCTAGGTAACCGATATCGATTATGCTAAAACAAGATTTTCTAAAAATAGAAAAGCTTGGGAGACAACTTGAGTTCTTATTTTTAGAGGCATGCAATAAGTTAAATACGAGGATGCGAAGCTATTTGACGACTGATACAGATAATTGCATGGGAGAATTGAGTGATAAAGAGGAAAGAGACAGGTAAAGTGATTATGGGCTAAGATTAAGAAGGTAGAAAGGAAAGTTATATTGAAGAGGGTGGTGAACATGGTTGGACAAGGAGAAGCATCCAGCAGGCAGACACGAGAGGGAAGACAGGTTCCACTGCAAGCTATTGCGTCTCAAGAGGTAAAATTTTTGGTTGCAATTTAATTATTACATGTTTTATGAATAGGATGAGAGAAGGTAAATGGATAGAGATGAGAAGGAAAAGGTGATAGGTAAGGGTTTGGGATAGGGTGAGTGTTATGGAGTAGGTAAGCAGGGGTTTCGCGTATGTTTGTAGGTGTAGAGAGGAGTAAACTAGCAAAATAATTATTGTAGGGGATGTTTTGTAAGTAGGTTGTATATGTTTGACAGTAACCGGTATTGTTTAGAGATAACTGGTATCGGTTAGGCAACCGGTATCGGTTATCTATAACCGATATCGGTTATTGTATGAAATTCCAGAATGTGAGAAAAAACACTTGGGGATTTGATTTATTGAATGGTTTGTTTGTTGATTTGATGTATGCAGGCAGAGGTAGGTTTAAGGATGAATGATAGTGTACCAGATTTGTTGTCACGAGTCCGAGCGGATGTAACACCAGCTGAATGGGTATTGATAAACCGTGTGGGATTAAGTGGAATCCGCTATTATTCACGAATCGCACGCAATCATGCTATGTTGCAAGCGTTGATTGAGAGGTGGAATCCAGAAAAGAATACCTTCTATCTACCAACAGGGGAAATGACAGTGACGTTGGAAGATGTGTTTAGAATTTTGAGGCTCCCAATTACAGGAAGACCAGTGTATCAGGCGATGCCTAGCACGGTGTGGGGAGCGATAACAACAGTATTTGGTTCAGCTGCATGAGATTTGACACAGTGAGGTTTGACATTCACTTATGGTACAATGTATGCAACACACCCTGACGAAACAAGGTTGGAAATGGTATTAATGATAGCGGTGGGGTATTATGCATTACCGAGGGCAGATGGGGGAAGATTTCCAAAAGCATTGATGTGTATTATTTGGGAAATGATAGAAAGGAGCGTGACTTTCACATGGGCACCCGCATATCTGGCGGAGCTATACAGGGGTTTATGGGCCTACAGGTGAAATCACAGGACGACCCTGGATTGTGCATACTTGTTACATTGTTGGGCCTATGAGCACATTGTGTGTGTGTGACCAATAGGCAGACCAATCTAGGAAAGAGAGACAGGAGTGTCGAGGTTGGGATTCAGACGATGGGTCCAGACAGAACAAGAGGCGAGATCCCAGGCCATGATAGATGACATCGAGTATTATAGGTAGGTATGGGAGATGGTGATGATTGCGGATATTCATTGGAGGCCTTACGGGAACTATATGGTGACAGAGAACATAGCTGAGGATTTGAGGGGTGTAGAGCGATTGAGGTGGATCGCAGGGCATAGGCCAGCTGAGTACGAGAGGATTCCTCTAGATCGCGTACGGAGACAATTTGGATTTATTTAGGATATACCCATGGCTTATAGACCATACATGAGGATCGACACTGAGGCATCATTCTCACCTCCCCGGCCGACACCTCCAGAAGGGCCAGAAGAGATAGCAGCCAATCGCAGGGTAATGGATGCGGGGGAGCGACAGAGGCTTATAGATTATGGTGGGTAGCAGAGCTGCGAGGTATACATGAGAGGGCCGATCATCCTGACATAGCTGTGATTATAGCGGAGAGAGACCACCTACAGGATTTGGTTCACCAGCTTCAAACACAGGTGAATGAGACAACGGGATTGTTAGAGGTTTCGTAGTTACGAGTGGAGAGACTAGAGGCAAGATTCCTCCACGCGAGAGGACGTATTCATATGTTAAAGGAGATGTTGGCAGATCAGTGGGAGGAACCAATAGTAGTGGCACCTTTGAGGATGGAGAGGCCAAGTGAGTGGCGTCGACGATCATGATCACCACCTGATTCGGGAGGAGGCGCAAGGGTCTAAGTGAATTTCATAGGGGTATAAGAATAAATAAGGATGCCGACCTGCGCATCGATGATAGAGAAGATGTATTTGTTTAACATCTAAATAAAACTGAATATGTATGTTGATTTGAGTTATGATAATAATAAGAATGGTTGTATTTTGAATTTTTTGTTTTGAAAAAGGATAAAGATGAATGTTATCAAATAGAAATACACAAAAATATTTATATTTACAACACATGATAGGTTATGGTAGGGGATGGTCGAACTAACCTTGGGAGACCCCATGTCTCCCAAGTGCTGCCTACATAGCCCATTGCACAAAACAAGGAGGGGCCTCAGACCGATGTAGTTCTCCCTTAGAACCAGGGAGAGGTGAATTCAGGCAATTTGGTTGTGGTTAGGCAATTTGTTGGTTGGTAAAAAATATTGATATTCGTAGGGTAATGTTGTTGGTGTTGGTAAGGAATTGGCAATGTTGGTGTAGGTATAGGTGAAGTGAAAGTTAGCTTACCCAAGTAGTAGGGAACTGTGTCCTAATTAAGGTCAACACATAATCCTAGATTCGAGTAAAAGAGGCAAAAGTTTCCCATAGTTGAGAAGAGCTAAACAAACCACATATTAACGTAGGATGAGCTTGAATCCCTAGGTACCTTGCATATGCGAGAAGTCGATAGGTGAAAAGAGTTGTATAATCAAAATATATCGGATATACATCACGTCCCTTGAGTTTTGTTATTTTGACGAATGGTGAGGTGAGGTGGCTAATATAGTTGGGGTGCAGAGAACTTGTTACAAGGTGATTATTCTGACGAAAGAGAACCAAACCTAAATAGACAAGTCCATGACTCAAAAGTGCTTTGGAATACTGCTTTTTACTTTTCTGGATATAGATTGATCTATGCAGGAAGTCTACATGGGATATGTATTTTGTTGTTCTTGAGGTCTTCACGAAGCTGATCAATGCGAGAAGCTTCTGATAAAGGCTGACTTTGTATAGCTGTCCTTCAAGGGAGCAGTCTATTTATAGTAGTAGAAATGGTTTTACACATAGTTGTCCTTCGAGGGAGCAGTCTATGTATAACTTAGAGGTCTAGATGTCCGTTAGGCATGAAGCATCTAGTTTTATAGGAAGTTCGACTCAAGAATATCCCATAAGTGTATAATTGAGAACATGTTATTTTGATACTTTTAAGTCATGGACCAGACTAAAAAGGGGAAGGCATCTTTAAGAGGAGATAATGACCAAACCATGTGAGCTTGATTCTATTTTGAGATGCATGGAACAAAAGTGTATGAGGTGGTAAATGAGCTCAAGGGACGAGCGCAAGGTAGATAAGAAGTGATATAACACTAAATTCAACAGAAGAATGGCCGAAGATGCAAGGCATTAAGGGGTTCAGGCTCAGGTTTACCATTAAGCGAAGCTAAACGGTAAGTGCCTGACCTGTAAGTATGAGTGATAATATAAGGCCCAATCCAATTAGGAGCAAATTTTCCACGTTTGCTCTTTTCTAGTTTGGTTACATGTTGATTCTCTTTGAGGACAAGATCACCAACCTTGAAGGTATGCTCATGAAGTCGCTTATCATAAGCACACTTGATGCACTTTTGATAGATTTGAAGGTGGTCAAGAGCTGTAAGACAATGCTCGTCAAGAAGCTCCAATTGGGCTAACCACTCTTGACGGAAATCATCATTGGTGAGAATATCCTGAAGAGATATTCTTAGGGAGGGTATTTGTATTTTGAGAGGCAAGACAGCCTCAGTACCATATACCAAAGAAAATGGTGTGGCATTAGTGGAGGTACGAATGCTGGTACGATAAGCCCAAAGGGCAAAGGGGATGTGATCATGCCAATTTTTTTCATAATCGTTAACGACTTTCATGAGAATTTTGGTCATGGTTTTGTTAGAAGATTCGGCTTGACCATTTGCTTGTGGATAGTAAGGTGATGAGAAGCTAATTTTGATACCAAAGTTGTCACAAAGGTTTTGTAACAACTTATTTTTGAAAGATTTTCCATTATCTGTTATCAGGCGATGAGGAACACCAAAATGACAGATAATGTGATGATTAATGAATTCTACGATTTTTTCTTTTTTGGTTGAAATGAGTGGAATGGCCTCCACCCATTTAATGTAATATTTTGTTGTTGTGATTATCCAATGGTGACGTTGCGAAGAGGGCAGGTGAATCTCACCAATAAGGTCTAAACCCCATTGTGAGGAAGGCCAAAGATCTTGTGTGACCTGTAGTGGATGGCTAGGAGTATGTTGAAGGTTGGCATGTTGTTGACACATAACACAATGCTTAACATATTCGTAGTATTCATTATTAAGAGTAGGCCAATAATAGCCTAGGTGAAGGATCCGTTTGGCCACGGCAAGGCCACTAAAATGTCCACCACAAATGTCGTCATGGACTTGTTGGATGGTATAGGTAACCTCCACACCGGTTAGACATCGAAGGAGGATGCCATCAAAGCCACGTTTATAGAGGAGTCCCCCCATGATGACATAACGAGAAATACTTTTAAGAAAAACACGTTTTCCGTTATTAGTAAGGTCAGGTGGGAGAACAGAGGTTGTAAGGTAGTCGTGAAGTTGGTGATACCAAGTATCCTGCGAGTCAGCAGACACATTATTTATCATACAAACATCCGAGACTGAGTAAGATGGGGCAAAGAGTTGTTAGACCAAGACAAATATGTCGGAGTCGGTAGGTGAGGCAGGAATTTGCGAGGCTAAGCAACCCATAGTATCCGCAAATTTATTAGTAGAGCGGGGAATGGTTTGGATAGAATAATGAGTAAATAAGGTCAAAAGTGAATCCACGTAATGTTTGTACTTTTGAATTTCCTCATTTTTACATTGGTAGATGCCCATAACTTGATTGACAACCATTTGAGAGTCACCGGAAATGTTAATAGATTTTACACCTAAGTGTAACGCAACCTGGAGACCCAAAACAAGGGCCTCGTATTCCACTGTATTATTAGTACAGGGGAAATCGAGCCGGAATGAAAGAGGCATAGGTTCAGCGTCTAGAGGAATGAGAACAACGCCGGACCCTCCACCGCACTGGCATTTGGATCCATCGAAGAAGAGGGTAATTGAATACGAATCCTCACTGAGTGAAAGAGTGGCAATAAGTTCGTCAGGGAAAGTAAAATTAGTGAACTGCTCCCCAGGTAAAGGGGCTTCCGCGAGTTGGTCTACAATAGTTTGTCCTTTGATTGATTTCTGGTGTACAAACTCAAGGTCGAGGTCAGTGAGGAGCATAAGCCATCGGGCGATGCATTGGTTTAGATGAGGTTTGGCATACATATAATGGATGGGGTCCGCGTTGGTGATGACAAAAGTTTTGTGATTCAGGACTTAGTGTCGGAGTTTGGTGGCCATGAATGATAGGGCTAGGCACACCTTTTCTACATGTGTATACCTAGTCTCGTAATCCACCAGAGTACGAATTATGTAATAAACAGCTTGTTCTCGATGCTCGGAGTCATGATGTGCAAGCATGGCTCCTACAGCATGGTCGGTGGCGGAAAGGTAAAGGTAGAAAGGGAAATCGTCTTGAGGTGGGATAAGCACAGGTGGCTGCAAGAGATAGGCTTTAAGAGCCCAAAGGCTTGGTGGCACTCTTCACTCCATTGAAAGACAATTTCCTTTTTAAGGAGATGATGGAAAGGTTGACATTGATCTGAGAGTTGTGAGATGAAATGCCGGATAGATTGGAGTTTTCCCTGCAAACTACGCAATTGTTTGAGGTTAGTAGGTGGGGGCATTTCTAGGATAGCTTTGACTTTAGCTGGATTGACCTCAATGCCACGCAAAGAGACAATAAAACCAAGGAGTTTTCCTGAAAGGACACCAAAGACACATTTCTTTGGTTGAAGACGAACACAATATTGTAACAGTGCGATCGAAAATAATGGTTAAAACATCGAGATGTTCACTGCAATGTTTAGATTTGCCAAGAAGATCATCGACATAATCCTCAAGGATAGTGTGCATAATGTCATGAAAAATGTAAGTCATAGCCCGCTGATAGGTCGCACCAGCATTCTTAAGGCTGAACGGCATGACATGATAGTAGAAGGTTCCCCAAGGAGTTATGAAGGTGGTTTTATGTTGATCGGCTGGGGCTACCAAAATTTGATTGTATCCTAAGAAGCCATCCATGAGGGAAAGCATCTCATGGCCCACAGTGAGATCAACAAGTTGATCAATACTTGGTAGGGGGAAGTCATCCTTTGGGAAAGCGAGGTTAAGGTCCCAGAAATCCGTACATATCTGAAGTCCCCCCCGTGGCTTTAGTAACAGGTAAGACATTAGAAATCCATTAAGGATAGTCAATAGGTAAGATGAAGGAAACAGAAAGGAGTCGTTGAAGCTCTTCTTTGACCAAGAGGGCAATGCGTGGATGCATTTTTCTTAGTTTCTTTTTAACTGGTTTGGAATCGGGTTTCAGGGTAATGTTATGGACCGCAATGTCAGGATCAATTCCTGGCATGTCAGCGTAGGACCAAGTGAAAGCTTGGCTGCAGGCACGGAGAAAGGTAGTAAAGGTAGTTTTTTCTGATGCGTTAAGAGATTGTCTGATCTACACAATGTGAGGATCGTCCTCTGTGTGGATGTTGATTTCTATATTCGACTCATTCAACATGGTTTGAGTTTTAGATGGTAAGGCGCGTTGAATATAAGAGTCGTCCACACCAAGGTAAGTGAGGATGGAGTCGTCATCCTGGCACTCCACAACATTAATTGAAGGTGAATCCTCTTCGATCATGTCTGGATACAGAAGGGGAAGAGAAGTTGGGTCCTCATTATCACGTTGATAAGTGAGATGACCCAGGAAGATAGCGTTTATGAAAAAAAAAAGTTAGGAGGGATAGATTCAGGGTCTATCGACTCTGTGGGTGACGATGGCAAAATGGGTGATGATGGTTCAGAAGGGGTGACGTTGTCGTCTTCCCGGATACAACTGACATGAGGTTTTTTTGGTGTAGGTGGTTCAGAGAATCCAAGACCACTACGATCTTTATGTTTGTGTGTAGTCACGGGAATGATTGTATGTCAGCCTTGTTCATAAAGACCGAAACCAAAGCCCTTCCAAGCACAGCGCATCAGGAAGGTGAGAACGAAACGATGATTAGTTAGATATTGAAAATCAGATTGGAAGGGAACCACACCAAGGGGAGGTTCAGGGGTGACAGAGGATGTATCGACACCCCCCATACGTTAGGTCGGTGCGACAATTAGGTGGTCTGTAGGAGATTACTTCCCCCACACGACGGTCGTAGGTAGGATGCGCATGTAACTGTCTGTACTCCTGTGGGGTATGGAAAGTGCTAACATTATATAGGTGATACTCCCCCAGTGTAAGGCGTTGCAAAACATCTACTAAGGGATCTGAGGTGGGGATGTTGTCCGCGGGAAAGGAAGTGGTATTTGCGGTGGCAGTTTCATTGGTTGAAGGTATAGGTGCGGTTGAGGTGGATGGTTGAGGTGTGGTCGAAATAGATGGTTGGGTTGGATGAATGGGTGTCTTTACTGGTACAAGCACATCATTAGGGTGATATAACATATTGTAGGTTTTGAAGGGGGGAGGGTCAGATTTTATGGTGTAGGACTTCCCCTCATACTCAAATTTTATGCATCTATGTAAGGTGGAGTGAACGCATCCCATAGCCTGGATCCAAGGGCGGCCTAAGAACATGTTGTATTGGAATTCTCCCTCAAGGACATAGAAGAGTTCAGGTAAATTACGTGGCCCTACATGAATGTTAAGGATCATGGTTCCTAAGGTAGAAGTAATAGCATCATTGAATGAATGCAACATGGTGGGGTTGGCACACATGCAGCTAGAAGGGATATTCATTTGTTGGAAGGATTTGGAAGAGATGATGTTTAAGCTAGCGCCTCCATCAATCATAACACGCCGTACCCGGATGTCTCAGACGTAAGCTGAGATGAAAAGAGCGGGGGTCAGGATCTTCTGCACCAAAGTCAACAATTTCATCTTCGGAGAAACTGACAGTAGCGGTTTACTACACAGGGACAGAAGTGGTAGATTATTTGGTGAGAGAAGCAACGTGGTTGGGTGTTAAGATGGCGGTAACGAGCAAGGTTTCGTTAGGTAAGACCTCTATCCCTTGAAGGATTTCAACGAGAGCTTGGCGATGAGATTTAGAGGTTTGAATGAGATCATATAGTGTCATTTTTACAGGTGATTGGTGAAGTTGTTTGATCATGGTTTGGTGGGAAACTCCATCAGAGATGGGGTAGGAAGGTCCATGAATAACCACTTTAGGTGGTGGTGCGATCGGGATGGTGGACTGAGAAAGAGAGGCTGTAGGTGTTCTTTCTTTAGCTTTCACATTGTTTTTCTGCCCTCGAGTAGCAACACTAATCATGTTGATCTCTTGAACACGAGAGGAGGAATATGGCAGGGATAAGTCAAGATTTTCGAGAGGTGGTGTTGCAATGATTATAGATCTTGGTGAGGAGGGGACATGTGGTATAGGAGAGGGGATTGAAGCTAAAGGTTTCTCCCTTCGTAAGTTGTCTTTCTTAACCTTTCTATCTGAGAGAGGTGACTGACGAAGTATGGCTTTCAAAGCTTTGCATCTCTCTACATCATGTCCTGGTGTGCGGTGGTAAGCGCAGATTTTAGACTCATCATAACCTATAGGTTGAGGCTTAGATGGATCATAGGGTCTAAGTGGGGGTAGGGAAATGGTCGCATTCTCTACCAACATATCAAGGATTTTGGCATAAGACTCTTTGAGTGGGTCAAAGTCAAAGGAAGATGCGGCTATTGACTGGGTGGGTTTCGGTAATGATTGGGTATGGTTGATTCGTATGGGTGGTGGCTTAGACAAGGGTTTTTTGATAATTGGATTTAACTAAACGTGGCTTCTTCGGTGCAGAAGTTATGTTTAGCTGGTCAGATGACGTGGTAGCAGAAAACAACCACGGAGAAAGAGGAGTGACAGTAAATAAATCCTTTGATGATGGAGTTTATTTAGGGTTGATAGGTGGACAGGATACTTGGGGTGACCGTGTTGATACACCCATGGATCTCTATATGGGTGTAGAAGATGCAGGTCGTTTTAAAGAAAACGCAGAAGGTATGATGTATTGAGGCAAGGTGGAGGGGTGAGGTCCTAATATAGAAGGTAGGTGTGACAGCGAGGGTTTTAGTTGTGACAGAGGCATAGATTGGACTTGGGCTTTAGGGGATTGGGTTTGTCTCTTAGGTGGATGGACGGCTTTATTTTTTGATACATCTAACCGTTTAGGTGGGTGCGTCAGGTTGGGTATTGGCGACGTCCCAAGTGTAGGGAGAGGTTTGGTTAGGTTAATAGAGGTGGATGAGGTATTTGGTAGAGATGAGGGGGGTGAAGATGAGAACATAGGCATTTTGAGTTTTTGTAAACATTTCGGGTATATGGTAGAGGTGTCTGGATCGGTCATCTGCATTTGAGTAGAGTATGGTGTACTCAAAACGTTCCCATAGGACTCATCTATCTTCTGAGGGGTGACAATCCTCACGTGTGAATAGGAACTTTTGTATGGAAGAAAGGTGGGTTGTGATTCCGGTCCACTGTGGGTGTGATACAGGGGTTAAATGAGGCACTGTATCAATGGGCGTTAAGAGGTCAACCAGTCGCTGAAAATATTTAGGCGATGAAGAACTAATAGGTAGGAGGGCATGTTTGAGAGGATCCATCATGATTAAAGAATTTGGTGATGTTGGTTCGAGGGTTTTCTCGTCTAAGGATGATAGAAAAAGTGGCGAGCCTTCCTCTTGTACAGCAAGAGTGGTAGAAGGAGATGTTTGGGAAATAGATAAGTTAGATCACATCCGCTCACAGTCTTGCAGGGATGTGGTGTAAGAAGGCTCATCTGTGAGAAGAGAACTCTGGGCGGTTAATTCCTTTATGGGTAAAGGAATGGTAAGATTATCATTTTGTCTTGATGGGGGTGGAGGGGATTCAGATCCCTGCGTTAGTGAAGAGGCTCGATTCAGAATTTCCTCGATGGGAGCTTTTGGTTGGGAGTCGAAGACTGCATGGATTTCATGAACACTCTCCTCAGCTAAGATATCTTGGTTTATGTTACTATTAGAAGAGTGGTTTGGGAATGGTTTGTTGAAGATTTTCAAATTTTGGTTAGCAGGGGCGTGAGGAGTATCGAAGGGTTAGATCCCCTGCATCAACCATTCCTTGCACTATGTTTTCAAACTCTTGTCGTTTCAATGAAGGTTGTCCCTTCACGCGGTTGGAAGGGAAGTAAAGGTAGAAAGGGAAATCGTCTTGAGGTGGGGATAAGCACAGGTGGCTGCAAGAGATAGGCTTTAAGAGCCTCAAAGGCTTGGTGGCACTCTTCACTCCATTGAAAGACAATTTCCTTTTAAGGAGATGATGGAAAGGTTGACATTGATCTGAGAGTTGTGAGATGAAATGCCGGATAGATTGGAGTTTTCCCTGCAAACTACGCAATTGTTTGAGGTTAGTAGTTGGGGGCATTTCTAGGATAGCTTTGACTTTAGCTGGATTGACCTCAATGCCACGCAAAGAGACAATAAAACCAAGGAGTTTTCCTGAAAGGACACCAAAGACACATTTCTTTGGTTGAAGACGAACACAATATTGTAACAGGCGATCGAAAATAATGGTTAAAACATCGAGATGTTCACTGCAATGTTTAGATTTGCCAAGAAGATCATCGACATAATCCTCAAGGATAGTGTGCATAATGTCATGAAAAATGTAAGTCATAGCCCGCTGATAGGTCGCACCAGCATTCTTAAGGCTGAACGGCATGACATGATAGTAGAAGGTTCCCCAAGGAGTTATGAAGGTGGTTTTATGTTGATCGGCTGGGGGCTACCAAAATTTGATTGTATCCTAAGAAGCCATCCATGAGGGAAAGCATCTCATGGCCCACAGTGAGATCAACAAGTTGATCAATACTTGGTAGGGGGAAGTCATCCTTTGGGAAAGCGAGGTTAAGGTCCCAGAAATCCGTACATATCTGAAGTCCCCCCGTGGCTTTAGTAACAGGTAAGACATTAGAAATCCATTAAGGATAGTCAATAGGTAAGATGAAGGAAACAGAAAGGAGTCGTTGAAGCTCTTCTTTGACCAAGAGGGCAATGCGTGGATGCATTTTTCTTAGTTTCTTTTTAACTGGTTTGGAATCGGGTTTCAGGGTAATGTTATGGACCGCAATGTCAGGATCAATTCCTGGCATGTCAGCGTAGGACCAAGTGAAAGCTTGGCTGCAGGCACGGAGAAAGGTAGTAAAGGTAGTTTTTTCTGATGCGTTAAGAGATTGTCTGATCTACACAATGTGAGGATCGTCCTCTGTGTGGATGTTGATGTTCTATATTCGACTCATTCAACATGGTTTGAGTTTTAGATGGTAAGGCGCGTTGAATATAAGAGTCGTCCACACCAAGGTAAGTGAGGATGGAGTCGTCATCCTGGCACTCCACAACATTAATTGAAGGTGAATCCTCTTCGATCATGTCTGGATACAGAAGGGGAAGAGAAGTTGGGTCCTCATTATCACGTTGATAAGTGAGATGACCCAGGAAGATAGCGTTTATGAAAAAAAAAAGTTAGGAGGGATAGATTCAGGGTCTATCGACTCTGTGGGTGACGATGGCAAAATGGGTGATGATGGTTCAGAAGGGGTGACGTTGTCGTCTTCCCGGATACAACTGACATGAGGTTTTTTTGGTGTAGGTGGTTCAGAGAATCCAAGACCACTACGATCTTTATGTTTGTGTGTAGTCACGGGAATGATTGTATGTCAGCCTTGTTCATAAAGACCGAAACCAAAGCCCTTCCAAGCACAGCGCATCAGGAAGGTGAGAACGAAACGATGATTAGTTAGATATTGAAAATCAGATTGGAAGGGAACCACACCAAGGGGAGGTTCAGGGGTGACAGAGGATGTATCGACACCCCCATACGTTAGGTCGGTGCGACAATTAGGTGGTCTGTAGGAGATTACTTCCCCCACACGACGGTCGTAGGTAGGATGCGCATGTAACTGTCTGTACTCCTGTGGGGTATGGAAAGTGCTAACATTATATAGGTGATACTCCCCCAGTGTAAGGCGTTGCAAAACATCTACTAAGGGATCTGAGGTGGGGATGTTGTCCGCGGGAAAGGAAGTGGTATTTGCGGTGGCAGTTTCATTGGTTGAAGGTATAGGTGCGGTTGAGGTGGATGGTTGAGGTGTGGTCGAAATAGATGGTTGGGTTGGATGAATGGGTGTCTTTACTGGTACAAGCACATCATTAGGGTGATATAACATATTGTAGGTTTTGAAGGGGGGAGGGTCAGATTTTATGGTGTAGGACTTCCCCTCATACTCAAATTTTATGCATCTATGTAAGGTGGAGTGAACGCATCCCATAGCCTGGATCCAAGGGCGGCCTAAGAACATGTTGTATTGGAATTCTCCCTCAAGGACATAGAAGAGTTCAGGTAAATTACGTGGCCCTACATGAATGTTAAGGATCATGGTTCCTAAGGTAGAAGTAATAGCATCATTGAATGAATGCAACATGGTGGGGTTGGCACACATGCAGCTAGAAGGGATATTCATTTGTTGGAAGGATTTGGAAGAGATGATGTTTAAGCTAGCGCCTCCATCAATCATAACACGCCGTACCCGGATGTCTCAGACGTAAGCTGAGATGAAAAGAGCGGGGTCAGGATCTTCTGCACCAAAGTCAACAATTTCATCTTCGGAGAAACTGACAGTAGCGGTTTACTACACAGGGACAGAAGTGGTAGATTATTTGGTGAGAGAAGCAACGTGGTTGGGTGTTAAGATGGCGGTAACGAGCAAGGTTTCGTTAGGTAAGACCTCTATCCCTTGAAGGATTTCAACGAGAGCTTGGCGATGAGATTTAGAGGTTTGAATGAGATCATATAGTGTCATTTTTACAGGTGATTGGTGAAGTTGTTTGATCATGGTTTGGTGGGAAACTCCATCAGAGATGGGGTAGGAAGGTCCATGAATAACCACTTTAGGTGGTGGTGCGATCGGGATGGTGGACTGAGAAAGAGAGGCTGTAGGTGTTCTTTCTTTAGCTTTCACATTGTTTTTCTGCCCTCGAGTAGCAACACTAATCATGTTGATCTCTTGAACACGAGAGGAGGAATATGGCAGGGATAAGTCAAGATTTTCGAGAGGTGGTGTTGCAATGATTATAGATCTTGGTGAGGAGGGGACATGTGGTATAGGAGAGGGGATTGAAGCTAAAGGTTTCTCCCTTCGTAAGTTGTCTTTCTTAACCTTTCTATCTGAGAGAGGTGACTGACGAAGTATGGCTTTCAAAGCTTTGCATCTCTCTACATCATGTCCTGGTGTGCGGTGGTAAGCGCAGATTTTAGACTCATCATAACCTATAGGTTGAGGCTTAGATGGATCATAGGGTCTAAGTGGGGGTAGGGAAATGGTCGCATTCTCTACCAACATATCAAGGATTTTGGCATAAGACTCTTTGAGTGGGTCAAAGTCAAAGGAAGATGCGGCTATTGACTGGGTGGGTTTCGGTAATGATTGGGTATGGTTGATTCGTATGGGTGGTGGCTTAGACAAGGGTTTTTGATAATTGGATTTAACTAAACGTGGCTTCTTCGGTGCAGAAGTTATGTTTAGCTGGTCAGATGACGTGGTAGCAGAAAACAACCACGGAGAAAGAGGAGTGACAGTAAATAAATCCTTTGATGATGGAGTTTATTTAGGGTTGATAGGTGGACAGGATACTTGGGGTGACCGTGTTGATACACCCATGGATCTCTATATGGGTGTAGAAGATGCAGGTCGTTTTAAAGAAAACGCAGAAGGTATGATGTATTGAGGCAAGGTGGAGGGGTGAGGTCCTAATATAGAAGGTAGGTGTGACAGCGAGGGTTTTAGTTGTGACAGAGGCATAGATTGGACTTGGGCTTTAGGGGATTGGGTTTGTCTCTTAGGTGGATGGACGGCTTTATTTTTTGATACATCTAACCGTTTAGGTGGGTGCGTCAGGTTGGGTATTGGCGACGTCCCAAGTGTAGGGAGAGGTTTGGTTAGGTTAATAGAGGTGGATGAGGTATTTGGTAGAGATGAGGGGGGTGAAGATGAGAACATAGGCATTTTGAGTTTTTGTAAACATTTCGGGTATATGGTAGAGGTGTCTGGATCGGTCATCTGCATTTGAGTAGAGTATGGTGTACTCAAACGTTCCCATAGGACTCATCTATCTTCTGAGGGGTGACAATCCTCACGTGTGAATAGGAACTTTTGTATGGAAGAAAGGTGGGTTGTGATTCCGGTCCACTGTGGGTGTGATACAGGGGTTAAATGAGGCACTGTATCAATGGGCGTTAAGAGGTCAACCAGTCGCTGAAAATATTTAGGCGATGAAGAACTAATAGGTAGGAGGGCATGTTTGAGAGGATCCATCATGATTAAAGAATTTGGTGATGTTGGTTCGAGGGTTTTCTCGTCTAAGGATGATAGAAAAAGTGGCGAGCCTTCCTCTTGTACAGCAAGAGTGGTAGAAGGAGATGTTTGGGAAATAGATAAGTTAGATCACATCCGCTCACAGTCTTGCAGGGATGTGGTGTAAGAAGGCTCATCTGTGAGAAGAGAACTCTGGGCGGTTAATTCCTTTATGGGTAAAGGAATGGTAAGATTATCATTTTGTCTTGATGGGGGTGGAGGGGATTCAGATCCCTGCGTTAGTGAAGAGGCTCGATTCAGAATTTCCTCGATGGGAGCTTTTGGTTGGGAGTCGAAGACTGCATGGATTTCATGAACACTCTCCTCAGCTAAGATATCTTGGTTTATGTTACTATTAGAAGAGTGGTTTGGGAATGGTTTGTTGAAGATTTTCAAATTTTGGTTAGCAGGGGCGTTAGGATTATCGAGGGTTATATCCCCTGCATCAACCATTTCCTGCACTATGTTTTTCAACATCTTGTAGTTTTCATGACTGTGTCCCTTCACGCGATGGAAGTTACAGAAGTCATTTTCTTTATACCAAGAAGGTATAGCATGGGTGGAATCAAACCCGGAGTGAGGTTTAACAGGAGGTAAGGTGATAGCTCCTGCTTTGAGCAATTTTTCCAAAATGACACCATAAGTTTCTCCCAAGGGAGTGTAATTGATGGGCTCGGTTTTATACGTATAGGTGGTTTTTGGTGGGGTATTAGATGGTGCTTGGGATTTTACCATCACCGCGTGTACAGCTCCTTTTGATTTCGAAGCATTCGATGCGTGAGAATTGGTGGTGTTATGTTTGTTGGTAGAGTCTTGGGTTCGGAAATTAGGGTTTTTGTTGCGCAACCGCAATTTCTCTTCCTCTAAGGCTCGAATCTCTAGTTTTCGAGCCATAGTAAAGGACTCATCAAAGGTGTAGAAAGTTTGAATTTAGAGGGTAGGAGAAATGTGCTTAGCGCAGGCCCACGTAAAGAGTTCGATAAGTTTGGCCTGAGGCAAGGTGTAAGTAAGTTGGTTGATAAGGCCCCGCCATCATCCAATGAAATCTGCGATAGATTCGTCTTCAAATTGTCGGATGGCATAGAGGTCGGTGATAGATACTTTCTTGGCAATGTTAATGGAGAAATGATCCAAGAAAGATTGGGCTAATTGGTTAAAAGAGAAGATTGAGTGTTGGGTTAAAGCACTGTACCACTCCAATGCAGGTCCTGATAAGGACATGGGAAAGGTGTGGAGTAGTAAGGCATTGTCATGAGCAATCAGATAGCAAGCATGTCTAAATGATCGTAAGTGTTGTTGAGGATCCTCCTTACTATTAAAACGAGTAAATTTTGGTAATTCCCATTGAGGAGGATATGAATGAAGGGGGACAGAAGGATGAATAGGCTCCCGACAAACTTGCTCGTATGTCAAGGTGCTATGGCTTCCTGAAACAGAAGCCTCCAGATTTTGCATCTTGTCCATCATTTGTTTGATTAAATCAGTGGTTGGATCAGATGATGGTGCGGTTTCCGTAAACGGAGGAGGATTGGGCCAAGGGCCACTACTAGACAATGGTGGGGTTAAATGTTGATAAGGTATTGAGGATGAATATGTTGAGGTGACCGAATAGGGATGTCCTATATAAGATGTTGAAGTCACCGGATACGTGTGTGGAAATGAAAAGGTGGGCGGAGCTTGAGAAAGACAGCTTGTGTGGATAGGTGGTAGAGAGCAAGTCATGAAAGGAGTAGTTTGCGAGAGAGACGAGGTAGGAGCAGTCGGCGGTAATGATATGTGGGGCCCCAGGTTAACCAAAGGAAAGCCAATATGTGCCGTATGAACCCCTGAAACTGCTGAGTTGGGAGACGGGGCTAAGGATGAAGAAGGTAAGGCGGAGTTATCAAGTGGGGAAGGAGCTAAGTGAGCAGCTATACTAATAGGCATACCAACAAGGAGTTGACCGTCGGGTGTACGGTCAGGGGCATGAGACAAATAGTACTATACAGTGCTAGGATTAGCGTCCAAAAATTTCGCAAATTCCTTATCTCCTACAAGGATTTTGGGAATCTCACTGGTGTCCGTAGGATTCCCCACAGGATGTGAAGGGGGTGATTCAGGAAAAGGCACGGAGCAGGCATGTGAAACCATGGTTGCAGCTTGTTTCCGAGTGATAACAACCATGGACAAGGGTACACAGTAGGGATGTAATCTATCAGGAACAGAAGCAGCAACAAGATGTTGGAATTGGTAGGTTGCTGGTTTTGGGAACTGTGAAAGACAGTAACCGATATCGGTCAGGTAACTGATGTCGGTCAGACTGTAGCCAGCGTCGGTAAGTTAACCGATGTCGGTAGAATAGGACCGGTGTAAGAAGCTGTAAGAAGTTGCTGATTTGGGGTTAACAATGTTTAGTATACCTACCAAACTATTCTGAAGTGATCATAGAAACAGTGTATGACAGAGAAATAGAACTAAAAACAAGCAAGATGCACAAGCAAATCAAGAGACTAACCCTAGGATTAGTTTTAATTATTGTGGGCTTATGCCTTAGATGCAAGATGATGTTAATCCTAAACAAAATACCTAGGGGAAATGTCAAGTTTGTTTTGGCTTATAAGGTTACCTCAATCGGGCGGAGGAATACCGCGGAAAAGAGGGGATGTTTGAGCTGTTGTGTTAATTATGATGTGATTTGGTATGTGTTGTGTAGTGAAAGTAAGATTAATTTCTTGTCAATACCATGGATATCACCCCCACGTGTATGACCTGTTACTTAATCTACATTCACTAGAATTGAAAACAGCAAGCAAGAATGTGATGCACGTGATTTAAACCCAAATCGAAAATGATATTCGATGAAGCAAAGAAGATGACTTTCACTAATGCAAAGATGTGAAAGCAAGACAAATTCTTTTACCAAAATAACAAAATATCTTGTGAATATTTTAGAAGAATAAAATGGCAAGTGTGCTCCCTATATGAAAGCAAGCAAGAAAGAAAGAAACCTCAAAATGGCTCCCACCGGGCATGCCAAAATGTTTCTGTAGAATGTTTCCATTCCTGGAATAGAGTTGCTTCTATCCTTTCATTCTTTTGAGAAACAGATAAGGGTTAGGGCTAGGAGGAATACCTGTTGAATGTTGAGAGGGTGTGTGCATACCGTAGAGAGAGATCAGATCGATTGCGAAGAACTCCTTTTTGTCTGGAAAGGACTACCTGCAAGTAAGAATACAAGACCACCAGATTTTAGTTAGACAATAAATGAGGGAACTGCCTTGGGCCCAGGAAATATTAGAATTCCTTTCGAAGGTGGTCAATTCCCCTTTTAATATGAATTAACACAAATGATATTAAAGAAGCTATTGCGAAATCATGATTTAGGTACCTCGTTACAAAGCAATAGAGACTAAACTACCAATAATAAAACGTCACGTTGTTTTGTTTGGTCAATGATCGTTGATACTTTCAGCTCGAGTTACAGGGATAAACCAGACTGGATCTGAGGTTGTTTAGGAGACAAATAGGTGAGAGGAAGGTTTTGGGTATAAGTCACAGTGACTGATGCCGGTCACTGGATAACCGACCGCGGTTAGAGAACCGCTGCCGGTAGGGGATAACCGACACCGGTAGGGTCAGTAATCTAGGAACTTCTAGATAGAGGTTGGTTGCAGGGTGATTGTGGGGTTTTTAAGACTGGTGGATGGCTGAGGGGAATAGTCAGATGACAGGGAAGACTCAGAGAGTGATAAGACTATCTTCTGGGCAATACAAGGATGTATGGATGAAGTTTTAGTGCAGGGTGCTGGCAGGTGGTAGATCTAGGAGTGAACTTATAATTACTATCAATCAAAAGGCTCAAGAAATGGTGCTTAGAAACATACAAGACACTACTTACTCGTTCTTGATGAAGATTCAGGTCCAAGGAATGTGGTAGTGACAGTAAGGCTCAGTTAGGATGATCGGGTATTGGAAAATGAGCTGATGAAGCTATCCTCAGTCTTTTCCAATGCTTGAACGGGGGTGACAGCGATCCAGTGGCTCAGCTGCAGTCTTCGGCTCGATGCTCTTCTCTTTTCTTCACTTGTCTCTGCTTTGCCAAGTGAATTTCAGATCCTTTTTCCAAATGAGTTCCCGATCCTTTATTTTTGGTTGGGGGAGGTCATTTATAGGTAACCGATAGCGGTTACGTAACCGACGGCGGTCGAGTAGGAACCGATGTCGGTTAAGTCAAAGTGGGCTATTTTTAGTAAAATAGCCAACTTTCCGTCCTTTTCTCCTGAGAGATTAGTTGTGGGCTTGGTCAAGTCATTATTAGGTTGGTTTTGGTGCGGGTGAGGGGTAATTAGTCATGGGTGTGGATGTAGACCAAGTTATAGGTCTTAATTAGGTTAGTTTAGGGTTAGGGCTAGGTCATGATGAGGTGGTGAAATGAGGTGGCAAGTTTGAAAATGTGGATTTATTAATTATAAGGTAATTAATAAATAATTGTGCAAGGTTTAGGTGGTGAGGTTAGGTTGCGAAATGAGATGTGGGGCACAGGGTGTCGTAAGACACAAATTTGGTGTCTACAGTTTCACCAAGATATATACGTAACCTTATTTATCTAAGAAAACACTCCCAAATTTTTCTCAATATATACACAGAGGTTATGTTCTCCTATGATTTTCCAGTTTACGTATTTTCAAATTAGCAGAAAGGGATTTAGTGAATTGGCATATTACAATTTTCTTACAAAATTTCAAATGAATCTAGGTCTTGCCAGGGCCTGGCTATTGCATTGTAGTTTACATCCTAGAAGCACTTACTACAGGTGAGTTCTCATTTTATTTGAGACCTATTTTCTTTCATGTCACATTTCTTTATCTGTGATTCCACCTTTGTAAGTTATTACAAATCCTGAACATCCTCATCCTCATAACTACTATGATTTTTGATGTCATCTAGAATAGTCCTCCACTTTCTTATGCTCTATATGTTCCTTTCTTTATCAGTGTATATTCTTTGAATCTTTTTATTAATGTTCTCTCTTTTGTAGTGTGTGTGTGTATATATACATATACATATATATATATATATATATATATATACATATATATATATATATATATATATATGTATGTATGTATATATATACATATTACGATTTCACTTTCCATTTATTCCATGACCAATACCATGACTGTTTATCATTTTCCATTGACATTTCCTCATCCCATAGTGGACCTAATGGATATATAAAATGTGGTACATTCTACAGGTTTCATGTTTTTTAGGGACATTTCCTTGGGAGACTAACTGAATGGCAACGCTTGACATAGACCTCCTGGGATTCGGGACCCATTTTAGACCCAAAAACATATCAATTACGGATCATTCTATTGGGTTCAAGTCCATTGGAGGATTTGGTTATCAATGGAAGGTTAAAATAATGCTAATAAATAATAATGTACAAAATAAAGACCATACCGAGATGTCCAAAATGAAAACTTCACGAAATTCAAAAGGGAAAAAACTTACAACGATGAACCAAAAACTAGATAATTATCATTTGGAAAAATAAAAGACAAAAAAATAGCAGTTGTGGGAAAATTACAGACATCTTGTCACAACCATGCTTCTTGTTACCACCATTTTCCTCACTGCGATGTACTTCAAACTTTTTAAACCATGGAAACATAATGCATTGAATGTACTCCAAGCATGGATTTCCTTAAACAATCTGAAGAGAACAAAATTATTTCTTTATCTTCAAATTCACTTCTAGCATTGCTTGTGAAAATAATCATGTTATAAATCCATCAGAAACTGTATAGTAATTTTTTTTTTATTTTATTAATATTTTGGCAATGTTGGAATCTATCTCTCCACACCAAGAATTTTCCAAAAAATAATGTAGGGGTTTACACCACCTCTTCTTCCTCCATGAAGATTGCAGAAGTGGGATCATTCTTAGACATATTTTCTTGTCCTTGTCGTAGTATAGGCAACATGTCTATAATATTTAATATAAAGGAAAAACATCAACATTTAGGGATATTTTTAATTCCTGCATCCTTCAAGTTTCTTGAAATCATTCTCCAAGTAGGAACATGACAGTATACAAAGAATACCCTTATCATGATTGTATCATATGTGAAACATCATATCAAAGCATTCAATATTCTATCAAGAATAATTATACTTAAGCTAGATTTTACACATTGACATTTCATTATCAATCCAAAGAACCCTGCATACATTCTCAAACTTGAATTCACTGTCTCATACCATAATGAGTCATAGATGAAAGACCATATATTATGTCTCATCTCCTTTGAAATGATGAACACTCTTGTTTATGTTTCAACAAATACATTTTTCCTTGCCAATACCAATTCTCTCATATACTCTTTCATTGCTACTATGTTGTGCCTTTTGATTTGTCTTCTCCTTCTTGAAACATTGGAATTTTTTCTTCATTTTAGTTTATTTCCAATGCAGCATGGAAATCATGTTTTGTGGGATCATTCACTACCTCAAGATGTTTGGTAAAATGAATTACTTTGTCTTCCTTTAGAATCCATATGCAGGTTTTTTCTAGTTTCTAAGTAATGGAAAGCACTCATGACTCACACTATATTCTTCATGTGTTACAGAGAAACAAAGAAAAAAATCCATGGATACCTGTAAATTGTAATAGTGGTCATCATTGGCTGAGATACAAATTTTACAGTAGAACATGAAAAATAATCAACTTTTCGTGGTTGTCATGTTTTGATTTGGTATGATTTGAAGATTCACATCGAGGGATAATCTTATTTTATTTGTGTGACATTCATGTTTCAAGGGTATGTAATCCACTAAAGCTAGGAACCTCCTTCAAGATTCCTCATATGTTATCAACTCAACTTAATGGATGGCACTTTTATATTTATGTGTGGGGCATTCTGGTGGCAGATGATAACAAGGGGTACAAAGTGGTTCAAGTAGGTGCTAATAGATCTAGATTTAATGTAGGTTATGGTACTATAGAAATGTATGATTCTTCTATGGGGACTTGGAGGATTGTGGCATGATTGAGAGATTGTTTCTTGTATGGACCCGTTGTCTTATGTAAAAAAAATTTTCTTTTTAATTTCATATGAACTTGTGTTCAGTGTGAGAATTTATAACAATCAAGATTATGCTACTATGCATTTTTTGTCATTACCTGTAAGATATGGCAGATATCATTTCCCTCATTATATACCAAGGTTGGTTGTATCTGAAGAAAGGGTGATACTTCCAACACCAATTGTAAATGGGGACCATTTGAAGGACATAATTGTGTTTGAGCTTGAGCTTGAGTTTGGAAGGAGAAGAGGCAATGTTTGGTCTTGGAAAGAAATTGTAAGGATGCCCCATGTAATGTTCCAATGTTTTACCCTGAGGAAAAGGATGTTCTTATTTAGTTGCACTACGGTGGGAGAGTTCTTGTATTTCAGAAAGGTGCTTTCCAAAAATATCCTCATCCTTTTTTTTCATTTAAAGCAAGGGTCTTGGTCGTGGCTTCCATAATATATAAACATAACTGACATTCGATATAACAGTGGCATCACCTTTGAGCCCAACCTTATTTAAGACAACTACTTGGCTCCTTATATATATCCATGTGTGTGTGTGTGTGTGTGTATAAATATATATCAAGCTTTTTGTTTTTTCGTTTCCAAAGCTTATAATAAATAGTAATCATTGAATTGTATTTTTTAAGTAGAAGAAACTACAATCAACTATGGGAATAACACCAGAGAAATAATCAGTCACAAAATTGAAATGACATGAGACTAAGATATGATAACTTTTCCTCTGTTACATTCTATTTCCTGTGAGATCGCAAATTGGCAGTGTGTCCCTTCGAAATAATTTCATCTTCTTGCACTTGAATTAAAAGAGTGAAGAGCAGCAGCTCAGAAAATACAAAGAGATGGAGGAGAAGAAAAATATGTGCAACAGCACAATGAAGGAGAAGAAGAAAAATACATAGAAGGGAAAATATAGAGAAAAGAAAAGAGAGACAAAATGCAACAGCAGAAAATAAATAGAGAAAATAGAATGAGGAATTTTTTACAAATAGTTGTGTGCAACAGCACATAGAGGAAATTTTTGTAAGAATAAAAAATATTTGGACACAAGAAGAGAAACAATAAAAAAATAGAGCAGCAACTCTGAGATTGTAAAATTTCTTGAATCAATATAATATATTTTGTGTCTCTGTGTTTTAATTTATATTTTTGGTTGTGTCTTTCCCTTACTGGTTGCATTTGGCGCTAAATTTTGCCAGCATTGCTCATGTTTCTCGACACACACATGTACAAATGCCAGTCTAGAAATATTCTTAACATGTTGCAAGCACTACTTCTCTACATCATTACATTTACCCCCTTCCTGTTATTAAAAAAAACACATTCTTACTGCTGCACATACCAGACATTAAAAAATTAATAACAACCAACTACCAATGACATATCCTTGATTATTAATTTATTAAATATAAGTTATTTGTGCCTTATTATTAAATTTTTCAATCCTTCCCTGTCAATTAAACATACACATGGAAGGATTCTGGGCCTCCCCAAGTCAAAGGTGTTCCCCGAACTCCAAGCTTGTGGAATGAACCGATTCAATAAAGTTTTAGGTCCGTGGTGTCGGTGAGGCAAGGCAGAGTGGCAGTAAGCAAGCACAAGATACCATGTGTCATTTTACTATTCCTCTGAGTGGCCAAGTGTCACACATTCTAGGAACTTGAGCGTAAAGGTAAGGCATGCAAAATAAATGAAAATTGTTGGGCCTTATTTCAATCAAAGTCGATAGAGGGTTTTCACCAAACAAATTATAGGAGATTCATTGTTTGATTTCCAACTATTTTTAATATTTTTACCATTTTTGTTGAAAGAACGAAACTGGTTACAGATATATTTGCCAAAACCATGAAATTGGTTAGAGATATATTCACCAAAACCACAAAAATGGTTACGGGTATATTCACCATGATTTCTATAAGTTTTTGTAGGGTAGTTCCTTAAAATTTTCCCTAAAATCCTCTTAATTATAGAAGACCAAGTGTGACGAGATGTAAAAAGGGTCTCCATTGGCATACTCGATAATTCTATATGCTCCATTCTCTTTGAATTTGACTTTTCTCTCAAAACCCAATTAATTATTATTTTTTAATTTCTTTTCTTTCTTTATTTCTTCCTTCTTCATTTTTCCCTTGTGAAAAATATCCAGAGATCTTGGGATTTACCTCCACTTCTATAAATAATGTGATAAAATTACCATTTGTGGTCATGATAAACCCCCAATATTCTCACATTAAGTCATTTCAAGATCCATCCAATTATCTAAACATTCCATTTCCATTGAATAATATAAGATGGATGAGTTGGAAATGGCAGTCCTGACATAGGAACAAGATTATACAATTAATATAAACAAATAAAAAACAATACATATTGACAAATATTTGGGAAAATAACTATCTAGAGACGCTCTGCCCATCATCTCCAAGCATTAGATTGTTGTATGCACTTCACTCATATTTTTTTTTTGCCCAAACATCCTTCCATTACTTTCAAGGGCTCATCTTCTTCTTTTATTTTCTTTTAACAAGTTCACAGGACTTGTTTGAAGAGAATAAATCAAATATTAATTAAACATATGAACTCACATATCATATTTATCTAACACAGTCCAAAAAGTTTATTTTAACAAAAATGAAATAGGAATGCATACAACATGACCCTCTAACACAACTTCAAAATAAAACCATCTCAATATAATATCAAGCTCACCAAAACAAAAAAGATAGTGTTTGCAACCAAAATCCTATAAGGAAACCTAGGAGATATAGAGATGTTTGAGATAGTGTGTGTAACCAATGGCCTATCAAGAGACTTAGGAGGGATAGATGCACTAGAGACAATGTGTAAAACCAAATATCTATCCATAGACGCACTAGGAGTAGGGATAGAAGTTAAATAAGAATGACTAGGAAAACTAGGAGAAAGAGCCTCGAATGGAATACTTTAAACTATTACCACCTAGTAATTATGAATAAACTTCACACATTTTTGACTAAATGATGGAATATCCGTAAGATAACATATCTAAGGAATACCTAAATGTAATGCAAAATAGCTAAGAGTATCCATAACCAATAATGAAACCATTGTAGTAAGAGAACCAACCATAATATGTAGAGTAATACGTCAATAGAGAGGATTATAATCAAATTTAAGTTGCTTTGTATACATGTAAAGAGAGTGAAGTAGCATCAGATAGTGGACATTATCCTTATCACATGGATCAACCAAAACATGACATGTATGTACATGATTAATAGAGACAAGAATGGATAGAGTATCAAAAATAAGTGTGTCGCCTATATGGGAGTCATTAAAAAGTAATAATCAGTGTAGGAGATGGAATGTGAGTGACACTATAAATCATTGCATCAAAAGGGTGGTCATAAGAGGGTGGTGGGTAGCATTGAATTATGATTATTATGCACTTCAGAGTTATATTTTTCATTGTTATGGTTAGGAAGCATATCATTGAAGATTTTCAATTTTACATTATCATTGGGTTGCTTACAAGATTTAGTGGGCTTATCCCATTCAATTTCAATAGAATGAGGTTGAGTATTAGGAACCATCTTTGTATGATCAAAATAAGGATGTACACAGTGTTTTCATTTGTATCACCAAGTATGAGCATGTAGCCCTATGGGCTTGATTTTACTATCATAGAACATTGAAGGAAAAAACATGATGATATAATGTATAAGTATGAATACAACTCCAATACTAAAGAGGAGTTACATAATCAACCCCTAGGGATACTAGAGTTGATGAAAAGGTTGAGTCACAATTCAGGTTCACCAAATGTTTATACCCTTAATAAAATTAATAGATTAGTGATTTAAATACACTAAAAGGATGTAAGGGGAGGTTATTTTGATCAATAAACTTCCAACATTAATTATACAACATCAGAACAATGCATTAATTCTTGTAACTAATGTATACAATGTGTTATGAGCTCAAAAACATAATAGAATGAGTGCACTTAGCTGGTTACATATGGATATGTGAATTTCCTAGTGTACAAACTCTTGGAACTGGGAGTTCTAAAATTGTAAGTGCTTCATCTTTGGAATTGTAGCTTCAAAGTGACATGGTGTAGGACCACACAGATCTTCTGGAACTGTTTGTATATTTTTGCACCTATTGTATGGTTTTTACCATGTTATGAATCTTTTTATGTAGCTTTCTTAGACTGTCACCTTCTTGGAAATGTTTTTTTCTTTCAAACCCTAGTTGTCATTGATGTTGTGAAGCCCTTGGATATTCTGAGTAAGATCTCAAAGCATATCCATGGGTAGGATATCCTAAAAAACAAACATTAATTGGGTTAAAGTGCAATCCTTCCACCAATGATGTCAACACTACTCCAAAGAGGCCTCAAACCACACATTGTTCCCCACATAGTATGTGATATCTGAATTAACAAAACTAGTTTGGAAACTTGAATCTTTTCTACAATTCTTAGAAATATGTTTGGATCTTGCTAAAATTTAAAATACAGTTGTTTGAGTGCTTGCAAAAGAAAGAAGTTGATTACTTGACTTGGTAGAATGTTTCATACCTATATAGATTATTGCATTAATGATTGTGTATAATATTTGATGAGATTTAGGGTGTCTTAGATGCCTTTAACACTAATGTTTTGCAATAGGACTTCATAAGAATGATATATTAGTCAATGAGGCGAGTTTAAGTTGATTATTAAACTATCATGGAAAGGATGATAGAGAAGGATTAAATGATCCAATAAAGAATATAAAATTGAAATATCAAATGGAGGATGTTTCAGTCTAAAATCATATAAGTTTTTCACGAATGGATTCCATAAGTCAACCAAAGTGGACATTTTTGGAAACTGATGAAAAACATGAAAATTGAAGGTTTCATCATGTTAGGTGGAGTTTGGATATGGATTTTATGTATTTAATACTCATAATATGTCGCCATATAATTGTGTATGAATGAAAAAGTTAGAAAAGAGACCGTGGGATATACTGAGCGGTGATAGAAAGAGTGTATATTAATAGCTCTTTCATTGTGAATAAAGAGATAGATCTCTGGGCATACATCTCTCTTATAGAGTTTTCCAATTTTTATATGTTTGGAATTGTAATAATATTAATTTGTATTAACAATTATTTCATTGTAAAATGATTTTTATAACACATGAGGCAGCATTGTTAGTGATTTTTCGATTAGATTTCACCTTAATCTGGATCAGGTACCCTCGTAATTAAAAACTTCCAAGATCATGTACTATTATCAAGGTTCCTCTTGATGACTTTGTTTCACCACGTAAGAAATTTTGTAGAAAAGGAAAGGAAACATATTTAGAAATTACCATCATCATATATGATGATTTCTCCATAGTTAATCTCCTCTCACTTTAATCAGCAAATTGGTCTCGTTGTTTAGGACTATCATTTTTTACAACTCCTCTTTTCCATTATTAGAATTGCATATCATGCTACTCAGATTGAGCTATGGGAGTTAAGATTAGTGGTATGCATTTGCAAAAGTGAATGGGATTGGCTGACAATTAGATTTTATCCTCTTCCTATTGGGTTGTAAAAAGGACTCACCATAAACCCCCATTTTGACTTTCCCCAACAACTAATTAAGTATTTTGATAGATTTATATGATTCATAATTAATGTTATTTTATTTTTCTATAAGTTCTGAATGGAATTTTCTAAATATTTGAGGAAGTCATTTTTTATGAGATGAATACTTACCTCTTTTCTAACCTGAAATATTGTTATTAAATAAATAGAATATCTTGCATATGTGTCATCCCCCCTCCCCACAAAAAACAAATTGCCTAGAAAACTGTTAGGCACATTATTTATAAGTCTTTAATAGTTATTTTGATTGAAAATAAGTTATTTACATAGATAGTGACATCTTTTCTCATGTTTTGGATTATGTATTGTTGATTACAATGTTGAGTAAGGATACATCTAAACAATTTCCTTCCTTGAGCTAAGAAGCCATGAGTAGGGGGAATTTAACCTACCAAAATCATAGAAGAATCAACCGTGGTCGTGGCCCTGTAAATTTAATTCTCTTTGTTGGGTATCTAAAGGGATCTATATTGTGGTAGATGGACACAAGTAGCCCTCATCTTCACCAATCGGTCCACAAACCTTTTGATAGCCTTAAATAATATTCAATTAAATCCCCTATCATAAATTTTTATACGAAACAAGTAGAAAACTTTAAGAAATTTATTTAATTGTGGTTGATATTTGTAAACAAGTTTTAGTTGAGCCATATGGAATTCAGTCTTCACTAACATTTACTATGTATATGATTGATTGAAAATGTGTTCAATTCAAATCTTATTGTGTGCAATTTAAACGTTACTATCATTTGTTAAGTTTGTAACACTTGAAAACATCATAGTATATAATTGTAATGCTCTTCTTAATCCTATGGACATCTTCTATCATGTTCCTCAAAATTTGTTGTGCTCCTCATCTTTCCAAGTTCCTATTTCAAATCTATTATAACTATGAACTCTTTTGTTTCACCATATAACCAACCATATCTAAAAATCATGTAATTTATTCCCTTTGTTTTCCATTACTTGATTAGGCTTATAAGGGATGACTATAACCTATTAACCTAGCTTCAGGTTACCTTTTGACCTTTCTCTCACTAAAATCTATGTTTATTTAACAATACCATATCCATTTAATTATAATGTAATATAAAATTGTGATTTTTCATATCCAAATAAAAAATGTATTCTCTTCCCAACATTAATCTATGAACATAGAGAATTTTTTCAAGCACCAAACATTGTAACAATTAAAATACTAAATATTACACGATTTTCAAAGCACATTGAAAGGGATGTCAATGTTAAACTCTCCTCAATTGTAAACATGTCAATGTTAAACTTTTACTGTAAATGATTTATCAAATTTGAAAACATGGTATGCAAAAAATCACTATTTTTAAATGTATTAATGGCTTCCATGTAGTTGTTTTTAAGTCTTCCTTTAGTTATGTAAATTCCTCTATATTTTTGGTTCATGAATTCAATCAGCAATGAAATGATCAAACTTGGAAAATAATGAAAACAAGTTAAACTCAACTTATCTAAGGATAACTTTGTGATTCTCCCTCTTCCCCTCTCCAGATATTCCCTATAAGACTTATAACAAGGTTGAAGGAAAAGATCCAAAATCTTGTTCTTGTATGTGGCTATTGTTGGACCTTTTTCAAATTTCATATGTGTTTTCATTGATTTCAAGATGGATTAGTTGATGACAAGATGCATTGATGCAAAAAGGAGTCAATTTGGTAAAGTGAGAAAGCTGAAAAATATGAAGGTTAATTGGTAGTGTCAGCTCGCAAAGGCTTCAGGGTGATTAAGGATAAGTTATAAGGGACTTATTCAATATTTCTAAAATTCGCAAACATGAGGACATTTCCTCCAAAGACTTGGAGTAGACACGGAACTCTAGAAGAATCTGCATAAGGTAAGTGAGTGTTGCGGGTAAAGGAATGAAGTCACGAAGCAAAATGGAGCCAAAGGAAAAGTTACACAAGAGAATGGTAATGTCATAGATGAGAAGGAAGAGCCACGAAGATGGAGGTGAATCTACAAAAATAAGGAATTCATAAGAAAATCCACCAATAAAATTAAAAGCCATGAAGAACTACAGAAGCCGCAAAGGATGGTAGATGTCCACGAAAGACTACAAAACCTATAAGTAAAAGAGATAGAGTTGCAGACATGGAACAAAGTTGTGGGAAAGCAACAGACAAGGAGGAAAGCCATGAGAAGCATAGAAAACCCACAGATAACTAAAAATCCACCAAGTAAATAAAAGAACTGTGATATAAAAGAGAAAGTTAGAGGAGATAATAAAATCTACTAAGTGAGAGAATATGAATTGGAAAAGGGTCAAAGGAAATGAAATTGATTCAAACTTGGACTAGTGAGAGTTGGTTCTCCAAAATCAATGGTGATTCGATTGTCAGGTGATTGCGGCTAGGTGTAAGACTTATACTTCATAAAGAGCGATAAAATCTACTGTTCTAGTTGCCAACATTTAATGTTTGTTGACTCTGTCACATTTTTCCATGTGCTTTCAAATTTCAAGGTGAAATCATAAATCAGAGGATAAAGAACCCCGATCATGAAAGTTCTTGAAATATGAGAATTTATTTTTGAGGGTTAGCTTATAATATTTTTTAAGAATGCATAGAATGAAATGTAATCAAGCCGAAAATGGTATGAACAGATTTTAGAGTGGAAGACTTCATTAATGGGCCAAATTCACAGTTGAAAAAGAAATAAAGGATTCCCGACACATTGCTCGAAGAAAATGAAAAATTCTATTATCTATATAAAGAGGACTCAAATTGAATTTAGATGTTTCTCAAAATTGATAGAGTGATAGAGTATATTGGATAAGAAATGAAATGAGTAAATCAAGCTAAGCGAGAGTGACTGAAGCAGAGCTACACAAGTGAGAAGATGATGCAATCAAGTTAAGAAAGATTGACAGGAAGAAAATAGAAGAGGAAGAGGAGAATAGACAAATGAAGGAGTGAAAAATTAGATAAGAAAAGCATCAGAGTGACGGACTAATTGAAGAAGAAATATCAAATCATATGTGAAGAATAGAGTGACAGAGAGAACATAGAAAGATTCAAAAAGGTGATCATAAGACATTATAAAAGCAATTTTTGTAACTAGATGATCAATATTTTGTATGAAAATCAACTCTAAGTTGTAGCTTAGCATTTTCAGGGAGTTGTAGCCTCCTTGTGGGTTGGTACCTACAAAATATCATTTGTAGCTGATTTAATTAGGGTTTGGTGCTCCTTGTAATTGGGTGATTGCTAAAATTGTTGAGTGGGTGCTCCAAAAATTTTGAGTGGGTGTTTGAAATTGTGAAGTGGGTACTTCACAGGTTGAGATTGTTCTCAACTGAGAATATTGTAGGATGTGTAACATTATTATGAGTACTTTCTTTGCGTAATATAAGAAACAGTTTTGGTGGATTTTTATCCTGAAAGGGTTTCCCATGGTAATATTTATGTTATGTGTTATTGTTCATAGCATATGTTTTATTAAAAGCTTATTGTTCATATCTGCACATTAATAAAAGAATCTTATAATTATAATTAAAGTGTAAAGGTTTAATATGCACTGAAACACCCCCCTCTCAGTGCTTGTGATATCTAAAAATTGGTATTATAGCAAGGTCCTTATAACAGAAGATTAAAATCTTCAATGAGATCCTCTTTTCACAAGCATGGCACCAAATCAGGCACAAGGTGGTTTGTCACTATCAAGATCACCTATTTTCATTAGAATTTGAATTATGCGCTCTTGAGAATAAGGATGAAGACATATTTGATGTCACTTTGTTTTGATATCTGGGAATGCATTGAGAAAGGATACAACCTTCCAGCCACACTAATTACTTATTCCATGGATAAGGAATAATATGAATGGAACTCGAGAGTTATGAACACCATTCTATGTTTCCTGACTGAAACTAAATTTGTCATAGTTATGCATTGCACAACCGCAAAATAAATATGGACCCAAACTGCAGAGTATCTTTGAAGGTGATGAGAAAGTCAAGTTAATAAAATTACAGACCTATAGAGCTCAATTCAAAAAGCTGAAGATGAAGGATTATGAGAGCATAGTGGCCTACATGAAAAGAATAAATGAATTCATAAACATGATCAGAGGCTTATGATAAAAGTTATAAGAATCTTTTATTGTTCATAAAGATATGATATCCCTAAACAGAAAGTATGATGCAAATGTTTCAGCCATAGAGGAATCCAAAGACATGAATACTCTCATGATGGATGAATTGTAAAGCACCATGTTAGCATACGAGATGATGACTGTTGGATCTAAAACTACTAAGAAAGAAGTAGCATTCAAGGTCAAGAAAGAAACTCATTCCAAGTAAGAAGAAGAAGAATCATCTTCAAGAGATGAGTTGGATGATGAAAATATTAAAGCATTGTTTGTAAGAAGATTGGAAATAGGCTCAAGTAATTATAAAGGAAAATTTTCTTTCAAATGTTTTTTCATGTGGACAAGTAGGTCACTTTGCTATTAAATGTCCAAATAAAATTAAAATAATATCATCCTGAACATGAAGAGGACAGTAGAAGAGAAACTGGGTACAAGAAGAAAAACATTAAGAATAAATTCTTTAAGAACAAAATAAACTTCTATTCAAAAGAAGAATCAAGTGATTCTAATTCTAGCAACCCACGAAGCTCTAAAGATGAAAATTATGAAGACCAATATGAATGTTTATTCATGTCCATGGATGCATCGAAAGAATGCAGCTCCAAAGCGAAGAATATTGTTGACTTCAAATTTTCTGATGAAGAAGAAGCTAAAGTGAATCTTGAAGAGGAACTATTGTGTGTACTTGAAGAATTGATATTGAGAAGAAAAAATAATTAGAAGTTGAGATGCACATTAAAGGATTATGAAGAACAAATCTGCATCTTTGAAGGAATGAAAACTCAAAGGGAAGAAGAAGAGGCCGATGAGCTAAAGGAACTAGAAACTTGGCTTGAAAATATTTACAATTCCTACAAATCAAAGGAGGATGAATGCACTAAGATAAACTCAAAACTGGAGCAACTAAAATCTGAGATAGAGTAAATGAGCAGCAAGCTAAAGGTGTATGAAAAACATGAAAAGGGTTCAAGTTTTCTGAATGATATCCTGAGCAGCCAACGTGATGCAAATGAAAAATTGAGAATTGGTTTCAAAGAAGAAATTAAGGAAAAGGAGCCTATAAAGAATGAAGAAAACAAGGCCACATCAACATATAACACCTCATCTACCACAAACAAGAAGGTTATTAATTCCATGAATAGAATAACTTATACTCTTAGAATTACATATTCTATGAGGTACACACCACTCTTTCTATAGTTACTATTATTTATGTAATCAGTTTGGACATAAGGCAGCTAAATATAGAAAATTTCTCTATAGGATATAGAAGAAACTTTGGCCCATCTTACACCAGATCAAACTATAATGGTGTCCAACACAATTATCATAAGAATAGTAGTGTGGTTTCAACCAACAAACATGAACCTCCTAAACAAAATAAGTGGGTTTATGTTACAAAGAAAGATGAGAACAAGATAAAATAATCATGTTCAATAGTGAAAACATTTTTTCATGTACAAAAATGAAGATTAAATCTGGTATTTAGACAGTGGATGCTCAAGCCATATGACAGGTGAAAAAATCAAATTCATTACTCTATCTAACAATGCATCAGGTGTTGTGAGATTTTATGATAACAACTCAGCAAACATAGTTGGGAAAGGAACTCTGAGTTTAGATAATGGAAAACCATCACAGAGAATGTCCTATATGTCGAAGGTATTAAACATAATTTGTTGAGTGTAAGTAAAATTTTCATTGAGGATACAATGTAATATTCCATGACAAGGGCTTTTATATTATCAATGGAAAGGAAGGAAAGAATTTTGCAAAGGGAAACCAAACAAAGAATAACATGTATGTTCTTAATGAGATAAACAATAAGAAATGCTTCACAAGTAAGATTGATTATAGCTGGTTGTGGCACAAGATATTGGGGCATATGAATTTTGAAAATATGGTAAAATTGAGTGCAAAGGGTTATGTCAGACATATTTCAAAGACTGTGAAACCTATAGATACTTTATGCAAGGCTTTCTTATATGGAAAACAGATAAGGAGATCATTCAAATCAAAGGAATACTCTACAACAAGACCTCTGGAGTTGATTCATGCAAGATCTCTACGGACCCACCAAAATTGAAGGTATAAACTGTGAGGTATATTTTATGCTTCTAATAGATTGATTACATCATAATGACATGGGTAGCATGTTTAAAGAAAAAATCAGAAACCTTAGGTAGATTTAAGAAATTCAAGGCATTGGTTGAGAATGAGAAAAATAAGAAGATCAAATGCCTAAGATCAGATAGAGGCAGAGAATTCTGGTCAAATGAGTTTGATGAATTTTGTGAAGAACATGGACTTAGAAGACAATTATCAGCCACGAGGACACATAAGCAAAATGGGGTTGTTGAAAGGAAAAACATAATTATGAAAGAAATGGAAAGAACTATGCTAAATGAATCCAAACTCCTAGACATCTATTGGAGTGAAGTAGTTTACACCATAGTCTACATATTGAACAGATCTCAGCTAAGGATAAAAAGTGACAAGACTCCTTATGATTTGTGGAAGAAAAGATCAACAAATGTAAAGCACATAAGAGTATTTGGAAGCAAATTCTATATCAAAAGAGATGAAGACAACTTGTTAAAATTTGACATCATGTATGATGAAGGTATATTTCTTAGTTATTTAGCAGTCTGCGTGGTATACATATGCTACAATAAGTGGTTACAGAGATTTTTGAAAGAACAAATGTAAAGGTGGATGAGAGGTAATATGCCAAAATCAGTACTCAGCATAGTGGTGGTCATTAAGAACAAGAAGATGATGAAGAATTGGACAATCAGTGTGAAGAAGTAGAAGAAGAAGAAGAAGAAGACAGACTAGACACTAAGGAATCCTTAAGACAAGTTAAGAAGGGCCATCCTATAAATCAGATCATTGGAAACAAAGATGGCAGCATTCTCACAAGAAGAAGGCTAAGAGAGTAGCAGAACCATGAAGACATAACACTCCTATCAAATGATAGAACTCAAGAATGTTGCAGAAGTAAGGATCAACCTTGGTTAGATGCAATGAATGAAGAAATTGATCAAATTAAAAATAATGAGACATGGGGAGTGGTACCTAGACCATGGAACAAGAATGTAATTGGAACCAAATTGATATTCAGAAATAATTTTAATGAAAAGGGAGAAGTGAGAAGAAATAAGGAGAGGTTAGTTTGCAAAGGATATGCGCAAATGGAAGGAATTAAGTTTTGATGATACATTTGCACCAGTGGCAAGGAAAGGAAGCAATAAGACTATTTATGGCTTATGTAGCATACAATAAGATCACAGTGTTTCATATGGATGTTAAATCATCTTTCCTCAATGGTGTACTGAACGAAGAGGGTACATATTGAACAACCTGATGGTTTTTCACTAACTGAAGATAAAGACTGTGTGCAGGTTGAAAAAGGCATTTTATGGACTCTAACAAGCTCCTAGAGCTTGATACAGTAGACTTGATTCATGTCTCATTAAGAAAGGTTTTATAAAAGGTGTTGCCAGGCAACAATATCTACATAAAAGAAGAAGGAGAACATTTTCTTATTGTCATAGTATATGTGGACGATATCATTTTGATGCGGGAGCATAACTTACGGAGACCATAACTTTTGATCCGACCATTCGATTGCCTTGAAATTTTATAGGGTGGTATATATATGTTAGTATTGTAGTAGGATTGTTATGGCTTGTGAAATTGTGGCCATTTTGGCACATTTTCAGGCCCGGATTCCTTCATCTAGTGGCCTAAAATTGGCTCCGAATGTTTTTTTTCACTTTTGACTAGGTCTTAGAAATTTAATAACTTTTTTTGTACTTGTTAGAATAATTCAAAATTTCGTGTGAGCCTTAATTAATGAAGGCATATTTGGCATGCAAATTTTGGGGCCCATTCGAATTGTTTTACTAGTAGGAAATTTTTGGCATTTTAGGGTTTTTAGAGTAGACGTGAAATAAAAGGAAGATTGTAATGATGTAAAAGATTAGTGTGGATTACAGAATGAGAATAAATCTATTTTGAAACTCCTGGTTTTTATTTGCAAATATTTTTATGTGTGTTTTGGAGGTATTTCAACCTCTTGTAGCTTGGATCCACATCAATTAGTATCAAAGCCGGATTTTGATCTTGCAGGAATAGTTAAGGTAATATATTACATTTTTCTGTGTAATTTTTTCCTCTATTTTATATAAGCATGGCTAGATGCGGGAGGGGAGGTTATTCCCAGATGAATAGGCATATGCAGGAGCTACAAAGATAGGTTGCTGAGCTCATAGGAGAAGTTATCTCTCCTTAGAAGGAGACATGCAAATGGGGATGCAGACCCAGATAGTGATACTGAAGAAGTAGCCTCCATTAATGAATGAAGGAGGATATGAAGAATAAAATGAGAGAGATGATTAGAAACCTTTAATGAGAGACCATTTGAGGAGATATTGATCCAATCTTTAGAGGGAAAGAATGATGACATCAAGATTAATGTTCCTGATTATGGTGGAGGGTTACGACCAGAGGAGTTGATTGACATGGTTGAATCACATGGAAAAATTCTTTGAGTAGAAAACCCTTTCAGAGGAGAAGAAGGTTAAGTTTTCATGCACTAAGTTGTTCATACATGCATTGATCTAGTGGGATCACCTACAAAATGAAAGACAAAGGAATGGAAAGGGAAAGATTCGAAACTAGAATAATATGGTAAAGAAGCTGAAAGAAAAGTTTCTTCCTATAGATTATTCTCAGACACTCTTTCGAAGGTTCCAAAACCTAAGGCAAAAGGATCTCAGCATTGTGGAGTATACCAATGAATTTTACAAGTTGTCAATCAGGGTATGAACAGGGAGATTCTAAAGAACATAAGGCTACAAGGTATGTAAATGGATTGAGTTATACCATACAAGATGAACTGAGTATGCTCTGAATCCATAGCCTGAATGATGCTTATCAACTCACATTAAGGGAATAAGAAAATAACAAGAGGAATAATTTTAGTAGGAGGTGTGAAAATAGGGCCATCATCATCTCCAATGAGATGCAGGGGTAGATTTGAATCTGCAAAAGGTGAATCCTCTAATGCAGAAGGGCATGAAGATTCTGGTCAAAGCCATGGTAACTACCAAAGAGGTAGGGGGGTTTCAGAGGGGAAGATGTTATAATGGAGGACATGGTTAGAATAGCCCCCAAAGGTAATATACATGTTACAGATGTGGTGAAGAGGGTCACAGAGCTTTTGAGTGTCCACATTATCCTAAACATAGATAGATGGAAAGGAGAACAACCATGAGTAAATCTGGTTGAAGCTGAAGAGGAAGAAGAAATGGAGGTTGCTGTAGACTTGGGTGAAACCCTCATGATAAGGAGGATGATTATTGTCCCAAGGAAAGAGAAAGAACAGGATGCGTGTTGGTGCTGATTCTTTGGTTGCAAACAAATATATTTCGAAACAAGATGTACCTCTAGAGGAAAGGTATGTAAAATTATTATTGATGGTGGTAGTTGTGAAAATATAGTTTCAAGTGTGATGGTTGATAAAATCAATCTAAAATGTGAGAAGCACCCATATCCCTATCGTATATCATGGTTCAAGAAAGGGAATGAGGTAACCATAGATAAAATATGCCTTATAAATTTTTCAATTGGGAATACCTATAAGGATGAGGTGTGGTGTGTTGTTATCCCAATGGATGCATGCCATATATTACTGGGGAGGCCTTGGAAATACGATAGAAAGGTTACACATGATGGAGGAAAAAAACATATAACTTTTTGGAAGGATGGTGTAAAGGTGGTCTTGTTACCCTTCAAGGAAGAAGAGAAGAGTGAGGGAGCTTGTTGGCTACAAAAGAGTTTGTTACAAAAATGGAAGAAGTTGGTTGGTGTTATGCACTGATGTCAAAGAAGGTGGAAATAGAGGACTTTAATATACCTGTTACTACAACAAAGGTACTAAAATAATACAAATATTTCATACTAGATTAGATACCAGATGGGTTACCTCCAAAGCATGATATACAACACCATATTGATTTGATCCCAGGATTGGCCCTTCCAAACCAGGAAGCCTATCAGATGAGTCTGACATAGAGTGAGGAATTGAATAGAAAAGTGACAGATCTAATATAGAAAGGGTTAGTGAGAGAAATACATGAATCTATGTGAAACTATAACTGCTATTGACTCCAAAAAAGGATGGAGAATGGAGAATGTGTGTAGATAGTATGGTCATAAATAAAATCACAATTAAGTATCGGTTCCCAATTCCAATATTGGATGATATGATGGATGTGCTAGCTAGGGAGCCTGATATTTTAGTAAGATTGACCTGTGGAGTGGGTACTACCAGATTCAAATCCGTGAAGGGGATGAATGGAAAAAAGGACTTTCAAAACAAAACATGGATTGTACGAGTGGATGGTGATGCCATTTGGGCTATCTAATGCACCTAGTACATTCATGAGGCTTGATGAACAGAGTACTTTGAGAATACAATGGTAAGTTTTTTGTTGTCTATTTTGATGATATTTTGATATTCAGTAAGACAGTGGAAGAACACTTGTTACATACGAAATTGGTGTTATACTTGTTACATAAAGAGAGTCTATATGCAAACTTAAAGAAGTGTATATTTCTTTTAGAAGAGTCTTGTTTTTTTGGGGTTTTTGTCATATCATAGGATGGAGTGAGGATGGATGAGGAAAAAGTTAAAGGTAATTTTGGAATGGCCTATTCCAAGGAATGTGATAGAGGTTCATAGTTTTCATGGATTGGAAAGTTTTTATAGAAATTTCATCAGGAATTTCAGTAGACATTGTTGCACCCATAACAAAGTGTACAAAGGGGAAGGAGTTTGTATGGACATAAAGGTAACAATAGATAGTTTTGAATTTTTGAAGAAGAAAGTGTCTAGAAGAACTTATTTTGGTATTTCCATATTTTAGCAAGGTCTTTGAGGTTGATTGTGATGCCTCACATGTCAAGATTGGAGTTATACTGAGTCAAAAAGAATGACCTATAGCATTATTTAATGAAAATATAAATGAATTGCTAGTATGATGTCAAGAGGAAATATTCTACTTATGATGAAGGAATTTATGGTATTGTTCAGGCATTAAGGCATTGGAGACATTACTTGGTAGCTAAGGAATGTGTACTCTTTATATAACCATGAATTGGCCATTGAGGTATGTAAACACATAGAAGTGAAATGCCTAAATAGTAGAGCATACAAAATGGGTTTCATTTTTGCAAGAATATACTTTTTTCTTAAAGCGTAATTCCAGGTAAGTAGAATCAAGTTGATGATGCCTTGAGTAGGCATGTAAGACTTTTTATAACAATGGAAAGGATGAAGTAGCAGTGTTTCAAGCCAGTTAAGGAATTATATAAAGGTGATCCAAATTTTGGTGATGTTGTGAGCCAAATTAAGGATCCTATAGTAGGTAGTGGTTATTCTAATTATTTGATGCATGATGGTTATTTTTTGTAGGGGGAAAATAATTGTGCATCCATGTTGGTTCAATGCAACAGAAAATATTATAAGAGAATTCACATAATGGAAAGGTTAGCTGGACACTTTGATATAAGTAAGACAATTGCTCTTACTGGCTAGAAAAATATTATTGGCCAAAGGTAAAGAGGTGACATAAGTAGGATTTCTAGCAAGATGTAGAGTGTGGATGCAAATGGCTAACCTGGCCATGCATAGAATACTTGGTTGTATATGGTCATTACCTGATTCCTACATGGCCATGGGTTGATTTGAGTATGGATTTCATGTTAGGACTTCCTAACACACGGAAAGGGAATGATTATATATTTATTATGGTTGATATATTCTCTAAGATGGAACATTTCATTGCTTGTAAAACAACTAATGATGCTTCCAGAGTTGTAGATTTTTTTTTCAGAAGTGGTTAGATTGCATGGAGTTCTAAGAACAATCACTTCAGATTGAAGACAATGAAGTTTATTGTGATCACGTTTGGAAGACTCTATGGAGGAAAATGGGGATACAACTACATTTAATTAGTGCATATCACCCCTAGATTGATGGTAAAATATTCAATTAGTGAATGTTGTAATGTATTAGGGAAATATCCTAAGTATGAGTAGTTGGAGAAAATCCAAAACAATGGGACTTAGCTTTACCACAAGTTGATTTTGCATATAATAGCTCGGTAAACAGGTCAACATGTAGGTCTCCTTTCTAGATTGTATATGGTAGGAATCCCAAGGGGGTCGTAGATCTGATTGTGATAACCAGTGAAGATAAGACTAGTGATGATGCAGAAGCATTTGCAGAACACATTCTACAGCTACAGGATGAATTAAGGGAAAATCTAAAAGTGAGTAATGCACAATATAAAGTAGCTAAAGATGCCAATATGAGATTAAGTGTATTCTAAGAATGATATATGGTGATGGTTCATCTTAGAAAGGAGAGGTTTCCAAAAGGGATATCTAATAAACTCCAGTATAAGAATATTGGGCGTGTAGGATTCTGAAGAAAATGAGTGATAATGCCTATAAGGTGGAGCTACCTAAAAAAATTGCTATCTCACCAGTTTTTAATGTTTCTTACTTATATAAGTTTCCAATTCATGATCAAAATAGTTGTGGAGGAGGAATAAATAAACTGGGAGTAGCAGATGTCGAATAAGAAAAAGGAAAGGGTTATGCGTGTCTTGGACCAAAAGACAGTCACTACTAGACATGGGAGCTACAACGGATATTTGGTACAGTGGGAAGGTTTGCAGCAAGAAGAAAATACTTGGATTTCTGATTGGGAATTGAATAAGATTGACAGTGCAAAATTAGATGAATTTCCTAAACTGAATTTGTAAGAGCTGAATTAGTTTTAACCTAGGGAGAATGATGCGGAGCATAACTTGCGGACACCATAATTTTTTATCTGAGCATTGGATCATCTTGAAATTTTATAGGGTGGTAAATATACATTATTTCTATCCTAAATCTTGCTTAGCTTGCAAGGTTGTGGCCATTTTAGCACATTTTCAGGCCTGGATTCCTTCATCTACTAGCCTAAAATTGGTTCTGAATGTTTTTTTCATTTTTGACTAGGTCTTAGAACTTTAATAACTTTTGTTTTACTTATTAGAATAAGTAAAAATTTTGCATGAGCCTTAATTTATGAAGGAATATTTTTCACGCAAATTTTGGGGCCCATCCGAGTTTTTTTTCTAGTAGGTAATTTTTGGCATTTTAGGGTTTTAGAGTAGATGTCAAATAAAAGGAGGATTGTAATGATGTAAAATATTAGTGTGGATTCTAGAATGAGAATAAATATATTTTTATCCACTTGGTTTTTATTTTCAAATATTTTTATGTGTGTTTTGGAGGTATTTCAACCTCTTGCAGCTAGATTCACATCACATTTTTGGCAGAGATAGTGATAAGATGACAGATGAGTTTGTAGACTTGATGAAAGAAGATTTTGAGATGTCAATGCTGAGAGATCTATCATTATTTCTAGGACTATAGATCAATCAAACAAACAAAAACATATTCATATCCCAAACTAAGTACATCAAAGAAATGTTGAAAAGGTTTAGGATGGAAGACTGCAAATCTATTGGGAAACCAATGGAAGTAGGCTATCTTGATGATCATCCTTGGCGTATGGACCATCAGAGTCATGGGAAACCTTAGGTTTGTGGGACGTGTGCCCTAAGGTGACCTCCAAATTTTAAATAAGTTGGTTCTTCTCTGCAGTGTGAGATGATGGTTAGAAAATTGAAACAAAACATAAAACATTAATGGGGGTGATGCGTCAAACAAGCCTTTTAAGGAATCAATCAAGAATGCAAACTGTCTGAAGAAAGTAAAATGGAGAACGACTGAAAAGGGTGGATGAAAATTACACCACATGCTAGAGAATATCACATGAAACACTACCTCAAACTACTTAAGCACAACTTATAAGATAGTAATAACATTATAGATATGCATAGTTTCTATGTGAAAATAAAGGCAATAAGAGACAACAAAGATATGCAAAGGATGGAAAAAATGAACCACAGGGAATATTATATTACTCCAAAACTTGTGCACATTATTACAATAGAAAAGAGGTAAGATTACTATTACAAAACCCAGAAAGAAGGCTAGAGCTCCATGCCCCTACCTTTTACAGTAGAGGGACTGATGCCATAGAAGAAAACTGACTAACTCCTTCTATATCTATTTTGAAAACCATTGATTACAATATATAGGAGGAGGAGCTAAGAAGCCATCATTGAACTCCTTTCCAACTGTCTTTTAATTATGATGAATGGAGAGAAGTGACAGAAACATATTTTTTGAGATATTTCTCACACTTTCCCATTACCTGCCCTTTCTAAAGAGTGAGAGCCATGCCTATTTTATTGCATCTTTAACTATCTTGTAACTGAATCTTTTGATATGGACTCACCTTTTAAGGAACATCCCTCTAAGCTCTTTATTACATAACTAGATCTTTCAATTTCTTGTGCATTGGTTCTCGGGATCATGATTCAACCAGCGCATGTTTAGTCATTCTATTGGAATGACCATTTGAATTCAGGTGAACAAATTGAGTATTCGCAGGTTCACACTCTTCACATGGGACTATGCATTAACTTCGTTAATGAAGTGATAAGCCAAATGACCCTTTACTTCTAATCTTTTAAAAAATATCCTGAGCATTTAAAACTTGCAGATAAGTCTCATAATTACTCATACGTGATACATGGCTTGTCACCTTTTGTGACCTGCTTCAAAATTGGAGTCCATTTGTTGTAAGATCCACCATGGAAGTCCCGCGAATCCTTAAGATTTCTACTTTTCTTCAGGATTTTTGGGAATGCCTTGTGCTGACACTTGGCATCGTCTACGACCACGCCATTTTTTTTCCTTTGGGAAAGTAAACGACCTTGTTGTATATAATTTAAAAACCCCCTTTCAGGTGGGGCCCTTATAGTTGGATCCATGTGGAAACCCTGTGGGAGTCTGAGACTTCATTCCCTCCTTTGACTTCTGAATTTGCATTGGTTGGACACTTGGCATCATCCACAAACCTATTGCTTTCTTTATGATTTGGCTAAGTCTTTTCCATTGGCGAAGACTCGACTCTAAATGGGATTTGAAAATGTAAGAATCTTCCTGGCTGCAAAATTTAGATAACAAGCTACAAGATGAGCAGAGATGATGACTCACCAAAGGTAGACAAAACTTTGTGTAGATCCATGATAGGCAATCTACTTTACTCCACCGCATCAAGTTAGACATCATGCTGGGAGGTAGGCCTTGTTGGAAAATTTCAAGAAGATCCAAGGGAAACACACCTTGCTGAGCAGAAAATGTATAGCACTTAGCAGAAGGCATACAAAATATTCACACGAAAGAGTAGATCACATTGAAAGGCACAAGAGGATCAGGAAGGAATTGCGTGCGGAGGACAGAAACAAATTTGGGACTTAGGCATTTTCACGATTATGACCTATTTTTGGAAGATGGCGTGCGGAGCACATAAACTGGGAAAATACTTGTGCGACACACATCAAATATTTTTGGAAGAGCGGATATGGAGTGCTTTGCATGGATATTGGCTAAGAAGAGATTTGCTACTTCCAGTTAATTGGGAGAGGTCCATTTTTAGCATTCTTGCAAGTGAGGGCCTATTATTGTAAAGGCACATGGCTATTCTTAGCATGTGACCTATTTTGGGATTAGATAAGTGGCGAAGGGAAAGTCCCCACCCTTAATAAATATGTAATGAACTACGTAGTAGAAAATAGATATGTAAGAACTGGATTACTGTGAGAGTATGTTGTCAAAACTGTTATGCGGATGAGCATATAACATTATTATTGTAAGAAGATTTTGTGTATTCCTTTGTTTTTATATATTGGAGTGTATTGGATGAATTAGTGTATTAATCGTGAGTATAATTGGTTCTTACGTGCTTGAATTCATTATGGTTATCATTTAAGTCTATTATCCTTTAGATCTAGTTATGAACATGCACTGTAGACTGATGTATTAATTATGGATTTGAATGCATTAATTCTCCATAATGCTAACATCCTGTAATAGCAACCCTAAAGAGGGGCCTGGTACCTTTGCACGCTTCAGGTAAGCACTTAGTATAGGCTGAGTGATGTGTTATCGCGCCTGGGATTTTACTGGTAAATTCTAGGCTGCATCATTGGTTCCATTGTTGGGACCTCTTTTTCATTTTTTTTCAGGATGGTTCGCGATGAAGACATACCGGTTGACCCTAGCAAGTTTTGAGGAGTGGATACATGACCTAGAATAATTTCATACCCTTTATGATGCTACATCTGATTTGGACTCGCATTGTGGATATGTGGTTCCGTGGTGTTTTAAATAGATATATCTTGGAGTACTCAATTTCCACTTATTCATGCCCATGAGTTAGCTGAATTCCAGTTTTTACGATATCCAATGGGAACTTACCTGCAATGCATTCCATTGGTGATCAAATTTTTGATGGTAATCCTGAACTTGAAGAGTAAACTAATGGCTAACTAAACCCCACCACATATAAGTGTAAGAGCAGGCTTGGTGAAATATGGAAGACCTAGTGGAAGAGAGGCAGAGAGAGGAAAGGAGGCTTATTTATAATGTGGTACACGAGAGGGAGATAGAGAATAAATGGGATGTTGCAGAGTGAATGGCAGTTGTGGAGAGAGATGGTTTGCGAATGATTTGAATTTCACACAGAAGATGTGGAACCCGAGCATCAGGAACTCCCTTGTTTGGGAAAGCATGACAGGGAACCCTCCTCAGCCTCACACAGAAGTGCGCCAGCAGAAATGACCTGGGCCATGGGTGTGCATCTGAATCCACCTAGGAAACCTTTCCCTTGCATTGGTCTTCCAGTATCTAGTACAACAAACAGTCAGCAAGCTAATTCAGGCAGTGGGAGAGCAGGAGTGAGTCATATAAAAATCACATCGATGGCAGCGTAAACGTCTTCATTTTTTTATGGGAGTACCTTTTCAGGTGTATCATCCACATAGAATTCAGACGTGCAAACTTTTGGACTCTCTTCTGGGAGTAGTAACACTTCGCAGACTGTTCAGGGTGTAGTTCAGTACTAATTTTGGGACATAGGGAAGTACATCTTTTGGTCTGACTTTGGCTATAGGTTCAGGATCAGGAGGTATAGGTGGCTCTAGCTTTGGTGGATTTGGTGGTTCTTTTTAGGCAGAGGAAACACAAGAGGTTCTGGATCAGGTGGGCAGGGTCCACACCAACCCCAGAATATTTACATGGAGATGTCTCTTCATCTTCCAGAGTATAGGGGCATAGAAGATGATGCTGAACATGTGCACATGTGTGAAATATTATGGCATGCAAAAGGAATCACAGCTTCTGAGTGTAGGGTAAGTCAATTTGCTACTACGTTACAAGGGCACACACATAGCTGGTACAGAAATTTTGACCCTAATCAGACTTGCGTAGACTATGCAGCTTTAAAGATATCTTTCCTTAAAGAATTTCATATCCTTGAGTTTGAGTAGAAGAGTATAAGTGCACTCAAGGATATTAAGCAAGGCACTACTGAGAGTGTCAGAGAGTATGATGCTCATTTCAAAATGCTATGGTATCTAAGCTTTCTTATGATATTCATGCAAGCCAACATGCATAATGGTTTGTTGGGGGCCTGATTACACCTTTTAGAAGGGCATATCACATAAGACATACACTGATCCATGCAAAGCACTTGAAGCAGCTTTATGTGCTGAGACAATTAGAAGTATAGACACTGGGGTGAGCCCATTTTTAGAGGCACAGATCACAGTTATGGTAAAGTAAGTTGGAGAAGCTATCAGAAAATTCAGCACATGAGATGTGCACAGGGATTTGGTGCACAGATTGTGAAGTGGAAGGTCACACAAAGGATAGTTTTCCCCACAGATTAGTACGCTCATTGTTGTTAGACTGTGAGATATGTCATTTAAACCATGATGTTAGTTCTGCCCATTATTACAACACGCAATAAGGAAGAACATTTCATGCTACTGTAAAATTTACAGGTCCATGACTCATGACATAGAAGACTGTCAGCTGATTGGTCAGATCCATGATGCTATAGATATTGTGTATGACAGACATGGAGTTTTAGATAACTCTAAAGGCAAGAACGAGCATCAGGATCAGGATCACAATTAGGCGCACTATGATCGGAATGAAGGGTGTTTTGAAGGCGGTCGTGGCAGAGGTTGAGGATACCATGGTGGATTCAGAGGATGAGGCCATGGTGGTGGAAGAGGTGAGTTCCCTCATGGAACATGTTATACATGTGGATCTCCTGACCACTACAGGCGTGAATGTCCTCAGAATATTACATGTTCTTTCTGTGGAAAGAATCATAGTTATGAGGAATTCCCGGACTTGTATGAGCATCTTAGCAAGCAGCATAAACAAGAAAACAAAGGCACATGGATGGTTAGGATACGCATTGTGGAAAATTAGTGGATGCCCAAGTTGGAACCAAAATCTGAGGCATTGCAGGTAAATATCACTACCCATGCTAAAGCAGCGTGCACCAAAGAAGCATTGCAGCAGAGGCCTACCATCACTAAGGAGGAGGTTCTACATGCACGGTACCTAGATCCTACCCATCAGAAGGAGGTTTATCAGGAAACCATGGAGGTACTTAGAAATCTTCAGGGTGAAATATAGTATTTAAAGGAGAAATCATGGAAGATGGAGCAAAAGAAAGCATCAGAGATGGTCCAATCTGATATGGATGACTTGAGAGAAGTGTGCAAAATGTTGCACTAGGAGAATATCATTCCACTATTAGGGAATTGGTTAAAGGGAAACACTCCATGTGTAAGTACTAAGACTGGATGACAGATCCTACATGTGAATCTTCCCCCTCATAGCCTAGATTATGACAAGGAAATCACTCTGAATGTTGTTTGTGGATGGGTGGCTATTGAGTAATATATTGATTGATACAGGTGCAGAAGTCAATGTTCTTACTTTAGATGCATGGGTACAAATGGGGAGACCTCCATTGCAGCCATCCTCTAATGTATTTTTCATGGCTAATCAGACTAAGGCCACTCCCATCGGAGTTTTAAAAGATGCATCCATTACCATACAAGGAGCCAAGTTCACTGGAGATTTTGAGGTCTTAGCACTGGCAGAGGCAGATAGCTTCCCAGCTCTACTGGGGCATCCTTGGTGCTATGCAAATAATGTTGATCTTCAGTTCAACAAGGGTTATATCAGCTTTGAAAACAAGGAGGAAAGAGTTATTATCCCTTTAACAGATGGAAAATATGTGCCCTATGTTGAGCCCTTGAGTGAGGAAGACCTGAATAGATTTATGTATGCATCATCTGGGATCCAGAGGTGCTTGAGCCATCTAAAGAAGGAATCATTCAGTGGGAGGATGCATAGTCTATCAGTGATACTACAAGTGTTGCTTGTGATAATTGGGCTCATAGCACTTATGAGTTGGTAGGGTGTGAAGTAAAGAGTATATTTTCTAGGGATAATAGACCACGTTATATCAGGAGAATAGGTAACAACTTGGTACCTCATTACACCAGAGAAGGAGACCCTATGGTGTTCCTGTGCGCCATGGAGGAACAATGGATAGACCAGTTGGAGAGAAGGAATATGCTAGCATATACCCTACGTGGGACACAGCAACGCATTGGTGGGTGGTCCACAAGGATAATCTTGTAGGATGGAATGAAATTAGGATTGCTCTTGCTACTAGGTTCTTCAGGAGAAATGCACCTACTCAAATCTGTACTTATCATGGTAATCAACCTGTTCAGCACCACGTTCAGCAGTGTGAGAGACTCTGGATAGAGGGGTAGGAAGCTTTACCACCTTCACTCTGGGTGCACAAGTTTTATTCCACATTACAAGGTTGCGTGCGTGTGCTTGGTATGTATATGCAGAACTCCATAGAGAGACTAGAAATTGGTAGGATTTAATTACAGGAATGACCCAGACATTTGAATTCTTCTCTACCAAGCCTCTGGTAGAAGAAGCATTAAAGGTTATAAAGCACTTAACTATGGGGGATAGTGCCAAGGTGGAGGAACTCATTCAAGAGTTATTTGATGAAGGAGAATCAGGAGCGTGTTTTGTTGAAGAAATAGAGACAGATGCCACACTACTTAAACGTGCTTTCCTTGAGCAAGAAAAAGGAAAAATGGTCTACTTAGTGGATGATGAAGAAGTAGAAAATCTGGATGTAGACCATTCAACAGGTAGGTGTGAGGTGTTGGACAGTGTAGATAAGACCACACGTGCATGCTATCATGAACCTATGAAGACAAAGAAAGTGAATATTGGATCAGATGTTGAGCCTAAGGAGGCCATAATTGGAGACTATTGGTCAGAATCTGAAGTGGCAAAAATCATAGAGTTACTATAGGATTATCAGGACTTATTCCCTTGGGGGTACCATGAACTTAAAGGCATGCATGAATCATTAGGGGAGATGAAGATAAAGCTTAAAGAGGGTGCATGCCTAGTTAGAAAGAGACCCTATAGGATGAACCCCAACTTGCGCGAAAAGGTCAAAGAAGAGATTGACAAAATGTTGAAGTCTGGAATCATCAAGCCCCTGGATGAGTCAGAATGGGTTAGTCCAATGGTGATCAGTATCAAGAAGGATGGTCAGATTAGGATCTGTGTGGACTACAGGGAGCTGAATGTTGCATGTGTGACTGATCCCTTTCCTACGCCATTCACTGAGGAAATACTAGAAGGCATTGCAGGGCATGAAATCTATTCATTTACAGATGGGTTCTCTGGGTATCATCAGGTTAGGATTTCCCAGGAGGATCAGGAAAAGACTAATTTTACTACTGAATGGGGCAGCTTTTCCTATATTGTGATGCCTTTTGGACTGAAAAATGTGCCTGTTGTATTTTCACGCATAGTTGTTCAGGTGTTTAAAGATTTTATTCACAACTTCTTACAGGTTTATTTAGATGATTGGACGGTGTATGGACTGGTTAAGGATCATTGTGACAATCTGCGCTTAATGTTTGAAAGATGTAGATAGTTGAGTATCTCTTTGAACATCAAGAAGTGCATATTTTCTACACCATTTGGAATACTGTTAGGACACATAATCTGCAAGGAAGGTTTGTTGGTTGATCCAACTAAGGTTGCAGTCATTATCAGGCCTGAAAGAGCCTACCAGTCAAAGTGAGGTGTGTGGATTCTTGGGTCACACAAGGTATTATAGGAAATTCATAAAGGGGTATGCCAAAGTTTCCACACCTTTGGAGGAGTTACTGAAAGGAAAAGGTACGTTCTACTGGGGAGAACCACAACAGCGTGCGCATTCAAGACATTGAAGGAGAAACTTACTACCGCGCCTATTCTGCACTTTCCTTCATGGGACCAACCATTTCATGTACATGTGGATGCCTCTGGCATGGCCATTGGTGCATGTGTTGGCTCAGCCAGGAGAAGGTATTATAGATCATCCTATCTATTTTGCTAGTAGAAAGTTGACTCCTGCAGAGAGCAGAATTACACAACTACAGAGCGTGAAGCTTTGTCAATGATCTATGCACTACATAAATTCAGATAGTACCTGCTAGCTACACCATTTTTCTTTTATACAGATCACATGGCATTGAAGTATTTGGTGAACAAGCCCATTTTACAGGGGCACATATGCAGATGGGTACTCTTATTTCAAGAATTTGATTTCACAGTTGTGGTAAAACTAGGGAAAAGTAATTCTGGACTAGACCATTTATCCAGAATACAGTCAGGAGAAGAAGCACAGGAAATTGAAGATACCATGCCCGATGCACAATTATATAGGTTACAACAAGCGCCATCAGAATTAGAGGACATTGTTGTCTTTCTACGAACAGGTATGGCACCAGAAGGAATGAAATCCTTAGAGAAGAAACAACTTGCTATATGCATGCGGCACCCTATATGTTGATTAGCGGTGACCTGTACAAGTTAGGCCAGGATGAAGTATTGCACATTGTGTACTGGAACATGAGCACACAGATATCATGGAGGAAGCTCATGGTGGTATTGCAGGTGGCCACTATGTAGGTGATGCCACTTCTCACAAGATTCTACTCATTGGATTATGGTGGGAGACCCTGTATAAATATTGTAAAGCATATTGCAAGGCTTGTGATCACTGTCAGTGCCTTGGGAAACTAGGTCAATGAGATGAAATGCCTCTAAGACCTATTACTAGTGCAGAACCATTTGAAAAATGGGCTATCAATTTTTTGGGTCCTATTTCACCAGTTGCGTGCAGGACTGGATCACATTATATCATCACTTGCACAGACTATCTGACAAGGTGGGTAGAAGAAACACCTACAAAATATTGTACAGTGGCTACAACAGCCAGGTTTCTATGGGAAAATATTATTACAAGGTATGGATGTCCTTTGAGTTTGACTAGTGATAGGGGCACACATTTTTTGAATGAGACAATCAGAATTTTATTGGATGAATTCATGATTGCACACCATAAGACTACACCATATCATCCTCAAGAAAATGGAACTACTGAGGCTTTCAACAAAATTTTGAGCCAGACATTGACAAAAATCTGTGATGTTGGAAGAAAGGATTGGGATGATAAAGTGTTTACAGTGCTTTGGGCATATCGAACAACATATAAAAGGTTGAACAAAGCCACACCATTTCAGTTAGTGTTTGGCACGCAGAAGCAGTTCTTCCTATAGAATTCATGTTACCTTCTTTGTGTATTGTGTGCACTGGAGGTTTAGCTGATGAACAAGCATTAGAAGAATGGATTGAAAAGTTAATCAAGCTGGATGAGCAATGAGCAATAGCACGTTGGAGTCAAAAACAAGAAAAGGCCAGGCAAGAAAGCATGGCATGACAGCACATCAGGGATAAAAATTTTGAGATTGGATAGATGGTGCTCCTTTATGATTCTAAGTTTTTGCACCATCCAGGAAAACTCAAGGTACATTGGTTGGGGCCATATGTTATCACTCACATACTTGAAACAGGTGCTTGTCAATTAGAGGTGCTTGATGGAACACTACTACCTGGGTACTTCAATGGGAGTAGGCTGAAGCCCTACTATAAATAAGTCTTCTTGGTGTTTGTAATAAGGTAGTGTTTCCATTTAGATTAGGTTTTCAATTCTATATTTCCTTAATGTATTTCCTTCTTCGTCGCTATGCTTTGTCAATTTAGTTGGTGTTTTTGTGTAATAAGTGTGTTTGCATGCCAGAAGCTAATTATTATTTGAAGAATTTTTATGCAGAGGACTGCACATACCATTAGTGTGGGGTGGTTATTGATATCCAGGTACAGGACTATTGAAAATAAGTACACATGAAAGGAACAAATTGCTACGGGTGCTATTCAAGTTGGAGAATTGTAAAAAAAATGAGATTTCTTCTAGAAACAAGGACCATAGGTGGAGATGAATGAAGAAACAAGTATAACACAAGGTAAGCAGGGGCCATGGGAACTACCAAGGGAAGGCACAGTGGTGAGGTACTCAGGTGCATGGAGGCATGCTAAAGAGAAGTCCGTGGCTAGAAGGTAGGAAGGTGCGCTAGAAGGTTATAGCTTGGGCACGAAGATGTACCGCGTGAAAGAATGAAAATGGTCAATTAATGAGAAGATTATTGGTAGGTGAAGGAGCAATAAATGCACTAAATTTTTGAAAATATATATAAGGATGGGATGCGAGTTCATTCTTACCATTGAAATTGTGAGAATTTGAAAAGAGCTAAGTGCAAACGAGCTGAGTGAATCATGTTGAGGTGCGAAGAGTGTGAAACCAGACGTGGAGAGAAGATTTGTGCATAGGAGAAGCTTGTGTCCCCATAGGTGAAGGGTTTGAGTGAAGCAGATGTTACGAAAGAGCTAGGGCACACAATTTCCACTAGGGCATGAAGATTCAAACTAGGGTTTTAACTTACTTGTTACAGAAGATAGAAAAGAGATATTTTCAAATGGCACCGAAGAAAGCACCTGCAGCAGGAGTAAAAGGGAAGAAGAAGGTCGAAGTGGAAGAAGAAATTTCTCCTGAGAGTAATTTCTCATAAATGTAGTATCCAGAGGGCATGATTGTGGGACAAGAATGGGATTCCCACATCCATAAATGTAAGATCAGTGATTACAACCATCACACATCAGATAATAAGAAGGAACTAGATGCGTTGTTGAGCACGAAAACAAACAAGCGCACAGTAGAAGACATGCCAGTGTATGATGATGCTGGAGAGAAGTTACTAAAGCAGATTGGAGTCTACCAGTTGTATGAGCTGCCATACTTTGGAAAATATGAACCATTGTATCGATGGTTGATGAGCAGAGTCCATGAGGACTTCTTCTACTTCGTTTCCAGATGGAGGGTTAGAATCACAAATTGCCTTAATTTCAATAGTGACAGGATTAAGGGCCTCAGGAGCAGATCTAGAGAGTGACTTAATAGATAAAGCAGTGATCCTGGAGACAAGGAAGGAGCTAGGATATACCAAGGGTCTGCGTAGCATGGACATTGATAAATTGAAGAAGTACCCAGTGGTACAGGCAGCTGCACATCTTGATAACAAAGTTGAATGACCAAGAAAGGTGGTCGCAGGTGAATACAATGTGGTTGCACATTGCAAGGAAAATGTCTCAAGGAGTGGTCTACAATATCATGGATTACATAGCAAAGACAATCATTGAAGAAGCGTGTACAGGTGACATAATTAGTTTTTGGCACTATTTTATTGTCTTTGGTGTTTATGGAGATTGGAGTGCCCGATGGGCCAAAGGAAAAGATTTGGGAGTACCCCACAGAAAATAAATCTCTGGCGGAAAGATTTGATAAATACTTATGCGAAGGGACCATGAGTGGGCCATTTAAATAGAGGGTGGAGATGTGGTATGATAGGCTCCACGCATAGTGTTTGAAGAGGAGTGGCATACCCAAGGAGTTACCTTCGGTGGTGGGTAAGGCAGTACAGTTTGCAGTCTACCAACATTTTTGCATCACATGATTTGCAATGAAGGACAGAGCTTGGAGCCCTTGGTGAAAAATTCCATATGCCTTCACAGAACACGCTACTTACAGGCATCAGTTCACCAGTTCACAGATGCATGCCACCTAAACTTCATCATAGATAAGGTAGATTGTGATTATCACACTCTGAGAAAAACATATGTATATCCAGGATGGACTGCCTACATTGAGAGGCTTATCTCAGATGTAATAAGCATGAAGCCAGGTAAGCTTGGTAGTAGGAGACGTTGGAGCAGTGCTTGTGTATCTTCAACTCAAGCCCAAGTTGGAGAACAACAAATATGTGGAAAATGAGTTCATGCTTCCAGGGCCACCTAAGGGTAAGCATACAGTAGAGAATGTGCCAACTCCATAGCCTGCAGAGACTATAGTGGTGGATGAAGAGGAAGATGAATGAGAAGATAGTGGTGGCCTGGAGCATAGAGGATGAAGGAAGCCTACAGACAAGGTAGGAACTGAGCACGTGACTACACCACCTCAGGTGCAAGAAGGAGGCAATGAGGATACCTGGATGCAGTAGTACAAGGAGAGTTGTCACTTTCAAAAGGGTATTCAGAAGAACCAGAACCCAAGGTGCTACACCACAGTCAGTGTGCAGATCACCACGAATCTCTCCATAGAAGGAGACAGATGAGAAGAGAAGGAGAAAGTTGAAGCTAGATGAGGAGGCAGGAAGAGTCTAAGGAGAGCACGCCTGAATCTCCTACACCACCAGAGGACGTAGAAGAGCCAAAGGACGAAGAAATGAAGGATGGAGAAGAAAGAGTAAAGGAGGTAGATAGGACAACGCAAGAGACTGCTCAGAGCATAGCATGACAAACTCCAAATCTTGGCTGCTCAAGTTCCTAAGGGGCCAAGATTGAAGAGGACAAGTGGGGAGTATACTGCACCAGTCCTGGGCTACGTTGAGGACACAAGTAAAATTGTCTGCACCCATTTCCAAAGCACGGTGGGCCTTAAGGAATTGTATGGATGGGAGCTTGATGGATGAGGACATGGCCACCGTGTGTGCAAAGGAAACAAGATGTCTTGGTCAATGCAGACACATATGGATGAACCAGACTTCGATGTATGTGAAGAGTCTTGTGTATCAAGAAGATTGAAGAAGACACCTCAGGCCAGACACATAACAGTAAAGCCTACTGTTATGTCAGATGAACAAGTAAGTAATGCCTTGGTGAAGGTATCTACAGAGGTGGCAAGGAGGAATGTGGATAAAGCTGTAACTATTAGGGCACTGAGGGAAGAGATTAAGGCCAAGGATGTAGAGATCGCATGTACTTGAAACAAGAAAAGGACCTAGAGAAGAAAAAGAATGGGGTTCTTATTGGCATGGCAGAGGAGATTGGGGATCACGTCCTCCAAGAAAGACCACACTTAGAGCCCAAGGTGCCCAAAAATTTCCCTTCGGCTATGCACTATGTGTGAACTTTGGTTGATATGGTGCTTGAAGATGGACCTAGTTAAAGTGCCAGCGCCAAAAGACCCTGAATAAGAGGCAAGAGAGGGAAAAGGCTGCAGTGATTGGAAAAATTTCATCTTATGAGGCATTGCTTCAAACCCTTGTAGGAGGAGTTGAAGAAAGAAGATCAAGCATTGAATATTTGCACATCTCCGGAGGCAGTCATCAGAATAAGGACCATGGTAGAGGACAATGAAGTCCTAAAAGTATGAAGGATGAGACATTGGGTGCACAGAGAGACTGACAAGTGGTGAAGAAAAAGTGTGAGGCCCTTGCAGTAGCCCAAGAGCCCCACAAGAACAAGGTTGGATGAACTAGGAAAGCTTATAGCTCAAAAAATGGATCTGCTAGAAGGGAAGAATGTCTGCAATGGCTAACATTATTTTAGTATTACAAAATGAGAAGGGAGAAATTACCCAAGATGAGTTGGAGTCTATTGCAGTGAATATCCCAGAAAAGGCACAGGCCACTGAGTGAATGGCAGACATTAGAGGCAGAGATAAAGGAAGAATATCCATAATTGATTCTTCCAGTTGAAGCAGAGGATACTGCTGAGTAAATCATTCTTTTGTATAGAAAATTCTTTACTATCTTCCATTTATGTTCTTTCTATTCTTTAAACATTCAAGAGGTAGCCATTTCCGGGGTGGCAATGCAGTTAGTGTGGGGTAATGTTGAGCAGACAATGTATAACACTTAGCAGAAGGCATACAAAATATTCACGTGGAAGAGCAGAGCACATTCAAAGGCATGCGGAGGATCGGAAGGAATCACGTGCGGAGGACAGAGACAGATTCAGGACTTAGCCATTTTCATGATTATGATCTATTTTTGGAAGATGGCATGTGCAGAGCACATAAACTTGGGAAAAGACTTGTGCATGACACGCATCGGCTATTTTTTGAAGAGCGGCTATGGAGCGCTTTGCATGGATGCGGGCTAAAGATAGAGTTGCTACTTCTAGTTAACTGTGAGAGGTCTATTGTTAGCATTCTTGCATGTGAGCCTATTATTGTAAAGGTGCATGGCTATTCTTAGCATGTGACCTATTTTGGGATTAGATAAGTGGTGAAGGGAAAGTCCCCACCCTTATAAATATGTAATGAACTGTATAGAATAGAGAGTATGTAAGAACTGGATTACTGTGAGAGTTATGTTGCAGAATCTGACGTGCATGATAACATATAATGTATTATTGTAAGAAGCTTCTGTGTATTCCTATGTTTTTATATAATGGAGTGTATTGGCTGAATCAGAGTATTAATCCTGAGTATAATTGGTTCTTGCATGCTTGATTTCATTATGGTTATCATTTAAGTATGTTATTCTTTAGATCTAGATCTGAACATGCACTGTAGAATGATGTATTAATTATGGATATGAATGCATTAAGTCTTCATCATGCTAACATCCTGCAACAACAACCCTAAAGAGGGGCCTGATACCTTTGTGCGCTTTGGGTGAGTGCTCAGTCTAGGCTGAGTGATGTGCCAATGTGCCTGGGATTTTACTAGTATAAGCAAGAAATAATCATCAGTGAATCTTTCAACATGTGAAGCAGAATATATAGCTGTCGCGATGTGTTGTACTCAAGTTCTCTGGATGAAGCAGACCTTGGAAGATTATAAGGTAAAATCTAAAAATCCTATTCTATTGTTGTGTGATTGTATAAGTGAAATTAGTGTCTCTAATAACCTTGTAATCCACTCGAATATCAAGCATATTCCAATAAGATATCACTTCTTAAGGGAATGAGTGCATGACAAGAAGATCAATCTAGACTATGTGAGCACTAAAGAATAAATTGCATATATAATGACAAAGCCACTGCCAAAAGAAAAATTTGAGCAATTAAGAAATGAATTGGGGGTCATTCCGGATCCCACCATTAACTAGAAGGTGTGCAGAAAAGACAAGGGAGCATTCTCAGGTATTATCAGCTCCTAATCAACGCAAAAGTTAGGGGGAGCTAGTCTGCTAGCTCAAATTTATCAAAGTATGCATTAGCTCGGCGGGAGCATTGCCACTGACACACCAGGATATATGGATAAGAAGCATAAGCCTAGGGGGATCTTCTTAAGGTAAGAACATGATATTTCTAGCTTACCTGCATATTCAGCTGCATGCGGCTTAGTTGGCCCTTTGTCATTGTTGTCAAAGGGTGAGAGTGGCTATTATCAAAAACTAACTGATCATTTCATACAAAAAATTGTAAGTGAAATTGAGATGTTGCAGAAATATAGTTGTAGGAGAGAGAAGCGGATATCAGAAACAAGCCTTTCACATTCAAGGGGGAGAAATGATGTGATATATATATGGGGAGAGATGGAACCAGCCAAGTTATATACACTGTGGACTGCAGCTGAAAACAGAAATCATGTATGCAAGCATTTTCCATCAAATTTAGGAGTTAATTTGTTTTTGTGGTATAGAAGCATTAAGATGTATTGCGGTGTTTTCATGTGCATCAAGGTGTTTCCATTAATGACAAATGGGGAGATTGTTGGACCTTTGTCAAATGTCATATGCATTGTCATTGATGTCAAGATGGATTAGTTGATGATAAGATGCATTGATGGAAAAAGGAGTCAATTTGGTAAAGTGAGCAAGCTGAAAAGATGTAGATTGATTGGTAGTGTTAGCTCACAGAGGTTTCAAGGAAATTAAGGATAAGTTCTAAGGGACTTGGTCAATATTTTTCTAAGCCATGGACATAAGAAGATAGTCGCCGAAGACTTAGAGTAGCCGCAAAACTCTAGAAGAAGCCGCGAAAGGTAAGTGAGTGTTGAGGGTAAAGGAATGAACTCACGAAGCAAAATGGAGTCAAAGGATAAGTCGCACGAGAGAATGGTAATGTTGTGGATGTGAAGGAAGATCCATGAAGATGAAGGCAAAGCCGTGAAAGTAAGAAATTTAGAAGCAAATTTACCAATAAAAAAACCACGAATAACTACAGTAGTTGTAAAGGATGGAAGATAGCTGCAAAATACTACAAAAGCCATAAGTAAAAGAGATAGAGTTGCAGACATGGAACAAAGCCGTGCGAAGGAAAAAAACAAGGAGGAAAGACGCGAGAAGCATAGAAGAGTCGTGGATAACTAAAAATCTTCCGAGTAAAGAAAAGAGCCGCAATACAAAGGAGAAAGTCACAGGAGCTAAGAAAAGCCGCAGAGTGAGAGAATATGAATTGGAAAAGGGTCGAAGGAAATGAAATTGATTCAAACTTGGACTAGTGAGAGTTGGTTCTTCAAAATCGATGGTGATTTGATTGTCAAGTGATTGTGGCTAGGTGCACAACTTGAACTTCACAAAGAACGATGAAATCTATTGTTCCAGCTGCCAACATTTAATGTTTGTTGACTCTTTCACATTTTTCCACGTGCTTCCGAATTTCAAGGCAAAATCAAATATCAGAGGAGAAAGATGCCCGATCACGAAAGTTCTTGAAATATGAGAATTTATTTTTGGGGCTTGGTTTATAATATTTTTGAAGAATGCATAGAATGAATTGTAATCAAGCTGAAAATGGTATGAACAAATTTGGGAGTGGCCGATTTCATTAATGGGCCAGATTCACAAGAAAAAAAGAAGGAATGGATGCCCGACACATTGCTCAAAGAAAAGGAACAATTCTATTATCTATATAAAGAGGACTCGAAGTGAATTCGGGTGTTGCTAAAATTGAAATAATGCACCAAAATTGATAGTGTGAGAGATTAGAGTGGCTAAGAAATGAAATGAATAAATCAAGCTAAGAGAGAGCGACCGAAGCAGAGCTACACAAGTGAGAAGACGATGCAATCAAGCTAAGAAAGAGTGACAACAAGAAAATAGAAGAGGAAGAGGAGAACATGAAGATTAAGCAGTGAATAATCAGAGTAAAAAAGCATCAGAGCGACAGACTGATCGAAAAAGAAAGATCGAATCGGATGTGAAGAATAGAGTGACAGAGAGAACACATAAAGATTTAGAAAGGTGATCGTAATCCATTGTAAATGCATTGTTGTAACTAGATGATCAATATTTTGTATGAAAATCAAGTCTAAGTTGTAGCTTAGCATTTTCAGGGGGTTGTAGCCTCCTTGTGGGTTGGTACCAATAAAAGATCAGTTGTAGCTGATTAAATTAGGGATCGATGCTCCTTGCAAGTGGGTGCTTGCTAAAATTAATGAGTGGGTACTCAGAAAATTTTCGAGTGGGTGATTGAAATTGTGAAGTGGGTGCTTCATAGGTTGAGATTGTGTTCAACTGAAAATCTTGTAGGATGTGTAATATTCTTGCAAGTCCTTGCTTTGTGTAATATAAACAACAATTTTGGTGGGTTTTTGTCCCGAAAGGGTTTCCCACAGTAATCTTTGTGTTCTGTGTTATTGTGCATGACATATGTTTGATTAAAAGCTTGTTGTTCATATCTACACATTGCTAAAAGAATCTTAAAATTGGAATTAAAGTGTAAAGGTTTAATCTGCACTAATTCAACCCACGCCCCCTCCTACACCCCCCCCCTTAGTGCTTGTGATCTCTAATAGCTACTAGTGTGGAAATGTGTCTATAGATAACACTCTTTCCAATATGTTGACTCTTAGAAATGGTTTGTTTGTAGTGGAGAAGGAGATGAGGGATGTAAAAGATGAAATATGTAGGTATTGAATTAGTCTTCCATGAAAATATTTCTAATCCTTTATTATGGTGTGCATTTCTTTGGCCTATTTGTTGTTTCATCGTACCCATAGTATATGTATATCTCTTACAATTCATGGTTTTCTAATCTAGAGTTTTATGAGTTGTGGGGTTTCTAATTTAGGGCTTTTTGTACAAGCAATTTTGAGCGTCGATGTATGGTGGGTCATCATTCTTATGTTAAGTACCCAAATCTTGCTTTAGTAAGCCCATGTTTTGTTTCATTGCATCTATATTACACATGAATCTTTCCTATTTAGGGCTTCTCTAAAAAAAGGATGCAAATGTTAGTGTACATTCCTCTCTACTCTTTCTGCTAAAGTGATTGACAACATGCTCAAGAGCCCATTTCAACTGTTAAAATACCATACTTTTCTAGAGCTTTAAATCTTACCCCACACAACTTTTCATGATTTAAAACATACAAATTGAAATAAAATTAGACATTTAAAATTTGAGTTCAAAAACATATTAGGCCTCTCAAAAAGGGATGTGAAACAACATCAAAAATATCTAACCATAAAAGATACAGATATAAATCTGCGTTGAACTATCTACAACTATCATTTTCTAAACTTGCATGACTTCATGTTGATTAAACAAAATGAAACTTACACGATGAGTGTGTGTTCCATAGTGCATCATTACCTCAAAAAGAGAACATCCTTTCAAATTGTATTTTGTGCATATCCTGCAATCATAACAATCCATGGAACCACATCTGACAAAATTCTACTTTCCATTATGCTTTGATGGATGTTCGTGCCTTGTTCTACAGAGCCCATTTTGGCACATACGAGGATGATACTAGGAAAGGTTGGAGAGTATGGATTTACACTTCCCAATTGCATTTATTTGAAAGTTTCCCGGGGCTTTTTAATAAACCCATTATATGCATATCATGCAATCATTGTAGTTCGTAAGACCAATTTTTTTTTTAAACAGTTAGTCAAACAGATCACAAGCTAAGTGTATGTTTCCATAGTTCGCATACATATCACCAGAGTGCTTGCAACTACAACATCAAATGAAAGTCTCCTCTCCGTTATGCTTTGGTGTATATAAATACCCTATTTCAAAGCTCCTATGTTAACATAGGATGAAAGTATGCTAGCAAAAGTGCACTGGTCAGGGTTGATCTTTGTTGGTTGCATTGGAAGTAACAACAATAATGTATCGTGAGGATGCTCCTCTCTTCCATAAGCTATAATCGTGATAGTCAGGGAGAAGAGAATACAATTTACAAATCAACAAAGTATATTTAAAAATGAAACCCCTAAACTTCCATTCAAAATAAAAAAGAATAAAAGAAAGAAAAACAAGAAGAGAATCGAACATGCAACATGTAAGATAATAAATAAGAAGCTAATTGTCATTCATTGGTGTTTTTAAAGAAATTGGGCTAGCTTGGGTTCCATATTGGAAGCCTAAATCCTCTTAATTCTAAAAAAAAACAAGTGTGACGAGATGAAAAAAGGGTCTCCATTGGCATACTCGATAGTTCGGATGTTCCATGCTCTTTGAGTTTGACTTTTCTCTCAAAACCCAATTAATTATTATTTTTTAATTTCTTTTCTTTCTTTCTTTTCTCTTTTTTTTGGCCTGTGAACCAGAGATTTGGACTTTACCTCCATTTTTATAAATAATTTGATAAAATTAAAAAAAAAAACAATAATATCATTTGTGGTCATGATAAGCCCCGCAATATTCTCACATTAAGTCATTTCAAGCTCCATCCAAATATCTAAACATTCCATTTCCATTGACGGATGAGTTGGAAATGGCAGCCCTGACATAGGCAGAAGATTATACAATTAATATCAAACCAAGCTAAAAACAATACATAATGACAAACATTTGGATAAAGAACTATCAAGAGGCGCTCTGCCCATCATCTCCAAGCATTGGATTTACAGTATGCACTTCACTCATATTATTTTGGCTGCCCAGACATCTTTCCATTACTTTCAAGGGCTCCTCTTCTTCTGTTTTTCCCAGTCTGTGTCTCCTCTTCAGTTTTCCGTTCCAGACATGGAAGTTCCCCTAAAACAGCTCAACGGAATGACATCTCCATGGTAGCAGAAAACTTGACTTCAACAAATTCAGTATATATAGGCAGTGTTGCACATTCAATACTACATAGGTTTTTATGAAGTCAACAGCAAGGTCGAGATATCTAGAAACTTGTAAATATAACTAGCAATTACCCATGAGTTTTATGCCAGTGAGGGTAACAATGTTAAGTTTGTTGGAGTTGTAATTTACAGCGAACTGTATGCAAACTTAAAACTAACCAATTTTTTTTCTATAAACTGAGAATAATCAAGCACATGACACATTATTATAGTGCAAGCTTATTTTTTTAGATTGCTTCATTTAGCATCACCAATAATCACCCCAAGAACATTGTCCTTTTTAAAATGAAGGAAATGGTTCCCATTTTTCACAACAATCTCTCTTCCAACAATCTTGGAGTTAATTTTCGTTGCAATGTGGCAATGAGCACATAATTGAAGGTTCTTGACGACTATAATAGTTGTTCTATGGGGGGCGGTAGGTAGTTTTATACCAACCAAATATAGCCAACTTTTTACTATGGTGGCAGAAAAATAATTCTTTTTCCTCCACTTCCACATCCTTAAGTAAATGTCTTTAATATAAAAAAAACTTGTTGCCTTCATCTCTCAAGCCATTTTCTCCAACTTTGCATAGATCTCCTCTGTCTGTAGATGTGATCTATGATTTATGATATGTCTCCTGGCCTTCAATTCAACTACATCCAAGGATCTTCTTAATTCCTCTATCTTTCATCAATCTTTATATCATTTGAGCCTCACCTCCCCTGCCCACTTCTGCATAGATGTCTGAGAGAAGAAAATAAGCTGCATCACTATTAGGTTCCAAATCAAAATGCATTATGGATGTAAATACTCCTAAGCCTATATCCATATGTCATCTACAGGAACCAAACAAACACTTCCACATAACCCCCACACATTTATGTGGAATTTGACTCTACAACTGCCAATTACATTGTGCATAACCTGCAATCAACGATGTCCATGAAACCACATTTTTTTGAGGCATTTTGTCAAAGAGTTCACGTGCCTTGTGTAATGTTCCACATTTTGCATACATGTCTACCAGAGCATTTGCAACTACAACATTTGAAAAAAATATCCATTGTGGCAAACAAATCGCTGCCGCAGCCATTGCTTGTCATTCCGATCTCCACCAACTCGATGAAATCGCCATCTAGTTTCAACAATTTCTGCTCCAGCCAGCTATAAAGAATATTCCATTGACGATAGACAACGCTAAAGAGCTCCTCCTTCTCAGTTGGGGGACACAGCACATGAACTCTACGGAAAATGAAATGCGTCCTTATATCTTCCCGCACATAACAGCGACTGAATTTTACACTGAACTCCAACGCTGTCTGAAGGGTTGCAGCAATGAAAACAGCTCAACGGACTGACATCTCCACGGTAGCAGAAAACTTCGCATCAACAAATTCAGTATATATAGGCAGTGTTGCACATTCAATACTGCATATGTTTTTATGAAGTCAACAGCATGGTCGAGATATCCAGAAACTTGTAAATATAAAAATAAATCATAAACAGAAAATAGAACTTGGTCCCTTCTTTAACATTGCAGGTCTGGCACGGGGTTAACTTGTTTATAGTTCAAGCCTATGCTTACAGATTGCATCACTTAGCATCACCAATACCCCTTAATAACATTGTCCGTTTTAGCATGACAGAACCAGTTGGCATATCTCACAAAAATTTGTCTTGCAACAATCGTGGAGACAAACTTGGTTACAGAGTGGCAGTCAACAGATACATGAAGGTTCATGACACCGATAATAGTTGCTCCAGGGGGCATGTTTAACAATCCAAATGCAATTGCCAATTCCTCGCAATGGTGGCAGAGAAATAATTATTTTTCCATCTCCTCTGCATTCCTCGCTAAATGTCTTGGATCTGGAAAATAGCAAGCTGCCTTCATCTCCCAAGACAATTTATCCAACTTTGTGTACATCTCATGCCTGTGGTTGTGATCTGTCTCCCACACAAAAAGCTCATAACATTTTATGGCCTTCAATCCAACTACAACCGGGTATCTTTGTAATTCCTGAATCTTTCATCAATCTTCTTACCTTTTGAACCTCACCCCACCTGCCCACTTCTGCATAGATGTTTGACAGAAGAACATAAGTTACAGCATTTTCAGGATCCATCTCAAAAAGGAGAACTGCTGTAAATACCCCTAACCCTATATTTTTATGTGATCTACATGCACCAAGAAAAACACCTCCACACAACCCCCACAGGTTTAAGTGGCATTTTTGATGATAAAGTTTAGGGTTTCCTCAAGATAGCCAGCACGGCTGAGAAGGTCAACCATGCACACATAGTGATCAATTATAGGCGTAATACAATAAGAGTCATTCATGACATTGAAGTATTTACAGCCTTCATCCACTAAACCTGCATGGCTGCATGCAAATAAAACACAAGCAAAACTTACATGGTCAGGGTGTGTTCCAGAGTGGTTCATTAGTTCAAAGAGTTTTAGAGAATTCTTAAAATAACCATTTTGTGCATATCCTGCAATCATAACATTCCACGAGATCACATTTCTTTGAGGCATTCTGTCAAAAAGTTTACGTGCCTTGTGTATGCTTCCACATTTTGCATACATGTCTATAAGGGCACTTGAAACTACTATATCTGAAAAAAATCCTCCTTCGATTATGCTTTGATGCATGTCCATACCCTGTTCTAGAGATCCCATTTTGGCACAAGCTGGGAGTATGCTGGCAAAGGTGGCAGAGTTTGGCTTTACACCTCCCAATTGCATTTTCTTAAATGCTTCCAAGGCCTTCTCAGCGAACCCATTTTGTGCATATCCTGCGACCAGGGCATTCCATGAGATGACATCTCTTTGAAGAATTTTGTCAAACAGTGCACATGCCTTATGTATGCTTCCACGTTTTGCATACATGTCTACAAGGGCATTTACAACTACAACATCCGACAAAAATCCACTTTTAATTATGCTTTGATGGATGCCTACACCCTGTTCTAAAGCCCCCATTTGAGTACAAGCCGCAATGATGCTGGCAAAGGTTGTGGAGTCTGGGTATACATCTGTCAATTGCATTTGTTTAAAAGTTTCCAAGGCCTGTTCAACAAACCCATTTTGTGCATATCCTATAATCATTGCATTCCATGAGACCACATCTCTTTGAGACATTTTGTCAAACAGTTCACGTGCCTTGTGTATGCTGCCACATTTTGCATACATGTCTACCAGGGCACTCGCAACTACAACATCTGAAAAAGAACCATATTCCATTATGCTTTGATGGATGTCCACACCCTGGTCCAAATATCCCATCTTAGCACAGGCTGGGAGGATGCTCATAAAGGTTGTTGAGTTTGGCTTTAAACCTGCCAATTGCATTTGTTTAAAAGTTTCCAAGGCCTTTGCAACAAACCCATTTTGTGCATATCCTGCAATCATTGCATTCCATGAGACCACATTTTTTTGAGGCATTGCTTCGAAAAGCTTTACAGCTTCTTCAAGAACACCATTTTGTGCAAATCCTGCAATCATCCCATTCCATGAGACCACATTTCTTTGAGGCATTTCTTTGAAAAGTCTTAAAGCTTCGTAGAGAACACCGTTTTGGGTATATCCCGCAACCATGGCATTCCATGAGCTGACATCTCGTTCAGGCATTTCTTTGAAAAGTCTCGAAGCCTCATCAAGAACACCACTTTGTGCATATCCTGCAATCATTCCATTCCATGAGACCACATTTCTTTGAGGCATTTTGGTCAAACACTTCACGTGCCTTGTCTATGCTTCCGCATTTCGCATACATGTCTACCAGAGCACTTGCAACTACAACATTTGACAAAAAACCCCTTTCCATTATGCTTCGATGGATGTTCATACCCTGTTCCAATGCTTTTATTTTGGCACAGGCAGACGCTATGTTGGAAAAAATAAACTGATCAGGTTGGACACCCGTTCTTTGCATTTGGTGGAACAGGTGTCAATGCCTCGTGAGGAAACCCATGTCTTCTGTAAGCTTCAATCATTACATTCCATGAGAAGCCGTCACGTTCTGTCATGCCCTCAAAAACTTTATTAGTATCCCCCAAACTCCCGCATTTGGCATACATGTTCATAATCTTATTTTGAAAAGCTGTGCCTGTAGAAAATGCAAATCCCCAGTGAGAGATGAGAGAATGGATTTGTTTACCATGTGAGAACCCATTTTTGGAAATACAGGTCTGCAATAGTTGAAGATATAGGGGGGAATCTGCAGGGGGATTGTGTATAGTAAGCAGAATTTGCAGCGCCTCCTTCAGCCTGCCCCCTCTACATAATGCTGTGAGATTGAGATTGGCAGTGGATGGAATTGGCATTGGCACTGGCATTGTATCAGTATGATTACAATTGAAAAGTGGGAAATATTCATTGCTATTCAATATACTTCTCCCACACTGAAAGTAACGTCTTGGTTCTCAAATAGTGTAATATGACCACTTACTTATTCCTCTGAGTAACAGCGATGTTGGGAATGGAAATACAAGTTTGTGAAAAGATTTCAATTTCAACTCCATTTTTTTTATTTTCTAAGATGATTGCAGTGCTAAGTTACTTTTCCTTCGAATAGGCGATCGAATGTTCGCAACAAATAATTTTTATTTTTGTTTCATTTTGTCGATTGAAGATAAACTTCTTGGTAGAAGATTATAGAATAATTCACCTTCTAAGGGTTAGTGTCTCATCCATTTTTGGTGTTAGGAATATGCTATAAGAAATGGTTTTTCATAGATTTTTTAATGAGTCAAATAACTTCACCAATAAATGAAGAGTCTCTCATTATAATATATAAATTCTGGAAAAAAAAAATTATAAACTTAATAATGAATAAATATTATTGGGCGACGCCAATACATTGATGCATTCTAAGTGTTCGTTAACTCAAAATCAATGTTTTTCACCCTACACCCTTAAAAGTCTCGCTCACTCTCAACCAAATACCAAGTAGACCAAGTTTATCAATTGGAAGCTCTTTGTTGCTTGATTCCCCATTTCATTAAAACAATAATAAATACTTATATACCTATAATATAACGTAACTTACTGTTTACCCTGTAATCAAATTATTTTATGGATGAGATGATGCATACATTAATTAAGTTTAATAGGGTAAGGTTCAAAGATTGATGGCTATTCTAATTAATTAACTTCTAATATTAATTATGCTTAATAAGCTGAAGGTGATCACTAGTTTAGTTGTACACTTACTCGTAATTGTAAATTTGATATATGCTTCTTCTTAAGCATGAGAAGAGATGCCGAAAATCTATGTAATCTAGTGCCCATTTTAGTGCACTACTCATCAAAAAACTATTAATTATGCAATGCTATAATAGTTTTCTAAATCATACAACATAAATATAATTTTAAAAACATAATGGAATGTGTGCTCTTAGTTGGGTGCAAATGGTTGTGGAAAGATCTAGGAGTGAACATTTCTAGAATGAGGAGATTTGAACGTGAAAGTACCTCATAACTAATATTGCAACTGTAAACCACCCTGGATCAGGATTGTACCATTAAGTCGTGACCATATCATACATTTTAGCACCTTCTGTAAGCTTTTGGACCTGCTTTGCTTTTTCTCTTGCAAATTTTTGGGTTCATCGTTTTCTTAGATTTATATATTATTGTCTAACCCTAGTTGTCTCACATTCAACAATGCTCTATAAATGGACGGGACTTCACATCAGACCCTAGTCATGGATGAAGATTCCTACAAAATAAATATTAAATGGGTTGTGGGCACTCTCGTGCATCTTTGACATTGGCACTACTCCAAAGAGGCCTCAAAATGCATGTTGTTCTCCATCTAACATGTGAAATATATATATAGATCAATCAATTTTGGCAATTTCTTTTACCATTATTCTTTTGACTTAGCTCTTATTGAAACACTCAGAGAAAGGATGTTTTAGTTCTTGTGGATTAAAGATATGGCTACCTTGACCTCATCTGTAGCTGCAATCATGTGATTTCCTAATGGCTTCACATGTGTTATTATGAGATTTAGGGAGCTTTAGATGTCTTTTGTAAGTTTATGAAGTGATTTCTCTAATGCATTTCCTTAGGAGTTATAGGTTAGCAAATGAGGTAGTGTTTAATTACTTATTTGTAGATGATTTATCTAAGAAAGGTTGACCTAGATGATGTATAAGACCCAACAAAAGATATTGATTTGAAATCAGAGTTGGATGACATGTCGGTCCAAGACCGTAGAGATGGATCAGGACTGGATATAAGTTCTTGACCAAATTGTGTGGCCCTGAATGGGAGCAGAAAATATATAAAGTGAGGTTTACGACTTATCAACTGATGTTTTTCTATTGATTTTGTGCATTGTATTCTCAGCATGTGTCGACATGTCAGTGTGAAAGGATAAACAAGATAAGCAATGGACCTTTGAAAGCGATGAGTGCAAATGGGGAAGTTCCATGTATCGTAGAAAGAGTGCATAGTCTAATCAAGGGTTACCAAAGTGTAAATTACCAAATTTGAGTGTCTACATTTTTCCTCCCTTTAAGTATTAATTGAAAATTGTATTCTTAAAAAAAATTGTACTTGAGTGTGTAAACACACTTTTCCTTTACTTGAATGTTTGTTTTGCAATTATGTTGGTATGCTTGGTCTTGGCATGCTCCACAATAAAACCTACAATATAGAGTGTATTCAATGTCCATGATAGAGAATTGACCTTAACTCACATATAACATGTAAACATATATTTGCATTTGCATATATGTAAAGTGAAAAGATGTAAATGAGGAAAGAATACACCTTCTTACTCATACTTTTCTTTTGCTTGGATATTTGTATTTTTTGAACTTTGCTGAAGGATTAGGAGTGATAAGTCCCCAATTTGTGACAAGGAGAAACAAGAGAGTTAGGTGCATTCAATCCAACACAAAGATGTGCAAGAGATATAAGAAAAGGTACAAATGCACCCCTGTGAAGGAAGAAGACTGTGTACTAAATTTATTTTCCAACTCTGATATCTTCCCATTTGAATGCATACCCATGAAGCCCTTAGCTACTATTGACAATAATCCTTTGAGTGAACTGTCAGAGTCATAGGAAACCATAAGTTAGTGGGACATGCACCCTAAGGTGACCTCCAAATTTTAAAGAAGTTGGATCTTCTCTCCGAGTGTGAGATGAGGGTCAGAGAAAATGAAAAAAAACATACAAACTTAACAGGAGAGATACGCCGAAAAGTGAAGGCATTAACTCATAGCATGCAACTTCTTGAAAGAGAGAAAAGGTGAGCAATGAAAAGGGTGGACAAGATGCACCATAGACCAAAGGAAATTCACATAGAACACTACTTTGAACTACTTAATCACAACTTCTGAAGATGGTAATAACATAAAAACATACACAGTTACCCACATCGAAATAAATGCTATCAGAGAAAATATAGATTACGCAAAGGATGGATGAATTGTACCACAGGGCATATTATATTACTCCAAAAATGTGCACAATATTACAATAGATAAGAGGCAAAGTGATATTACAAAGCTCAGAAAGAAGGCCAGAGCTCCAGCCCCCCTGCCTTTCATAGAAGAGGAACTAAGACAAAAAAGAATTTCTAACTCCCGATATTTTTGAAACTTTTTCCTCCATAATATATTTCATGGGAAGAAGATAAGAAGATAATTTTTAACTATTTCACAATTGCTTGTTCATTATGGTAAATGGCGTGAAGTGAAAAAAGTAGATTGCTTGAGATATGTCTCACACTTCCCTATGATTTATTTTTAAGGGGTGAGAGCCATACTCATTTAATACATCTCTTAACTATCTTGCAACTGATCCCTTGAAGTGAACTTATTATTTCAAACATTTATTACATATTTGGATATTTTAATCACTTATGCATTGGGTCCTGGCCTCATGATTCAATTGGCACCTATTTTTGTCATTCTATTAAAATGAACTTTTGAATGTAGGTGAACAAATTAAGTATTCACATGTTCACACTCCTCGCACGGAACTACGCATTAACTTAATCCCTGAAAAGACCAGCCGAATGACCTTTTGTCTTTGATCTTTTTAAAATATCTGAGAATTTAAAAGTTTTAGATAGGCCTCATAATTTCCCATACGTGGTATTTGGCTTATCACTAATCTTTTACAACCTGCTTCAAAATTGGAGTCGATTTATTGCAGGATCCACATGGAGGACAAGTGCATTTCTCTAGGGTCTATGTTCCCATTGTAGCTCTTGTAAGTGCGTCGGGCTGAACACCTGGCATTTTTTGCGATCTGGCCACTTTTTTGTAAGTTAGCTTGTCTAGGCTTAGTTTTTATTGTTGATTTGGCTAAGTCTTCCTTCCATGTTGCCGTAAAGGCTTGACCCTTGGTGGGATTCGAATATGTAGGAACCTTAAAGCTTACTTGGTTAATTCAGTAGGAATCTACTTGTTATCTAATCTTAGTGGGCATCAGAATTTAGATAACAGTTTGGCGACTCACGACAACCATTAGCTTCATAAATGGAAAGAACCCACCATCTCTCGTTATCCATTGGGTCTAGAACTATGTTATAAGCTAATATAAACCTGGTCCGTAGTCTCTAAAGGGTTTCCAAGCCTTTGTAGCTGCTAGTTGATCCTTGATATTTCCTACTCTTATAAAGAAAACTCTGCAACTTGTTTTGTGAGAGTAGAAAATTGAAGAATCTGTAAGGTCACTCCCTTGACCGATTTTAGTTTTTGTGTATTTGCTTAAAGTAAATTTTACAACCATTACAGAAAACTGTAATTTCCCTTTTTTGTGGGCATTAGAGAGTCTAGTACATTTTATGGAGTAATACAGATACAATCTATATACAAAAGAGAGAAATCATACATGCCTTAAATGAGTCACGCAGAGTGTGCACAAGCACTTATTCTACAGAAAGCAATCTACTCCTACTCCTACGCTAACTAGAATTGGTAGAAGCTAAACAAAGCTTGAAACAGGAAGGGAGAAATAACTTCCCTTCCTTAAAAAGTGCAGCCATACAATTTATTTAGCAATAAATATGGCTTTTAATAAGAGTGAAAAATTACCTTTCACCCTTCCACCCGTGGTATCAACAAAAAAAAAGAATACCTCCTTAAGATGTTCATCTTTTGGTTGGAGGCATTGTAGCTAACCCATGGGGATTTTAAGACCATCCTCATGCTTTGAGGTGAGCATGACTGGCGCTGGATTTTCTGTTGGATCCGGTGTGGCCAAAATCTTGGTGGGGCGAGTTTTGAATCTTCTGCGTTTGACCTGTCGCTCTGAATTTCATCTTTTGGGATGAGGCTCTTTTGCAAAACTTCCTTAATGGTTTCATCCTTATTTTCTTCCTCCTCCTTTTTAGCAGCTTCGCTAGCAAATCCAGGCTCTTTTGATTGAAATAAAAAATCTCTCAATGATACTTCTATCTAGAGCCCTTGGAGTTGATCCAGAGGAAATGTCATGAGCAACAACCTATTTTTGTTACAGGGTTGATGAAGTAGAAAAGGTTGTAATTTCCATGGGATCTTCTTCGATCGAGGCATCCCCCCAAATCTGATAAGCAATACAACTTATCGTCTTCCTACTCTGTCAATGTCTCCCCCTCTTGTATTGATGGTTTTTGAGTCTACAAACTTTCCATCATGTAATATGAATCCCGTTGGCCCAAACTCCTCTAGGAGCTCTGCTGTGTGGGGAGGGTAAACGGAGGCAATGTCTTCCAATCCTTGGAAACTCAACTGATATGAATCCCTTGAGTTTCATATCACTTCTCACCATATACTCCTATTCTTTTGGATTTGGAGCCGTTACTTGTTCGAATGGGGGGGGATAGCTGTTCGAAAGAAGGGAAAGGGAAAAATGGATGGCTCAGAGATGGAGAAGGGAACTCGACATTTGGAGTGGTATGATGTGGTGAAACCTAAGGTGGGATGCGAGATGAATAAAGAGTCACTGATTGACCCTCCCATCAACAAGGTTGGCTCGTGCTTTTCCCATATATTTCAATACCCTCAATCCACTGCAGAAGTGGAGGTAGTGTTTCTTCTAAAAAACTAAGCTTCTCCTGCGAGCTATAGTGTCCAGGAACATGGCCAATCCATGGACAAGGTGCCCTGCATCCTATTCTGAATGCCTCCATCTATGCTTTAGCCTGAGATTTAACCATGCCTACCTCTATTTTTGGTATCTTCTCAAGAAGACCATCATCTTCTAATCAATTGTAGTCATCAAATGAACACGCCATGTGTTTTTGATTGCTCTTAAGGCCAAACTGGTCTAAACTTTTCTCATCTAGGTCACCATAGTGACTTTGAAACTAGTTATGCTGCTAGTTTAGAGAAGGCATGGAGGTCATTAGATACTGATGATACTACTAAAAATGTGAATTCCATTGTGGGAATGAATTCATGACTGCACTACTTCCTGAAATGGAGGAAACTGAGGGACATGGAAAGAAAAATGAATGGAGGTGGATAAAAGAAGGGTCTATAGTTTCAGGGAAGGGGCCGTTTGGGCCAAACGGAGTCATTGAATGTGCTTATACATGCCTCCAAAGGCTAAATTTCACCAAGAAAACACTAACTGGATGAAATGTAATAATAAGATCCTTCGAGTCCCACCGGGTGTGCCAAGAAAACTATTGATGATAATCCTTTGAGTGAATCGTCAGATTCATATGGAAACCTTAAGTTAGTGGGACATGCACCCTAAGGTGACCTCCACATTTTAAAGAAGCTGGCTCTTCTCTGCGAGTGTGAGATGAGGGTTAGAGAAAATGAAACAAAACATAAAAATTAATAGGAGAGATACGTTGAAAAGTGAAGGCGTTAACTCATAGTATAACTTCCTGAAATAGAGAAAAGGTGACCCAATGAAAAGGGTGGACAAGATGCACCACAAACTAGAGGAAATTCACATAAAACACTACTCCGAACTACTTAATCACAAATTCTGAAGATGATAATAACATAAAAACATGCATAGTTACCCACATCGAAATAAATGTTATTAGAGAAAATATAGATTACGCAAAGGATGGACGTATTGTACCATAGGGAATATTATATTACTCCAAAAATGTGCACAGTATTACAATATATAAGAGGCAAAGTGATATTACAAATCTCAGAAAGAAGGCCAGAGCTCCAGCCCCTCTGCCTTTCACAAAAGAGGAACTAAGACAAAAAAGAATTGCTAGCTCCCGATATTTTTGAAACCTTTTCCTCCACAATATATATCACGGGAAGAAGATAAGAAGATAATTTTTAGCTATTTCCCAATTGCTTGTTCATTATGGTAAATGGTGTGAAGTGAAAAAAATTATATTGCTTGAGATCTGTCTCACACTTCCCTATGATTTGTTTTAAGGGTGAGAGTCATACTCATTTAATACATCTCTTAACTATCTTGCAACTGAATCCCTTGGAGTGTACTTATTATTTCAAATCTTTATTACATATTTGGATATTTTAATCACTTATGCATTGGGTCTTGGGCTCATGATTCAAGTGGTGCCTATTTTGGTAATTTTATTAAAATGACCTTTTGAATGTAGGTGAAAAAATTAAGTATTCACAGGTTCGCACTCCTCGCATGGAACTATGCATTAACTTCATCACTGAAAAGGACCATCTAAATGACCCTTTTCCTTTTATCTTTTTAAAAGATATGAGAATTTAAAACTTTTAGATAGGCCTCATAATTTCCCATACGTGGTATTTGGCTTATCACCAATCTTTCGCAACCTACTTCGAACTCAGAGCCAATTTATCACGGGATTCACGTGGAGGCCAAGTGATTCTCTAGGGTCTATATTCCATTTGTAGCTCTTGGAAGCGTGTCAGGATGACACATGGCATTGTTTTGATTCGGCCACTTTCCTTTAAGTTGGCTTGTCACGGCTTAGTTTTTATCATGGATTCGGATAAGTCTTCATTCTATGTTGTCAAAGGCTTGACTCCTGGTGGGATTCAAATCTGTAGGAACCTTAAATCTTACTTGGTTAATTGAGCATGAATGTACTTGTTATCTAATCTTAGTGGGTAGCGGAATTTAGATAACAACTACTTCACTACCTTCCATAACCCCATGGATCACACCATTGTAGATGAATTTAGACCCAATTTTACAAACAAGGACATACATTACAATAGAGTATATGTGATCCCAAACTCTCCCTTATGTCGTATAACTGAGTATGAGTTGAATAAGTGTTGAATTATGTTAAAAAGTGCCAAAAATGATGAGCTAGGAAGGAGATCCATGGCCCAAGATTCCTGAAAAATTAACCTAAAGCTAAGCGTTGATGCGAATAAGGAATGAAAACATTCATGACCCCTGTACTAATATGAACTGAGTATTTTGGATGTGAAAATTTGCAGAAAACCTATATACCTAAGTGGAAATATGAAAATGCTGAAAAATCTATTGAAATTTCCAATAATCAAATACATATGGGTGGCCAAAACCATACAGATGGTTTTGACCAAAGTGTATGGTTTTGACCAAAGTGTATGGTTTTGACCCTATGCTTATTTTACAAAATTTATATGTATGATTATATTTTTGGGTTCCTGTATCATGTTTGTATCATCATTTACCCCCATAATTTTATTTATATCTATTGAAAAATGAACTTGGATAAATGTCCCCTCTTTTGAGGTATATATGAAAACCGTGTAAAAAATGTGGCTATAAAGAAATTGATGTGTACTATTGAAGGAGATGTCTGAGAAGCTATCTAGAATTTTGAAGAGATGACCACCTTAAAGAACCTATACCTACAATAGGAAATGTATTTTTCACAAGGTGGTAACCATGACACGAATTAAAAATAATGCTATCAAAAAAATGATAGTATAAGCTAGAGCAACCAGTAGTAACAATGTATGTATAAGAAAACATGAACGAAAACCATACATCTAATTACAAACAATGGCATAAAAAAACATGCAAAATACTTGGATTTGGAGCTTGCAAATTGTTATACAATTTTTCCCCTGGGATAAAACTGGACAATATGGGTCAATTGGACCTATTAAATTTTGTGTTGAGGGAAATTCTATGGCATTACGGGAAGTTTTAGGATCATGTTCGTAATGGGCTTCCTGATAGTGCAAAAATAAGCTTCTACGGGGCCCACTTCCAGCCAATGAGTGCAAAAAATTATCAAAATTGAGAAATCACGTTCAAAGGGTCTTATGTGCTTCAGTTTCAAGAAAGGGCCCTGAAAGATCCCGAGTCATTGGTGTTGAGCTAAGGTATTGCAAGAAAGTGATCGAGGTCACGCGAGCTCTTTATCATCTTGAACAAGCAAGTTGGGAATGATCCTAGCTCAATAACATGAAGGATGTGGGTTGTGCAATGTAAAGCTTACTCAACCTAAGGGTAAGTGTTGGTAAGAAATTGAGAGCTCATCGATCTTGCTCGAAGACAAGTGACAATAGTGGTTTCAGCTCATTGGGTCAAGAACCTAGTCATTTCGTTGGGAGCACGGACACCATGATAGGTAGAGTCAATGCATTAAAACAAGATACATCAAGCAATGCATGGAGATCGAGCTAATGGATAACTCAAATTATGAGCTCAAAAGATCACACATATGAATTTAGTGTAGGGGAAGCTTGAGCTTGTTCATATAGCTAGCTTGATAAATCAAAGAGCATGGTGCTATAGATCTTGATATGCAATATGAGTCACTTCGAGTTATAGGGAAACTATTTCAATGGGCTAAATTAAATGGTTCCAACTCGGTGTGAAGCTCGAGGGAAGGATTGGGCTGAGCTAACTATGTGGTGCATGGCACAGGGATGATCTTGCAAGTAAAAAGGAGAACACTTGAATTGGAGTAGGCCTGAGTTGGAGGTTTCGAATGCGAAACAAGTGCAAAGCATAACTCAGCCGGTGTAATGAAAATGGAGAAGGAAAAAACTCAGAGAAAGATATGGGTTGGTCCATCCTGAGAGGATTGATGATCGATCTCTATGAGCTCATTAAGAAGAGCTCAACCCACTTACCCAGTCAATGATGAAGTGGCTCATTGCGATGAACTATATGCAGATTGCTCACTGTTAACAACAAAATCCATACTGAGCAGTGAGAGTTCGATCGAGCTAAACATTGTGGAAACTAAGCCTGCTTGGTAAGAAGATGGGGGGGTTGAATGAATGGTAGAATGACTAGAATCATCCCATGTAGATCATATAATCGATGCATTGTGGGGAGAAGAGCTCAAACAGATCAATTTGAGATACAAAGAAAGATCGTTTGAAAAACCTGACGGCTCGAAATATCACAAAGGTCGAGTTCTCAATAGGTCGAATGATGAATGAGTAAGGGAAGAAAAGATAATGTCACGAGGCTAGCTACACAGCGGATTTCACTAGCCAATGTGCGGCACTAAGACACTACTTTTTTCACTCGCCTTAGAGGATCAAGCTACTCCAGCAGTCCCAGACTACACCTTTCTCCATCTTCATCCACCACCCATTCCCAACGCATCTCCAACTTATGCACAAGTGAACCCTTCCAACACCTTTCACAGCTGCCCATACAACTGCTCCAGAAGACCACTCGCCGAATACCATGGCTGCCCATACAACTGCCAGGAGCTCTTAATATGCCTTCTTAGTTCACCTAAGGGAATGCACAACTCATGCCTCCACGACTCATCACTGACCCAGCTCTCTGCACCGCTAGCCGGCTCACTGTCGAACATCCAACTGTTCTGCACAAGGCCACTAAGGAACATCACATGCACCTTTCTGTCATCCATCCATGAGTCTGCCTGAGTTTCCATGCCGGTCACCTACACGTGCACCAGTGGGGGAAGTCCTCCTCGTGAGTCCTTCCTGGGTGTGAGCCTCTACTCACCCCGACCTGCTGACTGTTCTGTCACCCAAGTCCAACACCACCAAAGATCCCTGCGGGGAGCACTGCAAGCTCGCCATCTTTGTAGACCACATCACATGCGGGTGAGGTACTCTTCTTCCCTCGGCTCGATCTAACCTCTGATCTCACCCCGATGCCATGGCCACTGACATCGGCATGCCTACTCTTTGAGACACCCGTCTGCATCCAGACCGCATTGACTCCTACTCAAGTCTTCTGCCTTAGTTGTCAGCTCACCACACTGCAACCGTATCCATGATGTCCTTGACTCAGCCCACCATGTCGCGCATCACCATGTGAACCATCCTCTGTCCACTTCATGAGTCTCAGCCACTGCTTCTGCACCCACTCCGCATCCACGCTTCCGCTGCGCCTCCGATACATCTATGTGAGCACTCAACTCATCTGCGTTGTTTAACCTCTGCAAGGTTGAGGAGCTCGCCACACTTGGCTCACTCGCGTCTAAGTTACTTCTCCTCTGTTTCGACCTCCAGATCCCAGTCTCACTCCATCACGCCTCTTGGTTGTTTCCCACATGAACTTTGCTTCTAAGGACGTTGCCACCTCAAAGGTCTCCCCAAGTCCACTGTCACTTAACACTGGAGTCCCACTGCTGATCCACGATGCACATCTCTGCATGGACATACTCCAAGGGTAGAGTATATCTCCAAGGTCTCCTGAACACCCCATCCTCTGAATGTCCAGTGCACCAAGTGTTCCACGCTCCACTTGGTGGGGTTGTGAGTTCACCATGTTGGTCTTATTGTCTGCCATGCTCATCTGGCTCATTAGGCTTGCACTGCACTCTCAACGCAAGGCCTCTATCATGCAAGGTCTTCATGCTCAAACCAACTCACTCTGCCACTGCATTGCTCTCATGAGTTTCCCAACTCGCTCCGCGTACATTGGGTAAGTTCTTCGCTCCAAGACACCCTACACTGTTCCTAAGTGCAACCAACTTTTCTCACCAACCCGCCTCAGCTAAACCTTGATTCTGAGACATCCTTGGGCTCACAGCATGGTCCTTTCAATCCCCCATGCACAACTCTTTCTCACTACATAGCCCTCAAGAGTTGCATTGGTGCGCCACCGGGAACTTCCCAGGAGGTCACCCATTTTATGCCTGTGCGCTTAACTCGCCCAACTCGCCCAGATCTTCTGTAGGCCAATGCATGTGAGGTCGTCAACCCCAACCCATGCCTGGCCAACCATTTTCCTCGGTCGGGAGTCCCTCTGGCTCCCTGGATAGCGCCTCGTGCACTACCCTACTCGGATGGGGTCTGCCCATCCTGGGGGAGGCGGTCGCTCTATGAGCATGGAGACGCGCCCCCCTTATATTCTCCCCCACTTAAAGTGGCGATGCCCACGACACCGATGCTAGACTTCACAAGCCTGCACAAAGGATACCAGTGTTCGCAACACTGGGACAAAATGTAAATGCACTACTCACATGCAAATACACAAGGAACACTTCGGTCACTGCTGACATAACACAACTCAGTCTCTTCAACATCTCGCTATGCTAACTCCCTGTGCTCGGGACAAAAAGTGCTAAATCACTCAACACTTCTGTCACTGTAGCTCCCTTCCACTGAACTACACTTCACCAAACATCCAACACAATGTCTGATGGGATACCCCTTCTGCAATTCCTACAACCTCTTAGGAATTCTGCATGATGTACAAGCTGCCCTGCTAAGCTCTGAGCCCTTCTTGCACAACAATCACTGCATAACTGGAGAACCACCAACCTCCATGTTGATTGACGAACCACTGCAAGGTTTCACTGCTACTGGAACTGGTCACACCATGCTTCCACACGCAACATGAAATTCTCCACCTGATCTAGGGGGCCTACTTCACCACAATTTCACCACAATGCTGCCCTTGTTCAGCACTTCTACCAACACCATACCACCACTATGCCTCTGATGCTGATCTTCTGGCAAACTCTTCACCAGGAATACCTCATTTCACTACAACCTGACTGATCTACTCACCACCGTCTTTCAACCAACCAGCACTTCCGAAAACGCAACGCTTGCTTCACTCCGGAAACGTAGCCACTGCCACTGTTGCCAACCTGAAATTCTGAGGTTTTGCAAAATCACCACACTGATTCTGCCAAGGGAGAGCCACTTTTTCCACTTCATGGCTCGAGTACCAACTTGATATCACTTCACAAACACTACATTTCAGCCATTCTCAATGTACAAGTTCTGTCAACAACTTCTGGGGAGTCGTCGCGCTACTCAGTGCTTACGCACCTACCGAGTTTTCGAGTTACTCTGCCTCTGCACCTGAACTCTACCAAGTGTTATCCCTTCACTCTTCGCTGCTTGGAGTTAGTTCTGCACCAGCCTTCACATGAACTGTCCACCTCAGTGACGTTACCCAGCCCACACTGCATGCATCCCTACCACCTCCTCTACATCTGAGTTCTGATCAACACTGGCCTTCTTCTCCCACAAAGTCTCTAGCAACCTGCACTGGCTTACTTGCATTGCACAAGTGCCAACTCTTGACACCTGCATGGGTCTAAAATACCCTTATCACCGAACGCCATGCCGACCACGTCGCAACTACATGACTCCTTCCTCATCAACCCACTGAGTCTACCACTGAGAAAGTTCACTGGCTTCATTCATTCCACTGTGACATCAATAAGGCTCAACTTAGCCCTGATACTCCGCTGGATCACTCTGATCTGACACTGCCCTCTGGCCCGCACCAGTCTTCTTCTTACATGGAACATAACTACTCCTCTTGATCCAGTTGTGTTGGTGTCCCGCCTTCCGATCGCCAACACCGTTGATTGCCAATCTTCACAAGACTCAACTCCTAATCCAATTCGTCCAACAACCAACTCCCGCAAACATGCACGACTCTGCTCAGCCACACATTACGTTGGGCACTTCAATCTGACGCTGCTTCACAAGCACACACCAGTCTACTTCTGCTCAGCCCAACCGCATTGGTGTCCCGCCCATCCGATCACCAACGATGTTGATTGCATTGGCTCCCTAGTCTGCCAACTCGTTCTTCAATCAACATCCCACACACCTGAAGTTGAGAGCTCTTTCACCAACTACTCACGTTGGTTTACACTTTGTTCCCAACTCCAGCACCGATGCTCATTGCGCTCTACGTACCAGAGAGAGCATCACCTCAAATGCTTCAATACCAGCTGTCACGCTGAGTATCAAAGAGAGCAATACACATCCAAAAGCTCTGATACCAGCTATCACGGGGCTAGCTACGCAGCGGATTTCACTAGCCAACGTGCGGCACTGAGACACTACTTTTTTCACTCGCCTTAGAGGATCAAGCTACTCCAGTAGTCCCAGACTACGCCTTCAATCCATCTTCATCCACCCCATTCCCAACACATCTCCAACTTATGCACAAGTGAACCCTTCCAACACCTTTCACAGCTGCCCATACAACTGCTCCAGAAGACCACTCACCGAATACCACGGCTGCCCATACAACCACTCAGGGAGCTCTTAATATGCCTTCTTAGTTCACCTGAGGGAATGCACAACTCATGCCTCCATGACTCATCACTGACCCAGCTCTCTGTGCCGCTGGCCGGCTCACTGTCGAACATCCAACTGTTCTGCACAAGGCCACTAAGGAACATCACATGCACCTTTCTATCATCCATCCATGAGTCTGCCTGAGTTGCCACACCGGTCACCTACGCGTGCACCAGCGGGGGAAGTCCTCCTCATGAGTCCTTCCCGGGTGTGAGCCTCTACTCACCCCGACCTGCTGACTGTTCTGTCACCCAAGTCCAACAACACCAAAGATCCCTGCGGGGAGCACTGCAAGCTCGCCATCTTTGTAGACCGCATCACATGCGGGTGAGGTACTCTTCTTCCCTCAGCTCGATCCAACCTCTGATCTCACCCCGATGCCATGGCCACTGACATCGCCGTGCCTACTCTTCGAGACACCCATCTACATCCAGACCGCATTGACTCCTACTCAAGTCTTCTGCCTTAGTTGTCAGCTCACCACACTGCAACCGTATCCATGATGTCCTTGACTCAGCCCACCATGTTGCGCATCACCATGTGAACCATCCTCTGTCCACTTCATGAGTCTCAGCCACTGCTTCTGCACCCACTCCGCATCCACGCTTCCACTGCGCCTCTGATACATCTATGTGAGCACTCAACTCATCTGCGTTGTTTAACCTCTGCAAGGTTGAGGAGCTCGCCACACTTGGCTCGCTCGCGTCCAAGTTACTTCTCCTCTGTTTCGACCTCCGGATCCCAGTCTCACTCCATCACACCTCTTGGCTATTTCCCACATGAACTCTGCTTCTAAGGACATTGCCACCTCAAAGGTCTCCCCAAGTCCACTGTCACTTAACACTGGAGTCCCACTGCTGATCCACGATGCACATCTCTGCATGGACATACTCCACAAGGGTAGAGTATATCTCCAAGGTCTCCTGAACACCCCATCCTCTGAATGTCCAGTGCACCAAGTGTTCCACGCTCCACTTGGTGGGGTTGTGAGTTCACCACGTTGGTCTTATTGTCTACCATGCTCATCTGGCTCATTAGGCTTGCGCTGCACTCTCAACGCAAGGCCTCTATCGTGCAAGGTCTTCATGCTCAAACCAACTCGCTCTACCACTGCATTTCTCTCATGAGTTACCCAACTCGCTCCACGTACATTGGGTAAGTTCTTCGCTCCAAGACACCTTGCACTGTTCCTAAGTGCAACCAACTTTTCTCACCAACCCACCTCAGCTAAACCTTGATTCTGAGACATCCTTGGGCTCACAGCATGGTCCTTTCAATCCCCCATGCACAACTCTTTCTCACTACATAGCCCTCAAGAGTTGCATTGGTGCGCCACCGGGAACTTCCCGGGAGGTCACCCATTTTCTGCCTGCACGCTTAACTCGCCCAACTCACCCAGATCTTCTGTAGGCCAATGCATGTGAGGTCGTCAACCCCAACCCATGCCTGGCCAACCATTTGCCTCGGCCGGGAGTCCCTCTGGCTCCCTGGATAGCACCTCGTGCACTACCCTGCTCGGATGGGGTCTGCCCATCCTGGGGGAGGCGGTCGCTCTATGAGCATCAGAGACTCGCCCCCCTTATAGATGAATTGATGAATGTAAGCCATTCGTAGGAGTAATATGATGATTCACATGGGTACCAGTTTCGATGATGAAATTCCATTTGGAGCCCATCCCAATGGTCATAAGTTCGATGCAGGAGAGGCTAATGGTTCGGGGAGATCTTGCCTCAACGTAGGAAAATGTGAAGCTCATCCAATAGCATAAAGTGGCATGGACAGAACGAGTCGAAGTTAAGAGCAACATGAATGTGTTGAGCTAGAGCTCAGAATATTACTAACAGGTTGTGAGTTAATCACATTGAGATAGATGAAAATTGAGTTCAATGGCTATAAGTATTTGGTGCCATCAGTGACTCATTCAAATTACAGGGTATGGCTTGATCGAATTGCTACAACATGCTTCAAATCAGATAGTGAGCTTGGGATATAAGCGAGCTATGGCATCACAGTGGGAGGTTGAGCTACTTCGGTGTGGCATGTTAAACATGGCTCACTCGACACAGTAAGGTGAGGAAGATGCACGATTTCAACTCATGGGCCATGGTTTTGGAAATCCTCATTACAGTGGGTAACTCAAAACATGTGAAGTAAACATGTCATGGTTGGGCTGATTGAATCGAGCTAGGTGGGGAAAAATCATCAATGTAGGGACAATGATATAGGTCAACATATCACGGAGAAACTGAGCTTAAGTAAAATCATGTTTGGATTGACTTGTTCAGGATCTGACACTCGGCTATTGAAGTTGGACCTAAGTCACTCAGGAAATGGTGATCATCTTGAGTGTTTTGGAGCATATGACATCATTAAACTCATGCATTAGGAAGTGTGCAGGGTAACAAAAGTTAGAGTAGCATCGTAATTTAGCTCAGGTTGAGCCAAAGAAGCCTGGGTAGGTGGAATGATGGAGATAAATGGCTCGCTGAGATAGGTGAAGAGATCGATCCAATCGAGAAGCATGATCAACATAAGTGATGGAATTGTCTCGTGCTATGATCAAACCATAACTCATGATGGAGTTCATGCTCACGTTAGATTTGGTGCTAACATTGAAGGAGTTTTGACCTAAGGACAGAATGAATCTATCTCGTTCATGTGTAGCGTCTTAGTAAATGGATGAGCGTGAATCATAAGTGTGAAGCTCCCCGAGGTGTGGTCTGCAGGTAGGACCGAGTTACTCGGTGATGGAATTTCGATCTATCGAGCTAGGAAGAGGACGTGCCATGGAGGTAGGCGATTGAAGAAGTGATGTTTGTTAGTCTTCGGTAAATATGTTTTGGTATCAAATTTTGGAGCTCGGTGCATGCATTCGCATAGTCGAGTTGGCTTCGGAAACCTCTGAGGACTCCAAAGGTTTCAGAGTTTTTGAAAAATCACCACAGAAAATTTGATTGAAATGTTTTAGAGGTATCCGAAGCCTGAGCTCAGAAATTTGGAATTTAGAGGTGTTCGGACTTCTAGAACTTCAAAACTGAGTCGGATCAATCGTGGATTTGGATCCTAACGACTTTTTCATGGAGTAAAGTGTTCGGATTCTGAAGTCCAAAATGGCTAACGCATGAAAAATCCGAGTTGACTGGTGACATGTTGGGGTGGCAAATCAGAACGGGATGAGTCCGAGTCTAATGCCGAGTAGTGGGATGACACAGTTGAAAATTTGGATGAGTGGTTAGCTATTAGTGTGATAGGTCGTGTAATTTCTAAGGGTTAGTAAAGCATTAATACTTAATGGGATTTGGACGAGTTATAGCAAATGGGAAGTACCATGTAAGGAGGATGTTGGCAGCGAGTTCTTTGATGTGGTTCGACCATATGAAATTCATTTATAGCACAGTCTTCAAAAGCAAATACACTCAGAGTTGGATGCATGATGGAAGTTTTGGTGAAACAATACGCCATTAACTGGAAACCCAATAAAACTACAAAGTCAGTAGAAGAATGGTGGAGTCGGCCAGTTACACGCAACATTAAAGGTACCATTAAAATGCAATTGTTTGGTAAGACCGAGTCATTCATATTCAATGAGGATATTTAAAGTATTTGTCCAATAATATAAGGCATTGAAGAAAACAAACAACTCACTGAAAAATGAAAGCGAATGACTCGCTAGCGGATCTCGATGAGCTAGCATAGTGAGCCGTTGACAGAGCTAGTGAAGCCAAAGCATGCTAAGAATCCCTTCAAACACCAAACCAAACTTAGTGAGCTGCCCAATTTAAGGAAGGATACCAACCAGTGCTAATGCATGGAATATATTAAAATACCATGAACTATAATTCAATTTGCTTAATTTGTGAGAACATCGTGAGAAATTAGCAGAGAGATAATGGAGCGACAGTGCCCCGGAATGCCCTGACAAGGAAGTAACTTTCGGTCAAGAAGCCACATATCTTCCTTCTGGGTTGCTCCGTTTTCTACAAAATTATAGTCGTTGGAATCGGGAGGGATGAGAGCTACGCCATGGAATCATCAAGAAGATGGATTTTAGGAGGTTTTAGTGTTATGAAATTTGTAGGTATTTCCTCATTCCTAAAATAGTGCCTCAAAAGGTGGAGTTACAATTAATGATGCAAGCATGGCCAACAACAGTGATGACCTGTTTCAACTACAATCTTGCCTAAAATTCTAAGGACTTTCTTTCCTTCTTTCTCTCAACTTAGCTCAAGAAATGTCTATAAATGTAAAATGGGTTCTTATTAAAAAAAAGAGTTAGAAATTTTTTCTTAGCTTCCCCTCTCTTCACAAGATGAGATGTTTTGAAGCTGTAGGCTCTCAAGCCTTTCTTCTCAAATTGTAATGGCAGCCTATGCCTTTTCCCTGATGTAATGATGCACTGTGCAAGTGCTTTAAGTAATGGAAATTATGTTTTGTGATCAGTTATATGTCCTTTCATGATTTTGTTGCTTCTATTTTCCTTTCTTATATTTGCAAGTGAACAATGCAACTAGGGTTTCTTTTGCAAGTTTTGGAGGTCATTGTGCTTATTAAGGAGTGAAGTACTGTATGTAAAGTGGGTTTGTAATGCATGTTAGTCTTTCTCATTATTTCTCGTGATCATCTCTCTTCATTGGCCAGCTGAAAATTTGTCTAGCAACACCCTTTCTTGGTGCATCATTACTTCTAGTATAGGTTTTATTTCCTTTCAAGTATCTCTCCTTAAGCCCTTGAAATGTTAGTATAGGTTTAGTTAGCCATTTTTATTGCATTAGGAGTAGTGTAGTGCTTAGTTTAGGAAGAGGAAGTTGGCCTTCTCTGGAGATTCACCTCAAGCCCAAGTCCCACATATTGAGAGGTGATCCCATGTTTCCCAATCACACTGAATGTCGTGTTCACTTTCAAACCATTCGGGGGGTGCAGTGATTTGGTGATAACAACTTTGGGCATGCCCGATGGGATAGTAGGTGAAATTTTATACATTTTATAGGCTTCCCATTGTATATCTTAGATTCATATCTTTCACAGGTGTGTGTATTTTTGTTCATTTCATTTCATTAAGTTGTGCTCTTAGTGAAATTTTAGCCTTAAGAGGTATACCCAAGCACAATTGGTGACTCTATTGGCCTACGTAACCCATTCTCTGAGTGAAAATTTTCTTTTTCTACCCATTTCCATCCGTTTTTCCTCCACATCTTTCCATTTTTCTTCCATTCATGAAGTTGTGTAATCATGGTTTCATTTCCATAGTTGAGTTCCCACTTGCACCAATATCAACACTTTTCATCTTCAAGCTACTTTAACCCACCTCCAGCTCCATTTTATGATAATAATCAACAACTTGCATATCCCTCCAAGAAAAGTCATGATCAGTTTGGTTTTTCACCTAACTATGCAACTTTTCAAGAGCAGGAACATGTAGATGATGGAGGCTATAGTACAGATGAAGATGTAAAGTTACAACTTAAGAAGCAAAAACTAGAGGTAGGCATGGTACAATCAAGAGCTACATCACATATGAAGGCATTCAAAATTTGCTTTGGAATACCTTGTCCATGGGTTGTCCCTATGCCAAATTTTGACAGCTTGTAGAAAAATATTGGTTTCATGACTGAATTACTACCTCAACTCGAAGGTTGGATCGAAGAGATAGATGCCTATGAGTTTGATGAAAGAAATCCTTGTAAGTGGGTAAGTCCCGCACCATCAACTCAGAGTTATCTTTCCAATTCCCATTCAATTTCATTTCAGTTTAAACTTCAAATTCCAAGCTTTTCATCATCTGCCCATGCTGAGACTTTCATTCCTTCATTTCCTATATTTCCATCCCATCATGGATCTTTTATTCCTTACCCTTCTAAAGTTACTTCTTTTTTATAAAGGCCATCAAGACAAGGAGTTGCACCTCTTCCACTATCTCAAACAGTGAGGGAGGCCATTGAATCCCAACCCATCCCTCCTCTTATAGTTCCAAATCTATTTTGGGAAGAATATGCTTATACTTAAGATGAAGAGGATAATGTTTAGGAGCTTCATAAGAATGAAATTTCAAAAAACCTGAAGGAATGGGCTGCAACATTGAACGTCAAACAAGTCCCTCTCATAACTTGGCCTTTGTCAAAAGTTGAGATTCAAGAGTAGATGGTGGAGAATGAATTTGCACAAGAACAAGTACAAGATGATAGTGAGCATCAGTCTACCCGTTCAAAGTGCAACATACAAGTTGGAACTATGTTTGTGGAAACTACTAATTCCTCACTAATTGCAAATTCGGTTGAAGAAGATAATGTGCAAGCTAAAAAGGAAAGACTCTCAAGTGTACAAGGTGATTTTTATGAAGGCAATGATCCTACTTGTCAAGCATGTCAAGAACTTTCTACATTTATGGAACATTGTAGCAACTTGCCAATATCCTCATCAAATGCCTTAACTGACCATAGTTGGATTCTTTCCATAATGGAATCAGAAGTTTCAAGTGTAGATTATACCATGCAAGAAGTTTTAGATTCTTCCCCTTATTCATATTTTCAAAACTATGTTTTCCTAGATGAATTTGATCTTACAAATTTTATGTTTGAAGATGAGGAAGGTCATGGGGAATCAACTGCTAATTCAAGAAACATCATAAGGGAGGTTGAACCCTTTGCATAGTCAGATAACAAAGAAGAAAATTTTCTGTCAGATTTGGAGGGGTATTTGGATAAAAAAGAGCATATAGAAATACCCATTCCATTATCTAACCTTCAATATAAGTTGTCTAGTGCTATGCAAGGTAATACTCAAGGATCACAACTAGTTTCAAATAGTCCTCTTAAATTTGAAATAAAGGAATTGTATCTTCTACAATATTCTTTGAATGAAGAAAGAGAGGAGCATGTGGGAGATACTAAGTAAAATTTAGAGGCTTTGGGCAGAGATGACATTATTGAGAGTTTCTTGCTTTCAATTGTGGAGTCAAATTTGTTTGATGAATAAGTAATGGTTGAAGAAAACCAAGGAGGTCTTGTTTACCTTAATTTTCTTCAGAAACATTTGGTGAAACAATTTGATCCTATAGTTTTCATGTGGGATGAGGAGGTTAAAGATGCAGAACAACTTTGTCTTCAGATGAAATTAGAAATCCTATATGAGAAATAGTCTTCAAAAAGTTGCAGATATTTTCAAGTGATTCCATTAGACCCTGTAAGTGGTCCAAAGCAGTTGCATGTCATGGAGGAACTTCTTGTTATCAAAGAAGGAAAAATAAATGGAGAGGACATCAATTTAGTACCATTCATTCATATGGGATGGGAATTGTTTATAAATGGGGAACACGAGGAAAATCAGATCATAAACAATCACCTTCTTCAAGGGTGCCTTTAGGTGGACTTCCTTGTTCAAGTCAATGCTCGGAGTAGCAGTCGTATTCAAAGGGTTAGACAATGTCCCATAAGGTATTTGAATTCTTTAGAGATGAAAGAGAAGTCACAGCTAGTCACATTCATTTTAGAATGTTAGGATGAATTTCACAGCCCCAAGATTCAATTGTTATGCATCTATAAAAAAAATACAGAGCAACTAAAAGAGGAATATTTTATCTTTCCAGTTGATGCCTTGGTGGACCAGGTGAAGAATTGGGCTTGCTTCAAATTTTCACTTTTAGTTTCAGCCATGTCCATTATCACATCATCTTCATGGCTGTCCATTGTGAGGAAAGGGAGTTATTTCTCACAACCAGTTGCAGGGTGTGTTTAGCTCACCTGTGCTTCCAGCTAGCATAGGGTACAAATAGGTTTTCTTTTAGCATAATAAGTGCTTGGCACACTTTGCATGTTTCATTTGAGGCATGAATATTTTGTAATTATTGGTGTGTGTTGTGTTTCATCATTGCTCTTGCACAATGTGTCGAAGGTGGAATTTTTACAGGAGGGAGAAAAGGATCAGTATTCCATAGAGTTCCATAATGTTCCAATTCAATGGATGTTTCATTTGGAACCCCACAATGTGTGTTATAAGCCAGACCATTACCTGATTTAGTGTGTTTTGCACATGCAATATTATGTTCTAGGTCAAGTTCATTTATTATCCTTCATTCTGTGGTGGTCATTCTAACTTTGGGATGTAGGATGTAATAATGTTAGGGTATTTGGATGAAAGGAGTTTCATGGTTCAACATCAGGTTTTAGAATGATAGTTATGAATCCATGCCCAATGGATATTCAAGGCTGCTGGAATCATGCTTAGCAGGCAAGAATCCCCTAGAGGCTACTAATAATGTTATACAATTTTTCCCTTGGGACAAAACTGGACAATATGGGTCAATTGGACCCGCTAAATTTTGTGTTGAGGGAACTTCCATGGATTACAGGAAGTTTCAGGATCATTTTGGAATGGGCTTCTTGATAGTGTGAAAATTGGCCTCTGCGGGCCCACTTCCAGCCAATGAGTGCAAAGAATTATCAAAATTGAGAAATCACATTCAAAGGGTCTTATTGTGCTTCAGTTTCAAGAAAGGGCCCCGAAAGATCCCGAGTCATTGGTGTTGAGATAAGGTATTGCAAGAAAGTGATCAAGCTCGTGCGAGCTCTTTATTAGCTTGACCAAGCAAGTTGGGAATGATCCTAGCTCAATAACATGAAGGATGTGGGTTGTGCAATGTAAGGCTGACTCGGCCTAAGGATAAGTGTTGGAAAGAAATTGAGAGCTCACCGAGCTCACTCGAAGACAAGTCACAATAGTGGTTTCAGCTCATCGGGTCAATACCCAGTCATTTCGTTGGGAGCACGACACTAGGATAGGTTAGGTCGATGCATTAAAACAATATACATCAGGGAATGCATAAAGACCAAGCTAATGGATAACTTGGATTATGAGCTCGAAAGATCACACATATTAATTTAGCATAGGGGAATCTTGAGCTCGTTCATATAGCTAGTTCAATAAATCAAAGAGCACGGTGTTATAGAGATCGATATGCAATATGAGTCACTTTGAGTTACATGGAAACTATTTCAATGAGATAAATTGAATGGTTCCATCTCGGTGTGAATCTCAAGGGAAGGATTGGGCTAGACTAAGTGTGTGGTGCATGGTGTAGGGATGATTTCGCAAGTCAAAAGGAGAAAAATTGAATTGGAGTAGGCTCAAGTTCGAGGTTTCGAATGTGGAACAAGTGCAAAGCATAACTCAGCTAGTGGAATGAAAATGGAGAAGGAAAAAACTCAGAGAAATCTACGGTTTTCCGTGCTGAGAGGATTGAGGATCGATCTCTATGAGCTCATTAAGAAGAGATCAACCCCCTTATCCAGTCAATGATGAAGTGGCTCATTGCGATGAACTATATGCAGATTGCTCACTGTTAAAAACTAAATCCATATCGAGCAGCGAGTGGCCGATCGAGCTAAATATTGTGGAAACTAAGCCGCTTAGTAAGAAGATGGGGGGGTTGAATGAATGGTAGATTGACTAGAATCAGCCCACGTATATCATATAATTGATGCATTATGGGGAGAAGAGCTCAAATAGATCAATTCGAGATACAGAGAAAGCTCGTTTGAAGAGCCTGACGGCTCAAAATATCACAAAGGCCAAGTTCTCAATAGGTCGAATGATGAAGATAGCATGAAGCTGAACTCGCAGGATTTTTTAGAAGATGAAGTGAACTAGTTTTAGGGAGACACCTTTCGGAGCCCAACCCAATGTTGGTGTGATCAGGCGAGGCTAAAGAACTAACTTGTTACGACAAGCCATGAATAGCTCGGCATCACAAAGGATGAAGTTAATTTCTAGAGAATTTGTCGAGTGTCCATTATGCCACATTGATGCCTACATGGTGGTGAAATCGAGACTAGGTTTGAGCTCGGCCATGACTGACTCAGTCGACTTATAGGGTATGGATTGATCAAATTTCTCAAACATTTGAATCAGGATCCGTGTGAGGGAATGGTGAGTTTCTTGCTTGAGTAATTTTTAGATCTGTGTTGATACGCAAAGGAAAATGCACAGGTTGGATCAGTTTTTTGAGCTCCTCAATACAATGTAACGAAAACATGGTGAATGAAAATTGGTCAGCCGAATGAAGAATTTCATCAGTGAGTGAATTGTCGAGGTCTCAGAGCCTAGAGTAAGAGCTTGGCGATCAAGTTTTTGGGTTTACAGGTTTAACGCCGCATGGAGGGCCCTTGTCACTCAAAAATGGTGGCCATTATGAGAATTTTGCACCAATAAATCATTGAACTTGATTTAGAAGTCCACAGGGTAACAAAAGGAAGAGTAGCAGGTATTTTAGCTCTTTGTGTCGACGAGCCTGGGTAGTGGAATGATGGAGATAAATGGATCACTGAGATATGTGAAGAGCTTAAGCCAATTGAGAAGTATGATCAACATAATTGATGGGCTTGGCTCGTGATGGAAAAATAGCTTGTGGGTTCATGTTATGTTAGATTTAGCGGTAAAATGAGGCTCGACCTAAGCCCAGAATGAATCGAGCTCATTATGAAAGCATCTCAAAAAATATGAGCATGAATCATAGGTTTGAAGTCAATGTGTGGGCTCGGAGAATCAAGTGTGGTATTGCAGTTAGTTGGAACTAGGACATTCCGTGGAGAAGTCGAGCATGACGGATGTTTGTTGGAATTGGTAAACAGATTGGGTATGAGACTCATTCAGAGTCAGTTCGTTCGGAAACGTTTCGGGCTTTTGGAGGTTTTAGGTTCGGAATTCACCACGGACGGGTTGGTGAAAATGGTTGGAAAGCATTGAATCTCAAACTCCAAAATTCAGATTTCGAAGCTTGTGTTTTTTGGAATTCGGAACTATGGATCTTCGGGGATTGCATTTTTATTTTTTTTCGAAGTCAATTTTGGGAGCCCAGAGTTTGAAATCCCGACGCATGAAAAATCGGGAATTGAATTACCTTGTCAAATCGGAACGGGAGGCCAGAGTATAATGCCGAGTTGGCATGATAAGTTAAGTGGGATGAGTCGTTGGATATTGATGTGAACTGGGAAATTTCTAAGGGTTAGTTGGAGTTAATATTTTTCCACGTGGAAAGTTCGTGGGAAGTAATGCAATAAGAATTTTGGGGAGATTAAAATGTGGCTTGACCGAGTCATTTATAGCACAGTCTTCCAAGTTATACATGGATTTGGATGCATGATGGAAATGTTAGTGGAACAAAGCAAACTACAAACCCAATAAAATTGCAAACGTTGCAAATGGTTCGGTGGGAGTTAAAAATAAAAAGTACCATTCAATGCAAATGTTTGTAAGACCGAGTCATTCATATTCCATGAGGAGATTTAAATTTTTTGAGCTAAATATAAGGCAATAAAATAAACATGGTGGTTTTGATACAATTATCTTGGCAGAAGATAAGTGGCATATTCAACCCATAAGGTAGGGAAGTTTAAGTGAAGAATCCACTGAGTTAAACTCAGGTGCTGACCAATATAGAGAAGAATCCAACCATGTAATGTGTGGAAATTTAAAATTCCAACTTAATTCAAGTGCTTTAGGAAATTTTACATGTGAATGAGGACAGTGCCCCGGAATGCCCAACAAGGAAGTTTTTCTTAGGAAGCCACAACTTCCTTTGTTTTTACTAGTTTTTTACAAAATTATAGTCGGTGGAATCAGGAGAATGAGAACTAAGTGATGGAATCACCAAAAGATGAATTTTTGGAGGTTTTGAATTACAAATTTTTAGGTTTTATTCATTCCTTTAGTGGTGCCTCGAAAGGTGGAGGTGCAATAAATGGGCAAACATGGCCAACAACATTGATGAATTGTTTCCTACATTCTAGCCTAGATTCTAGGGTTTCTTTCCTCTTTCACTCAACCACTCAGGGTTTTCTATACATATAAAATGGGTGCTTATTAAAAAGGAGTTAGACACTTTCCAAGCTTCCCCTCTCTTCACAAGATGAGATGCTGTGAAGTTGTAGGCTCTTAAGCCTTTCTTCTCGAATTGTAATGGTAGCCTATGCCTTTTCCCTGATGTAATGATGCACTGTGCAAGTGCTTAAAGTAATGGAAATTATGTTTTGTGATTATTTATATGTCCTTTCATGATTTTGTTGCTTCTATTTTCATTTCTCATGTTTGCAGGTGAACAATGCAACTAGGGTTTCTTTTGCAAGTTTTGGAGGTCATTGTGCTTATCAAGGAGTGAAGTACTATATGTAAAGTGGGTTTATAATGCATGTCATTCTTTCTCATTCTTTCTCATGATCATCTCTCTTCATTGGCAAGTTGAAATGCTTTCTACCAACACCCTTTCTTGGTGCATCACTACTTCTAGTGTAGGTTTTATTTCCTTTCATGTATCTCAACTTAACCCCTTGAAATGTTAACATAGGTCTAGTTAGCCATTTTATTACATTAGGAGAAGTGTAGCGCTTAGTTTAGGAAGAGGAGACTAGCCTTCTTTGGAGGTTCACCTCAAACCTAAGTCCCACAGCTTGAGTGTTTCCCAATCACACTGAATGTCATGTTCTCTTTCAAGCCATTCGGGGGGTGCAGTGATTTGGTGATAACAAAAACATGAGACACCCACAATGTCATAAGACAATCAAGGCCCATATGATAGTAGAAAACATTAAAAAAGGAGACATTGATCCTCAAACATGGGACACCCATGGTGTTAGAAGACAATCAAGGAACTTAGGCCACAAATAATGAAACAAATAGTCAGTAATGTACATGCAACTAGTGAGGATGTTTAACAACCAAGAGGATCAAAATGTGATAAATAAAAATGAAAATAATAACCAAACAATGTATATGTTACACAAGACAAGTGTTAGTCACGTTAGTCTAAAAAATAACAAGTACATAATGTAAATATAATTACGCGTAAATGCAAAAGTGAAAAAGGAACTATAATAGAATAGTAGTACCTGAAGGGTGTGGAGTAATTTACCACAATATAATAATGTAAGGAAGAAAGAGTGCTCTTGTAATCTTGTATCAATAGGTATGTCATACATCCATATCACTATACCAAGTGAACACATGTGTGTAAAGAGATAACCAATTTTATATATCAAACCAATGTTTGCCATTGTGGGTTATTGTTGTCATTAATGATAACCACCATTGATGGAAAATGGTGTTATGGTGTTGTATGATTCTCCATGTGATGTTATTCAGTGGTCAAACATGAAGGTTGATTGGTAGTGTCAAGTTTTGGTGAGTTCAACAGTGTCCTGGTGCATGATTGAGTATATTGAGTCATATTATGATGTCTCCTAAGATAGTTGGAGTGTGTCTTGAGGTAATTCATGGTTCATATGATGTGTCATGAGTATATAGTTCTGCATTGAATCATCATGGTCATTTCATGGGTGAATCAGGTCTTTCTAGTCTTGTTTCTTGCCCTGAAGCATGAAAAATGAGGTATAAGTATGATATTTGGACAAAATAACTCTTGTTAAAACATGGTAGCATCATGGTGACGGTATATAGGGCATGTATGGTTAATTTAAAGTTTGCATTCAGTGATTCAATGCTTCTATGAGGTCATTAGGAACCAAGAAGTGAGATTCAAGGAGGATTGCATAGGTAAGTCGACGTGTCTTGATATTTTGAGGCATATAAGGGCTATGGGTATAGTTTTAGAAGTTTAGAGGATGTTTTCATGGTGCTTCATGCCAAATTTTAGGTCATTATGTTGAATATTTTTGAATATATGTAATTTTTAGTGAAACCGGGTAAGTTGCATTGTAATTTTTAAAGCAAAGTTATACCTTCTGATGCTCATTGTGAATTGTGTGATTTACATGGGGAACTGAGATATCTGGGGTAGATTATAAGGTTATTTATGAATATTTTAAAAAAATAAAGAGGAGGTTTTATCATCATTTTTTTGTGAACGATTGTTAAGAAGGTAAAGTTGTTTGAAACCCTTGCTAAACCCTAGCTAGGAGAAGCTTGCATAAAATTTCTTGTATCAGTCCAATTTTGATTGGTTCCAAGAATATTATGATTTGATTTTTTATAGGACTCTTTTATATTTCCAGAAAGGTATGGTAGTGCTTGTGATAGTATGTGGGCCCCACCTAAATATGCATGTTACTGAAGAATTCCATTTTGAGGAAACATTTTCCAAATGAGGTGATGACTATATTTACATTTATGATATCCCTAGAGTTTATATATATGTACATGAAGGTTTCAGGTCATGTTCACCGTGAAAAAGTGAAAAATTTCCCCTCTCTTTGTTGAATGGTTTTTGGGGGCAGCTTGGAGTAGTTGTTAGTTAAATTGAGATTGCAGGAGCTACAGGGGGAGTTAGGACTCCATTTAGGTTTTTTTTTGTGAAGATTATTCATATATATTTATAGTGGTATAGATAAATTTAATATTGGACATGGTATGAAGAATTTATGACATGTTCTTTTAGGGTCAATTTTGGAGGATGATCATTCTAGCAAGGTGCATGTAGCTACATGAGGTAAGTGATGATTCTAATTTGTTAAATATTATTGAAGGTTTTATATGGATCATAATTAATTATTAGGAATGTTTCATGATTTGGTTAAGTTTTGAAGTGATTTTTTGTATGTTTGAGCAAGTTGGGCTAATTGATAGTTCTTGAGTCCAAGTAGGCAGAAAGAAGAGGTTTACAGAGATGAAAATGTTTGAATGCCTTCCACTTAGATTTGGAAGGAGTTTTTATATGTTATTGAAATTTAATTCAAATATATTTCCAATTAGTATGAATTGAGTCATGATGAGGTCATTTGATGTGTCTTTCAGGCTTATTTGTGAAGAAGTTTGTAATGGCCGTTTCAGGACAAAGTTCTACTTGCTGAGGTTTTGAGTTGTTTAAGGAATGAGATGGATGATTTGAAGTTTTACATCACTTGTAAAGTGAATATGGATGAATTTGGAATAAAATTAATCAATTTAGAGGTCTTTAATATTCCTATAAATATTTTTATGAGCTAATATTTTAAAATATCTTTTTAGGCAGGTTGATTTGGTGAAGACACAAATGGTTGTGGTATGAGCAGGTGATTGTTTCAAGGCTTATAACTTGATTATAAGTATTCTAAAAGTTATGAAATTTACATCAAGTGGTCACAGGTCATGGTGTTTTTTATTTGAAGTGATTTGGTGGCATAATGAAGTTTCCAAGGTGCTGAAGGGTGTAGGAAACATCTGTTTTGAGAAATACAAAGAGTTCTGGGCCCATTAAATGAAATAATTTGATTGTTTGAGATAAATTGTGACCATGTATGAATTTTAAATTATATTTTAAGAAATTTTAATGATTTATGGGTCATGAATAAGTATTTTTTTGATGTAACAACATTTTTTATTTTTGTTCCCATGGGATTTTGAGCCATTTTATGCATATGTAATGAGGTTTTTGGCTAGGCCTTCCTACTTGGGTCATATGTGACCATTGTAATGATGTTAATTGAATGTAATTAATGTGTATGGGTTGATCGTGTTATGAGGTACCGACCTCCTTTGGGGTTGAGAGAAGATTTGGCTATAAAAGTGATGTTTTAGCTCCATTTGTGAGCTAGTTTTGCATGGGGGAGTAGTGCGACCTAGAGGAGACTTATTTTTAGGTACAAAGGCATAATTTTAGGGTAGATCATTTTTTTTTCATATTTAGGAATATATGACAACATGAGATAAAGTGTTTAGAGGCAAGACAAGTTGAGAAGGAAGAAGAAAGAATAAGATCGAAGACCTAGGGTTTGTAAGTTAAATATGTGATCTCCATCAGTTGTTACAGAAGCAATATTAGAGATAAAAAAATTAAGTGGCTGAGTTGGTGATTTTTCATCCTTGGGGGTTGTATCCTCCTTTTGGAATTTTTGTTTCACTAAATTAGGGGTTGGTGCTCCTTGTAGGGTTGGTGCTCTACTAACCTAGGGGTTGGTGCTCTTTGTGGGGTTAGTGCCTCACTAAATCAGGGGTTTGCTCCTTATGAAGTTATTGCTTCACTAAATTTCTTTTCTTTGTGTAATATAAGTAGATTTTTAGTGGCTTTTCTTCACCATGCGGGTTTCCCACTTACATATGGTGTTCTTTTGTTGAGTACTTTGTTTCTTGCTCTTGTGGTTGATGTTGTAAATATTAATAAGCACACATGGTGATGAATGTTTTATGAAAAATATAATTGATGCATGTATGGTTTAGTAAATGAAATTAAAATCTGTGTGGGACTGATTCACGCCCCCTTTCATTCATTTTTGCTTTCAAAAATTGGTATCAGAGCGGCTACTTGAGAAGCAAGTTTCACCACTTGAAGGAGATCCTTTGAAGAAAAATTATGATAGATTATCTAGCTCAATTTGAAGAGAATTCATTGGTTCAGTTGAGAGCATGCTTAAAACCCTTAGGGTTTGATATTCGGAAATATGTTCTTGGTGCTTTCACTCCTCCTTCCAATCTAACTCATGAGATGATTGTTGAAGGCGTCAATATGTAGTGATTTTGAAGTAGGTTTTCATGATGACAAGGATGAAGAAGATGTTGAAGACCTTGACATGGATGATGAAAATTACCCTAGAAGCCTATTCTGTTATATGTTTCCCTAAAAAGGAGGATGGTGAAGCTAGATATGTTCAAAGTGTTGATTTTTAATGTATGTTTGATGTTTGTAATCACAAACAAAAGGATGAAAGTGATGATGGTTATCTAGTAGAAATAAATGTATTTTTTTAAGCCTTATCCTTAGTGACTAGTTATGAAGTGACCCAAGAGTATCTTGAATAAGACATATCTTTCTATAAGAAGGAATTTAGTATGGTTATGACAAAGATGACTAAAGAGGACATGTATGAAAGTGTTGAAACTCTAAGAGTAAGGACATTTACAGGGTTTAAAGTCAAGAAAAGATTGACATTCTCAAACAAGGAGCTATTTGATGATCCATCATTCCATTTAGCATGGGTTATATGTATATTATTTGAATATTCTTTTCTTATTCAACTAGATATTTCACAGGCCAGTTGATGAATGGATAAAGAGAAGAATGCTACAAGTGCCCCTGAGCTAGAAAGATCAGAACTTTTTCTATTCATGTGGAGGAACTGTGTCAAAGGTATGTTTTTTTTCATTATAGTCTTGTCATGTTTGTGAAAAGAGTGCTAAGGTCAGTTTCCATGTTGTTTTTCTCCATGTTCTGAGTCAATTGTTGGGGTGTGGAGCCTATTTTTGGTCTTCTGGAATCAGTGTTGAAGTGTTGGAGTTCGAACAGTTAATTTTGGAGACTTTAGGATCATTCTGCAGTCGTATGCTATTTTGATGTTATGACATTGCTGTTAATTTTCTATCAACATCGTGACAGTTTTTCCAGCTGTGGGGCAGTTGAAATATTATGAATTTCAAACTTCTAGGGTTGGATTTAGGACTTCTTAAAAGATTGTAATCCTATGAATAGAGGTGTTAGAGTATCTTGAGTGTTCAAGAGGTCTTGAGTCTTAGTAATCAAGAGGTGATCAAGAGTGATCAAGGTTAAGCAATTGGGTGTCAATTGTGGTTTAGATGTGGTTTAGCATCTTTGGAATTATGTTGTGAATTCATAATTGTGAGAAGATTGTGAGAGTTGTTTTACTCTTGTTGATAATAAAATTTGAGCAATTTATTGGTGGACGTTAGCCCACATTGGGTGAACCACATTAAATCTAGTCTCGTCTTCTTTTTTGCATTATTTATTTATGATGTTATATTTCTACAAGTTTGATTCTGCTAAATAGTTTCCTAATGTTGTGATTTGAGGAATTTTTCCTACATATTTGTTTACTAATTCCTAACAACTAGTATAAGAGCTTTGGTGGTTTTTTGCTGAAGTGGTAAATCACAGGGAAATTTTAGCTTGAGTGGTAGCTATGGTGGATGAGGGAAGATCAAGGGTTGAGAAGTTTAATGGGTAGAAATTTGGTTTGTGGAAGATAAAAATGGAGGATTACTTATATCCGAAGGACCTCCATGTTCCTTTGGATGGAAAAGCAAAGAAAACTACAACCATGTCAGATGAGGATTGGGAATTACTGGATAGAAAGGTGCTTGGGGAAATTTAGTTATGACTTGCATCTTTAGTTGCTTTCAACATATCACAGGAGAAGACCATAGAAGGTCACATGAGTGTGTTGGGGAAGTTATATGAAAAAAACCTCTTCCTCTAATCAAATATTTTTAATGAAAAATTTATTTACTATGAAGATGTATGAGAATGGTTATGTTGCTAATCATTTGAATGAATTTAATACAATTGTGAGTATGTTAAAATTGGTAAAAATTGACTTTGATGATGAGGTTAGGGATTTGTTGATTTTGTGCTCCTTGCCACATAGTTGGGACAACTTGGTTATGGATGTAAGTAATTCAGTCTCTAATAATTCAAAGTTGAAGTTTGAGTATGTAATAGATGTGATCTTAAGTGAGGAAATGTGAAGGAAGAGCACTGAAGATTCTTCTACTTCTGGAAACACTTTGATGGTGGAGAGCAGAGGGAGATAAAAGAACAGAGGGAAAGGTAACGGTGGGAAGTTGAATGATCATGTAAGGTAAAATTCTAAGAGTAAGTTAGAATGTTAGCACTGTGGGAAGGTTGGTCATGCTAAGAAATATTGTTGGGCTCTTCAGGATAAGAAGAACAAGAAGGAGGAAACTAAAGAGGTAAATTTCGCAGTAGGTGATGTTTGTCAAGATGCCTTAATTATTTCTTTAGATAATATTGTTGAGTCTTGGGTGTTAGATTCAGGGGCTTCTTTCCATGCCATCCCACATAGACATTATTTTACTAATTTTGTTCAAGGAGATTTTGGAAATGTATATCTTGATGATGATGAACTATGAAACATAGTAGGGAAAGGTTATGTTGGGTGAAAATGTAGAATGGGAACACATGGATACTTAAGGACATTAGGCATGTGCCTAAGTTGAGGTGGAACTTGATATCAGTGGGTCAGCTAGGTAGTGATGGCTGTACGGTTAGTTTTATAGTCGGATTCTTGGATGGTTACCAAGGGTGCTGTTGTGGTTACAAGAGGTAAGAAAACTGGTAATTAGTATTTAAATAGTGGTGTTGATTATTTTAATTTAGTTGTTGCAGATGGAGATACAAATTTGTGACACCAGAGACTCGCTCATATGAATCAAAAGGGCATGCAGATTATAAAGGATAGGTTGCCCAGATTAAAGGAGTTAGATTTGGACTTCTGTGAGGACTGTGTTTATGGGAACATAGAAGTAGGTGAGATTCCTCAAGGTTGGACCTACCAGGAAGGAGGGTAAGTTAGAGTTAGTGCATATAGATGTATGGGGGCTAGCTAAGGTAAAATCTATTGGTGGTTCATGTTATTATGTCACTTTCATTGATGATGCAACTAGAAAACTTTGGGTATATTGTATTAGAAATAAATATGATGTGTTTGAAACTTTCAAAAGATGGAAAGCCTTGGTTCATAATGAAATAGGTCTCAAGTTGAAATGTCCTTAGGTCGGATAATGGAGGGGAGTATTGCAGCAATTAATTTCTTGATTACTGTTTGGTAAATGGGATTTGCAGGCAAAGGATGGTTCCAAATAATCCACAGGAAAATGGAGTGCTAGAGAGAATGAACAGGATAATCATGGAGCATGCTAGGTGAATGAGGTTATATGCAGGGCTGCCACTCATTTTTTGGGGTGGAAGTGGTAAGCACATCTATTTATTTGATTAACAGAGAACCCTCTATGGCCTTATATGGAGGTATACCTGAGGAGGCTTGGTCTGATAAGAAAATTGATTACTCATTTTTTAGAGTATTTGGATGTGAGGTATTTGTTCACATTGATAAAGATGATAGGACCAAGTTAGAGGACTAAGTTTTATAAATGCACCTTTGTTGGATATGGTGAGGATGACTTTGGTTTCCATGTTTGGATTCTTAAGGACAAGAAAATATTCCGGTTTAGAGATATTTTCTTTAATGAAAAAGTCATGTATAAAGATCAGTTGTAGGAACTAGAAAGAGGAATCAAAGAAAGAATACATAGTGTTAGAGGACATTACAAATAGTAAGGTGTCCAAGGGGCCTGATTTAGGTGCAACATGTTCTGGCATAGTCAGTTTAGGAACCTACTCATCAGGAACCCCAAACTCCTGAGGTGAGAAGGTCTTCTAGGGTAAGAAGGGAACTTGAATGATTTACTCTATCTTTGAATTATTTATCGCTAAATGACAGTGGAGATCCAGAGTGCTTTGAAGAATAAGTGTAGGTAGATGCTAGGAAGAAGTGGGAGAAGGCCATGGATGAAGAACATAGATCTCTTATGGAGAACCAGACTTGGGATTTGGTGGAGTTACCCGAGGGAAAGAGAGCATTGCAAAACAAGTGGGGTGTATAGAATCAAAGAGGAAGATGGAGGCAGGAAAAGATACAAGGCCCGGTTTGGTGGTCAATGGATTTGCACATAAGAAAGGTATAAAATTTGATGAAAGTTTTTCTTCTATTGTTAAAATGACTTCTATTAGGATTGTTCTTATTTTAGTAGCACTAGAAGACCTACAATTAGAGTAGTTCAATGTGAAAAATTCATTCCTTCATGGTGAGTTGGATGAGGAATTGTATATACAACATCCACAGGGTTATGAGGTCAAAGGAAAGGAGAGGTTAGTGTGCAAATTGAAGAAGAGCTTGTATGGCCTAAAATAAGCTCCACGGACAGTGGTACAAGAAGTTTGACAATTTTATGTAGAAGTAGGGTTATTCCAGGGGTCACTCAGACCATTGCGTGTACATCAAGAAGTTTCTTGATGGTATTTATAATATTATGTGAATGTATGTGGATGATATTCTTGTTGTAGAGAAGAACATGCAAGAAATAAATGTACTCAAGAAAAAAACTAGGTGACTCCTTTGCTATGAAGGATTTTGGGGGCAACAAAAAAAAATCCTTGGTATGAGAATAACTCAGAACAGGAAGGAGAGGAAGCCGATATTATCTCAAGAAGAGTAAATAAAGAAGGTATTGGATAGGTTTAGTATGCATGATGCTAAACATGGTTGGTACTCCTTTGGTAGGTCACTTTAAATTATCAAAGGGGCAGAGTCCCAAGATCGAGGAGGATAAATTCTAGATGTCTAGGGTACCATAATCATCAGTGGTTGGTAGCTTTATGTATGCTATGGTATATACTAGGCTTGAAATTTCACATGCAGTGGGAGAAGTGAGTAGTTTTATGAGTGATCCAGGTAGAGAGTACTAGTAGGAAGTGAAGTGGATCCTTCGGTAATTGAGAGGGACCATGGGAGCAACATTGTGTTTCGTTGGATTGGACACTACATTGCATGGCTATGTAGATTCAGACATGGTAGGATATTTAGACAACAAGAGGAGCATGAAAGGTTATGTATTTATGGTTGGTGATACAACAGTGAGTTGGATTTCATGGTTATAAAAGGTTGTGGCTTTGTCAACCAAAGAGGCTGAGTATGTTTCTGCCATAGAGGCAAACAAGGAGATGATTTGGATATAATAGTTTCTTGATGAGTTAGATCATAAGCAGGAAGTTGGGAGACTACATAGTGATAGTCAGAGAATTATTCATTTGGCAAATAACTCTACTTTCCACTTTAGGACGAAGCACATTCAGTTGAGATATCATTTCATCAAGGCAGCTTTGGAAGAATATAAGTTGAAGCTGGAAAAGATTCATACCAGTCAGAATCCTATGGATATGATGACCAAGGCGGTCACAAGGGAGAAGTTAAAGTTGTGTTCAACTTTGATTGGCCTTCATAGTTGATAATGAAGGGTTGAGAGCTTTTCTCAGTAGAAATAGTCTCCAAGTGGGAGATTGTTGGGGGTGTGGAGCCTGTTTTTGGTCTTCTGGAATTAGTATTGAAGTGTTGGAGTTCAAATGGTTAAGTTTGGAGACTTCAGGAGCATTCTGTAGTCATTTGCGGTCTTGATGTTGTGACGCTGTTAAGTTGTCTGTTAATTGGCTGTCAATGCCATGATAGTTTTTCCAGCCATGGGAAGTTGAAAGATTATGAATTTCAAACTTCTAGGGTCAACTTTAGTACTTCTTAAAAGGATTGTAATCCTATGAATAGAGGTGTTAGGGTATCTTGAAGATATCTTGAGTGTTCAAGAGGTCTTGAGTCTTAGTAATCAAGAGGTGATCAAGAGTGATCAAGGTTAAGAAATTGGGTGTCAATTGTGGTTTAGATGTGGTTTAACATCTTTGGAATTCTGTTGTGAATTCATAACTGAGAGAAGAATGTGAGATTTTTTTTAATCTTGTTGATAATAAAATTTGAGAAAGTTCTTGATGGATGTAGCCCACATTGGGTGAACCCTGTTAAATATTGTCTTGTCTTCTTTTGTGCATTATTTATTTATGATGTTATATTTCTGGAAGTTTGATTCTGCTAAATAGTTTCCTACTGTTGTGATTTGAGGAATTGTTTCTGCATATTTTTTCACTAATTCCTAACATTAATAAGCTTGTCATAAGCAACAAAAGTGATGGTATGTGAAATGTTTCATGGTACTGTTGTTTTATTCTTGTCAAAATTATGGATGATCTAGATCTAAAACAAGAGTCGTGAGCATGGAGATGTGTGCTATAGAGTTGTTTCAGTCTCATAAGGTATGTATTTCCTTTCTCATCATAGTCTTGTCATAAAAGATTTTTTTTAGTCTTATTCAAAAATAGATTAAGTTTGTTTCAGAGTTGTTATATCATTAAATACTTGTTTAAGGTCTGAAATATCTATGTACACTCATGTGTTGGTCCTCATCTTGAAAAATGTAATGTGTATGAAAGCATATGTTTTGTGTCTAATTTATCAAAGTTGTGTATAAGTCTCTGTGAGGGCTTATGTAGTTTGGTTGAGTTGGATATTGGTCTTAAAAGAAAATTTGCAATCTTGTCAAGAGCTCAAAATTCTATTTTAAGGCCTGTTGAGTCATTCTCGGCCATCAAGTGTTTATTTCAGTCTTGTGAGTTCATGCAAATATGGTGTGTCAGCTGGTACCCTCCTCTTTATGTGTATTTAATGAAGTACTTGAAGTCCTGAATGGTGAGTAAAAAGGTTTATACAAGCTACCCGATTCTTTCTCACAAGACAAAAGGTGATCTTAAGATATTTCCAACCCTAATCATGAAGTGCTTTTTTCTCAAGAAAGGAAATATATCTATGGTGGTAAATTGCATTTAAGATCAAGACCTTCATAGTTTTGTAGTTGTTTAAAGTAAGGTGTTGACAAATATTGTTTCACTAATGCACATTATCTCGATCTTGTCATTTGAGGTGATATAAGGCTATGAATGGTCTCTCAAAGTATGTGAGTTTTTAGTATTGCATATTATGTCATGTAGTATCATGGAGGATTGTCTTAGAAAGGTGTCATGGGTTGTATATTTTTTGATGTTTGCAGACAATCTCAGTATACTGAGACAATGGTGTATGTTTCAAGTCAAGTGTTGTTGTTTCTTAGAGAATGATATGTGTAGATGTCCTCTAGTATGAATGTGCTAGTACAAAGATGAATTAGTATTAGAACTTCTTGATGATGTAGAATCAACATTTAGTATTCAATGTTTTGGGAAAGAATTCATTCAAGTCAAAAGTGTAAGTCAGGGTTTGATGAAAATACTTACTAGATGAGCATGATTGTCAAGATGTAGATAGATTGTAGAGATTCAAAGTCAAATTTGAAAGATTCCATTATTTCAAGGTGTATGAAATGTATCCATTATTGATAAAATAGTATTAAAAGATTAAATTTGGTAGAAGGAATGCTTACAAGATTTTTACAGGAGTATTGTAAATGCCTAGCCAGGTAGGGGGAGCATGTGGTGCTTCTCGGTAAGGTGATATAAGAGGTCTATAAGAAGGAAAGATATAATTATTCAAGAAATTTGAGTGTGGTCAATGGTTAAGGAGAGTCATAGGGTGTTTCCCAATGAATAAGTCATTGTGTCCATTCAAGCAAATTTAGGAGATGTCATTTAGAATTTTCTCTTCCTATATACATGATGGAAATTTTGTGTTGATCAGGTTTATCATGCACTATATGTATGGTGGAATTTTGGAATTTAAAGTACATCATTTCCCTATAGAAGACACTTCCATTACATCAAGAGGGCTACAAAAGTGAATTTGAAAGTTTATCTTATATATTTTAAAGAATGATAGGGTTATCATAATCTACAGTGATAAAATGGTATAAAGAAGTTGGTCTAAACACTAAATCAAAGGATGGTCTAAAACTATGCACTCTAGATGATTGATAATATACTGGAAGTGTGTGAATACAAGTATTCAAAGATATCTATAGGAAAAATGGAACTTAACAAGGATTGATATTAGTGTATGTTGCTCAATGCATGAAATGGTTTGAAATTTCTCTTTGAAGGTCACTTGACAATTTTCGTTGTAGAATATAGTGCTCCTTGACTGAGAAGTATGAACTTAAGTCTGAAATGTGATCTTAACTCTAGAAAGGAGATTGTAAAGAAGCTCTTAGATACCTAATGGAAGAAATCAAGGCATTGTGATCCCTGAGTGCTTATCTACAAGAATTTGAAATACATCTGGGAAGTTCAAGTGAACTTATGGAATCTAAGTGGAAATGCATCTCTATACGGACAAGTATTGGTTGTAGAAGACATAGAAAAATATTGTGAAGGTAAGGTCTGATTCTTATAGGTCTGATAGTGATCTACAATGAATTGTGAAGACTATCTTTAGGTTTGTGACTGGTAACCCTCCTAAGGGGTTTTATGATTGGGTCAAATGATGTAAAGAAGGATATTTGAAGAATGCCTAATGTATGATGAAGATGTCTTAAATGGTCAAGATCAGTATGGTGACTAGAGGTATACTGAAATAAGCTCACTATTGGGATAATGAGCTTGCAATCTCATTATATTGGTAAAATGATGTGCCCTTGATAAAAAAATATCATCTACAAGTATGTGTAAGTATGCTAGACAAAGTGTGTTCTTGTTGGTCCTTGATCAAGATTTCAGGTGTCATGTAGGTGTGAGTTGTCTAACAAAGAAAGGAAGAAATCATAATGTAACAAAACAATGAGATACTCATGAAAAGTGATATGAAGAATGTTATAGGTCAGTAAGTTTCTTTTTAAAGCAAAATTTGACCGTGAATCAAGTGTACTAAGTCTGTAGAACGTTATGACACTCAAATAGAAGTGTAAAGTGTATAGGAATTCTTTGAAGCATTAACAAAGTACCTTCAGGTGGAAGAGACTATGACAAGTGGTAGTCATAGGGGCATAAAATGTATTCAATATATGAGGGACTCATGATCAAGTATGAAATTGTTAAGATTATGTTCTACGAGGTCTAAAATTCTTTCTCAGCTGGTATGTAAGGTAAAAGTGTAAAACCCTTGTGAATTTTGTATGTCAAAAGAAATTGTGGTCAATATATTATATAAAATGTTGCTCTACCATGGTGATCTTTGGGATTTCAAGAGATAAAGAATGCAATCATGTCAAGTATTCCAAGGATATGTAAAGAAAAGAAAGATGATTCAAGGTGTATTGAAGAAAATGAACAAGGTACATGGACTAGGATTTTATTTCTCAGGACTACAAAGGTGAAATAGTATGAGTATGAGGTAGTGTACTCTGAGAAGATACTTTAGGACATTGATAAAGATGTTGGACCTCCTACAAGGCATATGAACAAGATATGATTTAAATTTTTTGCATTATCAGTTAGTTCCTTGTGATACAAGTTCAGGGGGAGCCATTAGTTTATGTAGCATTGTGTATTTTAGCTTCTAGAGTAGTGAGAAGGTTGTCTCATATGTATTGAAGTTTTCATTTAGGGATTATAGCCCTAATGCATGTAAATACTAATTTTGGAGGCAAAAATTGTTAGTTTGAGCATGAATACACCTAGAAGAAGATGTTTTACCATGATAGAAGGATAAAAGAAGGAGTATTGGCTGAGAGGAAGCTATTTTGAGCATAGATCAGGATCAAAGGATCAATTTTTCTATTTATAGAAGAGAAAAAAGGAGATATTTCAGTCCTAGGGGAGCATTCTAAGTCAAGTAAGTTTGTCTTTTCATTATCGTCATTATATCTAGTTGAGTGTTGTCTTTTTCATGTCTTATAGTCATTATAGAATTTTTCATAATTGACAAAGGGGGAGAGAGACATTAGAAACATGCTAAGAGATCAGTTAGTGTGCTTGTCTTGCTGGTTTCCATCAATGAAAAATGGGGAGATTTTTGGCCATTATGGGTTATTGTTGTCATTGATGTCAACCCCCGTTGATGGAAATGTGTGTCATGGTGCTGTATGAGTCTCCATATGATGTTATTCAGTGGTCAAACATGAAGGTTGATTGGTAGTGTCAAGTTTTGGTGAGTTCAGCAGTGTCATTGTGCATGGTTAAGTATGTTGATTCATAGTATGAGGTCTACCAAGCTGGTTGGATTATGTCTTGAGGTTATTCATGGTCAATATGATGTGTCATGAGTATATATGGGTAGACATTGAGTCATCGTGGTCAGTTCATGGTTGATTCAGGTCTTTCTAAGATTTTTTCTTGCCCTAGAGAAAGCAGAATGAGGTAGAAGTATGATATTTGGAGAAAATCAGTCTTATAAAAACATGGTGACAACATGGTGATGAGTATAAAGGGAATCTATGGTGAGTTTCAGGTCTACATTCAATGATTAAGTGCTTTTATGAGGTCATTGGGAAGTAATAAGTGAGAATCATGCATGATTTCATAGGTAATTTAGTGTGGCTAGAGATTTTGAGGAATATCTGGGCTATGTGGCAAGTTAAAAGTTATAGGATGTTTTCATGGTGATCCATGCCAATTTTCAGGTCAGTATGCTAAAGATTTTTGAAGATATGCAATATTTTAGTGAAACAGGGTAAGTTGCAGTGTAAATGTTTAAGCAAAGTTGGACCTTCTGATGCTCGTTTTAAATTGTGTGATTTGAATGGGGAACTGATATCTTTAGGGTAGATTCTTAGGTCATTTATTCATATTTCACAAAATAATGAGGTGATTTTATTGTCACGTTTTTATGAACGATCGTTAAGAAGGTAAAGTGGTTTGAAACCCTAGCTAAACCCTAGCTAGGAGAAGCTTGCAGAAAAGTGATTGTATCAACCCAATATTTATTGGTTCCTCAAAAATAATGATTGAATGTTTTTTAGGACTCTTCCAGGTTTCTAGAAAGGTATGGTACTTCTTGTAACAATATGTTGGACCCATCTAAATATACTTGTTTCTAAATAATTCCAGTTTGAAGAAAATTGTATCAAATGAGGTGATGACTAAATTTCCATTTCTAATATCCTTGGAGATGATATAGATGAACATGAAGGTTTTAAGTCATGGTCATAGAGAAAAATTGAAATTTGTGCCCTATCTTTGTTGATTAGTTTTTGGGGTAGGTTAGAGTAACACTCAATTAAATTGAGATTGCAGGAGATAAAGGAAGAGTTAGGACCCCATTCAAGTTGTTTTATGAAGATGATTCAGATATATTTATAGTGGTATAATATTGGACACAATATGAATAATTTATGACCTATTGTTTTAGGGTTAAGTTTGGAGTATGCTCATTCTAGCAGGGTACATGTAGCTATATGAGGTAAAGTGATGATTCTGATTTTTTCAAGCTTATTGAAGGTTTTATATGTCTAATACATAATTTTTATGCATGTTTCATGATTTTGTTAAGTATGAAAGTGAGTTTTGTTTATGTTGGAGCAAGTTGGGCTAAGTGACAATTCTTGAGTCTAAAAAGGCAGAAGAAAAAGTTTACAGAGATTGAACTATTTGAAGGCAATCCAATTGGAGTTGGAAGGAGTTATTATATGGTCTAGAAAGTAAATTCAGATATATTTACAATTAGGTATGACTTGATTCATGATGAGCTGTGTCTTTCAGGATAATTTGTGAAGAAGTTTGTAATGGAAGTTTCAGGGCAGGGTTGTACTATGAAGTTTTGAGTTGTTTAAGGAATGCGATGAATGAGTTGAAGCTTGATATCACTTGGAAAGTGAATAGGGATTAATTTTTCATCAAATGAATCCATTTAGAGGTCTTTATTGGTCCTAGAAATGTTTGTGTGAGCTAATATTTGAAAACAACGTTATATGTAGGTTGATTTTGATCCATAGGATCCTCACAGAGAAACACTGATCTAAGATCTTCTCAGAATAAGTTGCAGTCATTTTTAAAGCATGGAGAAAAATTATACGATTCCGTCGATATCTTGTTTGCAGGAAACGGAGCTCGTTTGCAAAAGTTATAGCCCGCTGAAATTTTCGGGCAACTGGCAAAATTTGGAGTTTTGTGCAGGTTGACGTGTGCACGCTTGCCAAGTGTTTCAATCATATTATGACACGTGGAAAATTTGTGTGACAGAAAAAAAGTGGTTTTTGGAACACCGGTCTTGGACACTCGTTCGTGGACAAATGGACCCCACTATTTACTGGCTGGGGGCCCTCAGCCAGGTTCGACACACTTGATTATGGAGGGGTGTCTTGGCCTCCTTCTCATATTATCATTATACCAACTTGTGTATATATATGCCTCTGATTGAATTTTTTTGTGCATGTGGGACTAATTGATAAGTGCATATTAAACCAAAGACCAATTCCATATTCCATGCATTTTAACCAATTCCATATTCCACGCATTATTTACTACCTCCATATTCTACGCATTTAATCTCAACCTCCACAATCATTATTAAACAAGGCGCCTAAAACTATGTTAATACATGCATGCACATCCTTATCCAACCAGAAAATGAACCCACATTCCAAGTGGCTAAAATGGCTCACAAGCCAATACAAAAGCGCCCCCTTTGCATTATTAAATGCCTCCCTTCATTCACGCACCCACAATGTGGGATAAACCTCTTGAAATCCGCCTAAGGAGAAGGAAGTGGAGATATGGGGGGGATTTGAACCATGGTCTCCATGGTAAAAGATAAGGGCTTTGACCACCGCACCACTTCTTGGGAAACATTATATAAGGAGTGTTATTGTATTTGAATAGTATTCAGGTCTGTGCTAAAATATTGAAATGCTCATAACTTGAGCTAGGAGTGGAATTTTGAGGAGATGTAAAAAGAAACCCCTATTATTTTTGATAGAGGAAGACTGTGAGAAGGTCATAATTTTGTAGAATTATTTGTAAAGAATTATTTTCAAGATTTTAATAGATCGGTCCCATTCAACCGGACTCGGAGATGTAGGCCTCAAGCGCCGAACTCCGTTATCAATTCTTGTGTCAAATTATTTTCTGGTGAATTCTCTTCATTTATTTAAATATTTACATAGTACTTGCAGTTTTAATTATTTTATTAAAAATAAAAAAGGATATAATGCTCAATTTTTACATCGAAAATCAATACAAAGCAAAGAAATGTGTGTGCACAATTGCTAGTTAAATTTGATTTTCAGATCATTGGTATCAGAGCTGGTTTTGACTGATTTTTGGTTCAGATTAACTATGTTTTGGATTGCAAGTTGTGTGTTGGATGTTAACAAGGTCTCGATCTAAGAAGGGTGAAGGAGATTTAGTTGAAGGAGATCCTGAAATTGGTACCAGACGGTCTCGAAGTCCTACAATGGAGGATCGAGAGGAAGAAGAAAAATTTCGTCAATCCTTCCAACAGATGAAGGAAATGGTGGAAGAAATGTACCAAGATAGGCAAAGGGAAAAGGGAACTAGAGGAGGTAAGAAAGAAGAAAGCTCTAGTTCTGATATTCCAAAAAGAGACTCTTCAAAATCTGATTTTCCTTCATTAAAGTTAGATATCAAGTTTGAATTGCCTATGTATACTGGAGAGCTAAATGCAGAGAAGTTGGATAACTGGGTCAAGTAGATAGAAGTATATTGCAGGGTTCAGAGAATTTTTGATGATGAAGATAAAGATTCATTTGGAAACTCTTCGGATGGGTGGCACAACACTCATTTGGTGGGAGAGTAAGCTTTAGGAAGTGGAAGAAAACAAAGGTATAGAAATCACTTCTTGGTCTGAATTTGTTTCAAATCTTAGGCAACAATTTTATCCTCTTGGTTATAAGCAACAAGCTATGATGGATTGGAAAACATTAAGACAAACTAAGGGACAAAGTGTTCAAGAATACACACAAGAATTTAGGAAAAGGGCTCTAATTCTGGGAATTTCCCTAAACACAGAAGAAACACTGCTCAAATATATTGGTGGATTGCATAGTTATCTAAGGCATATGATACTTGTTTTAGGTCCTACTAATCTTGATGCAGTATGTGTTCAAGCAACCCATTTGGAAGCACGAGGGAAAATGACAAAGGAGTCCTCTTTCTCTTCTTTTAATCAGAAGAACAAGCAATCTGAAGGAAAAGGTTTGAAAGAACAAGGAAAAGGAAAGGGTAAGCATAAAACAAACTCTACTATTAAGAAGGAAGATGAAAAACCATTTTGTAATCATTGTAAAAAAAACCATGATGAGTCTAAATGTTGGAAATTACATCCTGAAAAGAAGATCCTAAATGGATGGTTAAGAAAGGAAAAGAAAAGAAAACAAACACTGTAGTGCATGATCTTGGTTCTGATTCAGGTGATGAAACCAAAATCACAGCTATGAGTTTTCAAGGTAAATCAACTCTTTCAATTTCCAACAATAGCACTACAGATGTTGCATCTTCTTCTAGTAAACAAACTATACCTGATGATAAGAAAAGGAATGAGCTTTTCCACATTAGAGTAATTTCAAAGCATACGAAAATTGATACTCTTTTTGATAGTGGATCTCAAGCTAATCTAATTTCTGAGGAGGTTGTTAAGAAACTAGGACTCAAAACTAAACCACATCCTAAGCCTTATCCTTTGGGCTGGGTTTGTGATGATGCAAAACTACAGGTAACTAAAACTTGTACTTTTAGATTTGCCATTACAGACAAGTTTATTGATGAGGTTGAATTGGATGTAGTTCCTTTGGATATTTGTGGGGTGGTTTTGGGAAGTCCTTATTTGTATGATCGTAAAGCAATCTTCTATAGGGAAGAAAATAAATATTTTCTTGTAAAGGATGGAATTGAGTTTATTGTTAGAGCTCACCGTGAAAAGAATAATCTATCCTTGGTAACTGCAGGTCAAATGAAAAGGCTTGTAAACTCAAGAAAAAGTTTTGTGCTCATGGTGGTCAAAGCCAAAGAAAAAGAACATGAGATGGCTTTTGAGACTTGCGATCTGAAACATAAGGATGAATTGGTAAAAATTGTTTCTCATTTTGATGATGTTTTTCAGGATCCACAAGGTCTACCTCCCAAAAGAGGGGTTCAACATGAGATACAGTTGCTTCAGGATGCACCTCTTCCCAATATCAGAATGTACAGGTTGTCAGTAGTAGAGAATGAGGAAATCAAGAGACAGGTAATGGAACTTTTGGCTCAAGGTATAATTCATCCAAGTACATCCCCATGTGGTTCACCAATTATATTGGTTCCTAAGAAGGATGGAACTTGGCGAATGTGTGTTGATTTCCGTGCTTTAAACAAGATTACTATAAAGAATCGTTACCCTCTTCCTAGAATAGATGATTTACTGGATCAATTAAAGAATGCAATTTATTTCACTAAGTTAGACTTAAGAAGTGGTTATCACCAAGTAAGAATTGCAGAAGGTGATGTTTGGAAAATTGCTTTTAAAACGAAATAGGGATTGTTTGAATGGTTAGTGATGCCTTTTGGTTTGTGCAATGCACCAGCAACATTCATGAGAGTTATGAATGAAATCTTTAGACCATTCATTGATAATTTCGTTATTGTCTACTTAGATGATATTCTTATTTTCAGTAAGTCATGGGATGAACATGTTAAACACATCCAGAAAGTCTTAGATGCACTAAGGAAAGAGAAATTGTATTTGAAGATGTCAAAATGTGAATTTGGAAAAACATCTTTAATTTACTTGGGTTATATTGTAGGAAATGGAGAATTGAGAATTGATCCTGCAAAAATAGAGGTTATTGTGAAATGGCCTAGACCCACTAATGTGACGGAAGTTAGAAGTTTTCTAGGTGTAGTTCAGTACTGGAGAAAATTTATTGCTAACTTCTCATATATTGCATCTCCTTTGCATGCTTTGACAAGTATTAAACAGGTCTTTCAGTGGGGAGGAAAACAACAAAAATCCTTTGATACACTGAAAGAGAAGATAAGTACCGCTCCGATCTTGGCACTTCCGGATTTACAACATTCATTTGAGATTGAGACAAATGCTAGTGACTACGCAATGGGGGCAGTTTTGATGCAGAACAAATGACCAGTGTGTTACCATTCAGAAACCTTTACAAGTGCAGTAAGAAACTATCCAACTTATGATAAAGAGTTGTATGCTTTGGTTCAAAGTGTTAAAAAGTGGAAGCATTATTTAATGGGAAAAGAAACAATTATACATACTAACCATCAACCGCTTCAATACTTACAAACACAAACCAAATTGCAGCAGTCTAGACATTTCAGGTGGATGGGATTTTTGCAACAATTTCATCTTGTAATCAGGTATAAAAAAGGTATTCAAAACAAGGTTGCCGACATGTTATCTAGACCACCAGTGGTAGTAGCATCTATTCTTTTACAACATAGTTCTTTGGCTCATGTTAGTTACAAGGAACAATATGTAAATGATGTTGACTTTAGAGAAGTGTATGAGGATCTAGTAAGTGGGAAACAAGTAGGAGAAAAATATTATCATTTGCATGAAGGATTGTTATATCATTCTGGAAAACTTTGTATTCCAGAAAATGAGCGTGTGCATATGATTAGGGAAGCACATACTTCTCTTATTTCAGGGCATTTTGGTATTAGTAAGACAGTTGCACATTTACAAAAATATTGTTATTGGCCTAGAATGCATGAACATGTAAACAGGTATATTAAGGGATGTGTTCTTTGTGCCACAAGCAAGCCAAGTAACAGGAAATTAGGACTTTACACTCCTCTTCCTGTTCCAACAAGGCCTTGGGAAAGTGTTTCCATGGACTTTGTAGGAGGCTTGCCCATGACACAGAAGAAACATGATTACTTATATGTGGTAGTGGACAGATTTAGCAAAATGTGTGTGTTGGTTCCATGTACTAAACAAATAACTAGTGAGGGAACTGCACATTTGTTTTTTCAGTTTGTTTGGGTTCATTTTGGTTTACCTACTTCAATTATATCTGATTGGGATTCTAGATTTCTTGGGGAATTTTGGTCAACATTGTGGGGGTTAATGGACACAAAACTGAAAAAGAGCACTGCTTTTCATCCACAGACTGATGGTCAAACAGAGGTTGTAAACCGCACAGTGGTACAATTACTTAGGGGCTATAGTAACAAACATCCTAAATTGTGGGATGAACATCTTTATTATGTGCAACATGCTTATAATCGTGCCTTACATTCTTCTACTTTGAAGTCTCCATTTGAGACTTGTTATGGATATCTGCCTAATTCTCCATTGGATATATATTATGGACATAAAACTGATGTTAATGGTGCAAGTGATTCTGACAAGGCTAAAAGATTTGTGCAGAGAATACAACAGGTTCATCAGTATGTCCGTGAACAATTGGAGAAAAGTCAGGCCAAGTACAAAGTTAGGCATGATAAACATAGAACTGATCACAAGTTCAAAGTTGGTGATTCAGTTTGGCTTCACATCAGTAAGGAAAGACTGACAGGTGAAGGTAAAAAATTGAAACCTATATGGTATGGTCCGTTCCAAATATTGGAAAAAATTGGTAACAACGCTTTCCGGTTGGATTTACCTCCATATATGCAAATCTACTCAGTTGTAAATGTTGAGAATTTAAGATTGTATGAACCGCCTATGATTGATGATCATGATGATTCTAACATAATGCCTTCCATTGATGATTTTTCTCCTGAGTATCTTGATGAGTTGCAGGAAGACATCATTTTGGATAGGAAAGTAAGAACTTTGCGAAGGGGTGATATTGAGTATCTTCGTGTTGGGTTCAAAGGCATGCATCCAACAAGGCTAAATGGATGGAAACTCGGAAAGGTGAGGGAGAAATACCCTCACCTATTCACCAATTAAGTTGACTTTTGGGGTCCAAAAGTTTCTCAGTGGGGAGGAATGATCCAGAGGATCCTCACAGAGAAACACCGATCTAAGATCTTCTTAGAATAAGTTGCAGTCATTTTTAAAGCGTGGAGAAAAATTATACGATTCCGTCGATATCTTGTTTGCAGGAAACGGAGCTCGTTTGCAAAAGTTATAGCCCGCTGAAATTTTTGGGCAACTGGCAAAATTTGGAGTTTTGTGCAGGTTGGACGTGTGCACGCTTGCCAAGTGTTTCAATCATATTGCGACACGTGGAAATTTTTGTGACAGAACAAAAATTGGTTTTTGGAACACCGGTCTTGGACACTCATTCGTGGACAAATGGACCCCGCTATTTACTGGCTGGGGGCCCTCAGCCAGGTTCGACACACTTGATTATGGAGGGGTGTCTTGGCCTCCTTCTCATATTATCATTATACCAACTTGTGTATATATATGCCTCTGATTGCATTTTTGTTGTGCATGTGGGACTAATTGATAAGTGCATATTAAACCAAAGACTAATTCCATATTCCACGCATTTTAACCAATTCCATATTCCACGCATTATTTAACCTCCATATTCCACGCATTTAATCCTCCACAATCATTATTAAACAAGGTGCCTAAAACTATGTTAATACATGCATGCACATCCTTATCCAACCAGCAAATGAACCCACATTCCAAGCGGCTAAAATGGCTCACAAGCCAATACAAAAGCACCCCCTTTGCATTATTAAATACCTCCCTTCATTCACGCACCCACAATGTGGGATAAACCTCTTGAAATCCGCCTAAGGAGAAGGAAGTGGAGATATGGGGGGGATTTGAACCGTGGTCTCCATGGTAAAAGATAAGGGCTTTGACCTCCGCGCCACTTCTTGGGAAACATTATATAAGGAGTGTTATTGTATTTGAATAGTATTCGGGTCTGTGCTAAAATATTGAAATGCTCATAACTTGAGCTAGGAGTGGAATTTTGAGGAGATGTAAAAAGCAACCCCTATTATTTTTGACAGAGGAAGACTGTGAGAAGGTTATAATTTTGTATAATTCTTTGTAAAGAATTATTTTCAATATTTTAATAGATCGGTCCCATTCAACCGGACCCGGAGATGTAGGCCTCAAGCGCCGAACTCCGTTATCAATTCTTGTGTCAAATTGCTGGTGAATTCTCTTCATTTCTTTAAATATTTGCACAGTACTTGCAGTTTTAATTCTTTTATTAAAAAAACAAAAGGATATAATGCTCAATTTTTACATCGAAAATCAATACAAAGCAAAGAAATGTGTGTGCACAATTGCTAGTTAAATTTGATTTTCAGATCAGATTTGGTTAAGACAAATGTGGTTGTGGTTTAAGAAGGTGATTGTTACAAGGATTATAACTTTCTTATAAGTGGTCTACAAGTTATAAAATTTCCATCAAGCGGTCACATTTGAGGGTTTTTTTGATTTTAAGTGATTTTGTGGCATAATGAAGTTTTTAGGGTGCTAAAGGGTGTAGGAATCAACGATTTTGAGAAATACAAAGAGTACAGGGCCCATTAAATAAAATAATTTGATTATTTGAGATAAATTGCTACCATGTATGAATTTTATATTATATATTTTAAGAATGTGTAATGATTTATGGGTCATGTATAAGTATGGTTTTGATGTAACGACATTTTTTAATCTTTGTGCCCATAGGGTTTTTGAGCCATTTTATGCACATGTAATGAGGTTTTTGGCTAAGACTTCCTACTTGGGTCATACGTGACCATTGTAATGATTTTAATTGAATGTAATGAAGGTGTATGGGTCTAATTTTTCATGAGGTACCAACCTCCTTTGGGTTTGAGATAAGATTTGTCTATAAAAGTGATTTTTTAGCTCTAGTTGTGAGCTAGTCTTGGATGGGGGATAACTACGACTTAGAGGAGAGTTATTTGAAAGTAAAAAGGTATGAATTGAGGTAATATCAGATGTGTTTTAGATTGAGGAAGATATGACAACATGAGAGAAAGTAGAGGTAAGACAAGTTGAGAAGGAAGAAGAAAGAAGAAAGAGCAAGATTGAAGACCTCTAGTTTGTAAGATAAGTATGTGATCTCCATCAATTATTGCAACAAAAATATTAGAGAATAAACATTTTTAAGTGGATGAGTTGGTGCTTGGTAATCCTAGGGGGTTTTACACTCCTCACAGAGTTGGTGTTTCACTAAATTAAGGGCTGGTGTTGTAATTTCCTCGTTTTATTTCAATTAAATTAGTTAACTACTAAAGAAAAGTAAACAAATCAGAATATGGAGGGTTTATGGCACCTTAAATGAGTGTTAGATGTGGATGAATAGGAAAAAAGTTAATGATCCTTGTTGCAAGCTAAAACTATAAATAAGAATAATTTAAAAGGAGATTGATTAGATAATATATGCGTGGGTTGTCTGAAAAATCTGGCTCCAAGAAGTGTTAACTTCCTTGGTGGATGTCATTTCTCGTGTTTGATAAGGTATGTGTTGCTGAGAAAATTTTTCGGGTGGAAAATTTTTTGGATTTCTTTCCAACACTCTAGGAATATAAGTCCCTCTATTTAACCAGTGTAACTACCATATATGCATGCAGAAGTAAAGGTGGATTTTCTTGGTGGCCTTATGGCCAGAGATCCAATAGGGGCACTCCACTAACCCTGCAGCAAAGCTAGTAATCTATTGCTAGGGAAGACTTTGTTTATAAAGAGGGAAAGGGGAGTGAGAAATGAAGGTAGGAGAACTAATGTTGTAGGTAGAAAATCATATTCTTACACAAACTAGTTAGAAATTTCAACACATACATTTATGAGAAGAAACAACTTTACAAATAACAACAAGACCAAATAGAATTTATTGATCACAAAGTATCAAGAAAACCCTTAGTCAAAGAAAAATAGAAACTCCTTCTTGTATTGATTTATTAAACAAAATTTTGTACATAGTGTGGGAAATGAGGGAAAACTAGTGAGGGGGGAAGTGGAAGAAAATGGCTATCTCCTTTGTTCTCTCAAAGTACAAATACACTCTTGAGCTTAAAAAATCAATCACCAACCCCTTGAAATGGAATGGATTTACAAATTATAGAATGAGATACAAATCTTCATCTACCCCCAATGCCTTTTCATATTTCCTCACACAACTTAAAACTTTTCAACTTCCTAGGAAACTTTTAAGTCCCTTTTTATAACATAAAGATGAATTATTACATTAGGAACATTAATACATATGAAAAAGTGCAACCCTAATACCAAATAATAACATTGAGAAGAAGAGATAAAGTTGGGGGGAAGAGGAGAGAGAAATAGCAAGAGAAGAAGAAGAGGAGATGTCATTCCCGATGAATTCCATTGATCCTCGTTGGTGAAAAACCTCAATGCCGATGAAACTCTAAATATTTAAACTTGTGTGAAACTCCTTCCAATTGGCTCACAGATGCTTTGGAATGAGTTTTTAAAAACACTATTGAATGGTTTTTCCGATTACCATAACTTCCACTCTGCATAAGATACTCCTACAACTCAAACCACAAAGTGAGTGTCGGGAGACACTGTTGAATTCACTTAGATGAATCTTGAATTCCCTATGAGTAATTCCCATGGATGATCCAGAATTATGGTTTTGACCTAAATGATCATCCCTCTATGTCCCATTTTTCCAAACTTGCTCTTTGAGAATGACCTGCTATTTTTAGTAAGTACTAATGGGGCAACTTAGTATTTTTAGTAAGTGTCATAGTTAGCATTTCCCAACCTCAAATGGCTATGGTAGCTTCAATTATTTCTCCTTACTGTGTTCCTCTCACTTTTTGGAGCAACTTGCTATTTATAGCAGGGGCTTGTGGAACCACTTACTATTTTTAGTAAGTGTCAATTGTGAGCCGAGATGACCTTTTTAACGACTTTGCCTATGCGATACTCCCTTTGTGTTCGCTTCCTTATTTTTAGTATCTTCAAATGGTGGCTTACCTCAAAGCAATAGAACCCTATGTAGGAAGGCATGCTATTTTTATTAAGTGCACCAGTGGATGTCAAATTAAGCAATAAAATAGGTTTAGAAAATCTAGGTCTTATTTCGGGATTTCACGCTCAACATTTTGAGTAATTATTTCATCTGAACAAGTGGGAAAATGATATTTTCATCAGTCGGTGGCTAGAATACTAATAAAAAACACATCCCTCCATATCTCTAAAAAATAGGGACTTTCATGGCACGAAAAATCTAGTTTACGTGAAACTTGATTTTTCAACGATCATTCCCTCTAATTTTCATGTGATTTCACCCACTGGAACCCTGAGAAGTGAAGAGGTATCTTGCTACCTTTTTTTGCAGATGTTTATTCATGTGATAGGGAAGAAACTCTAATGAAACCTCATTCATCCATGCCCCTAAAACAATAGGGACTTGATGGGGCAAAAAAATAGTTCAAGTGAAACTAGATTTTTCAACGATCATTCCCTCCAATTTTTGCGTGATTTCGCTCAACTAGAAACCTTGAGAAGTGGAGAGGTAGCTCTTTGATTTTTTCCACTAATGTGTCATGGCAGCCATTAATAGATCTTAGAAATTTGTAGGTCTATTTTTTGTCTTCAATTTACGAAGAAATATCAACTCCATTGCGATAGGTTTTTCCTTCTTGTCTTACTAGTGAAATTTCTTTTCGATCTAGTTGTCGGTTTGATGGGAAATTGAGATTTGTTCTTCATGGAGATGGACAGAAATAAAATTTATTCACTATGTGAAATTACTTAATACAAATGAGAGGTTTGAATGGTGATTTTTTAATGGCCTTCAATGAGAGTGAATAACTCAGCAATAGACGGTTCTTTCAATTTCATGCACCGGTTTGCAAGATCTCTTCGATTCTTCGATTCTCACGACAATAGAAGATTTTCGAAGACTTCATTCACTTCGTTCATAGTTTGATAAATATTTATTTTTGGAACTATGTATTATCATGGAGTGAAGGATTTATTTTAATACCTGGTGTATCCAATTCAAGCTTTGGAAATGGAAAAGTGGTGGTGAGAAGTTGCTAGGGAGTTACAGAGCAAGTTCATGCACAGAAATGTTAGAAGTTAGAAGCTGGACTGCAGGTGAGGATTCTCTGCAACTTTTGTTAAATAAAGCTGAAATGTGAGATCGGCACATTTTCATTTCCCTAACCTCCCTCACCTAAAAGTGGAAAATGAGGTACATCAAATTCCATGGTGAGCAAGGTGACAAAACATGGCGAAGATCTGATGGCAAGGAATGAAGGCTAAAACATCACCTTTAAAGCACTGAGGGGACGGAAGCTGGTCATATGGGTGACCTCAAACGTCCTCCTTAGGGGATGGGAACATTTTTCTATGTTTTATGTCACTATGGCTATTAGGGACCTAAGGGACATCAAATTCCATGTGCGCTCCTGGTGATGATACATGGCAATGATCGGATGATTGAGGCTTTGAGCTCCTGCAAGAACCTGGGGGCTGAACTGGCAATCCTGGAGGTCGCATGATGGATCTGGAGGTCTTCATTGGGGCTAGGTGAATTTTTACCAACCTGTTATTTCCCTGACCTTGAAGGACATGTTAGTGACACAATTTACTTTCCAGGCTCCTGGAGCTGACACATGTCCTCCCAAAATTTGACTAACTCTTGAACTCGCTCCAAGAGGGCAACTTGACTAGGATGATAATATCTTGAGCTCCTCGATGGACTTTTTTGATGAAATGTTATATGATCCTAATCTGGAAATGGAATTTTTAATCAAATGGAGGGGATTTCAGTTATTTATTCATTCCATTTGATCCCTTAAAAAGTGGATTTTTTATTTGATACTCCACTTGTGCATTTGAAAAACTACTTACAAAACCTGATTGTGCCAAAGTGTTGTGAAAACAATAATTTCACCATATTTTAGGGATTTGAATTAAAATTTCCTATGACTATATTTTTTTTTCTCCTAACTCCATCTGAGAGCTCCCAGAATCACCTTTGGAAGTTTAATCAACTATGTCTTGGCCTATGCACTGCTTAGGCTTGTGAACCTTGATTTTGATAAAACTACTCCAAACTCCTCAAATCTTCCCTGAATTCTTCCAAAATAAATTCCATTTTATTTCAAGGCAGTTAAATTCACCTCCATGTTGGATTTTGGATCCTGCTGTTTAACTCTAAGGGGTTTCTCTAGTTCTAGTGAAGGCTAGTGATAGCCCTTCCCAACACTGCGCAGAGATAACATTTTTTTAGAACTTCTAAAATCACTTAGGGGATTGATTTTACTTTCCTAAATCACCTAGGGTGAGTGAGATGTAAAACTTTAATTAGGAGGTCACTTGGACTGATTGGGCATACCTGAGGTGTCTTGGAATGATAAAACATGAAAAAATTGCTACTGGGGGTATCATTATCAGGCTTGGAAATCGTCAATTTCCTTGTTGCACATTTGTGTGAAAACAATTGGCTCTAGCTTGGGGGCATAACACAGAATAAACACAATGAACACATGCACATGGATAATCTAGAATCTCAACTTTAGACCATATGATCCATTGAATGATGCCTTATCTATTAGGCCCTGCAGAGTCATGTAAAACTTACTACAGAGAGAGATATAGAAAGTGAAGAAGGAAACACATAAACACCAAGAACAATGAAAGGAAACACACAACACACAGGGAAATGAAATGACACACAAAAAAATGGAAATACACATAATAATCACCTAGGGTACAAGGCAAGCGGAGAACCCACTTTCACTAAAGCATTTTTTATTGCTCAAAATTTACCCCTGAGTGAGGCAACACCGAATGATGATGTTCTCTGAAGCCATTGATTAGTTCCAGAGAGTAGCCTCCTCTTCTCATCTACTTATGAAAGTCAAGGTGATTTCATGACCATTTGTACGTACACTTTGTAGGAGTGAGTCCTACATGAGCTTCTTTATGCTCAGGCCTTCGCTTAGAAATTCCACTTCCTTCATGTTCTTTGAAATAGGTTTCATAGTGCTAGTTACCTTACGCGTATTTATCCACATAGTTGATTCTTCATTAAGCAACTCATTACTGCCCCAAAGCTGATTTTCATTCAAATTTCTTGAATATTCATGAGTTACTTTCTTTCCTGGGTCTATACTCACTGATATCTTCTCCATGAGAAACCTTAGATTCATCCTTTATCTCTACTTCCACTGTGAGGTGTTTGAGTACTAAGAGGAGGACTGGAAGTAAGTGTTTGAGTACTGATAGGAGGACTGGAAGTAACCTCATACTTGTCTTGTATCAGCCATGGCACATGAGTTAAGAGATAAAGAATCATCTTGAGGGTCTTCCACAACTTCCACTACATCTAATAGTTCTTGCACAGACGATATCCTTTGTCACTTCGTACAGCTCATCTTTGTATGCCTTCAAAGGATATTTATTTTTTTAGCTCAAGGAAACTATCCAAAGGGATTACTTCATCATCTTGGGATTCGTTGCATTCTATCACTCATTTTTCCATAGCATGTTCTTCAGCTTTAAAGGCCTCAAAACTTTTTGCTTCAATTTCTTCATCACGGAAAGATTCTTCCTCTTCGAATGGGAAAGAAAACAACTCTGATTTCATCATTACATCCATCAACCATTTGCTCAGGAGGGGTATCATATGTTCTCCTGTTGCTTTATTTAAACATGGCAAATCTTCACACTAGTTAAGGCTTACAAGTCAGCTTCTGTGTATTGTCTTGCAGATTCATGGCTTGCATTAGGAGTTTCAACACTGAGCTCAGAGTCTTCTTTTTATTCCAGCAGCTCTTAGCAATTCTTGTACAAAATAGTTCTTTCCCACTATTTGGGGGCTCATTGCATAGACTGGCTTGGTATCTTCCTGGGTGACATGATCAAGGGAGTCCTCATCTTCAAATGGGAATGAGAATATATCTCCATCATATTGAATAAGACACATAAGATGATTTTTCTGTCTTGAATATAATCAAGAACCATTTCCTCTTCTTCATGGTTTATCATCATCCGGCAATTCGGGGCTTCCCTCTTGTAACTCAAATATCCTCAATGCTTCTTCAAGGTCCATGCCTCTCTTAGGAAGGCATGTCTTGTCCCTACCAAGATGGGAATTTCATATTCCTCCTTGGTTGTCATGAAAGTGATTCATCCTACATGCTATCTTGGTGATACAATATGTTGGCTTCCTGGGCCTTCTAGAATTTTTATACCATGTACCTCATCTTAATCTCTAGAAGAAATTTTTCCATGTCCCCCTTCACTAGTATGGTTATCAAAAGACCAATTCATCTAAATTTTACCTCCCAAGTCCTATTGACAGAAACCCCTCCTTAATAACATTCCAAATGAAGCCAAAATGTATGCTACCAAAATCATCGTTGAAACTTTCTTGTCTAGAAATCTGGTGAGAGCCACCTATGCATATTTGACCTTCCCTACAAGTGGGACTTCTTTTGACTCTAGGGAGTAATAAGATCCATCGGGTGGATTCATGGTGAGTTTGAGAGCTTTGGTGACCTATTCATAGGCATTACATTGCTCGGAGGCATCATAATCTATTATGCAATTGTTCAATACATATTCTCCAACAAGAAGGGAGACGTGGAAAGGATTGATCTTGTCAGTCTTCGGATGCACTCAAGGAAATAATATTTTGAGAGGGAGGCGTAGGTGGGTTTGGTGGTATTCCCTTATGCAACTAGGGGTTACCAGTATTGGGTGACAAACTACCATTACTTGATATATCTGGATGAACCTCTCAAATTGTTCAGGATGAGTCTACAAATATTCAGTGTTCAGTAATTTGTACTTTGGCTTTGTTCACATATTCTATGAAATCAAAATGGAGAAGATTTGGAAGTAAGGGAAATGAAGGGACTGATTTTGGAGTTGGGATAGGTTTGGAGGTAAGAGTTTGATGCTTGTGGAATGGAGGGTATTTTGAATGATACACTAGAGAACTTTTGAAAGTACTAGTTTTTATAGGAGCATATTTCGATTTATAATTGAGAAGAGGCATTAGAAGACTTACTTAGAATTATGAGAGCCTTCTTGCTTGCTACAAGATCAAGCTTCAACAATGTAGACTTCATGAAGGGTGGGAGTGGAGATCCTTGATTGATTTTTTTGTTTTATGCAGAGTCACCACTAGAGGATCATTGAGTCTTCTTATTTTTTCTGTACTGTAGTGGAGGAAGAAAATGCTCCTTCTCATTAGAATGAGAATGAGTGAATACTCACACATAAGAAACTGGGTTCTTCTTCTTGATCATCTTCATCACCTCCAGAATACTCAAAAAACCTAATTTATGTATCATTCACAAGTTCATACAACTTCTATAGGAAATCACCACCTTCACTTTCTTGTTTGAGATCTTATTCATTTTCCTTATTCCTACAACTTGCATTGACATGTGGGGCCTCCAAGGAAATCCTTCTGGGGTGCTCTTGTAATCTGATTTCCATGTGCTTCTTGTTGAGAAGAATACTCATTCAAAATTTTCCCTCCTCAACGATGTCATTTCATTTACCAATTTTCTGTAAAAAAGGATTGGTTCTTCTCGTCATATCAAGGACATTGAGCCTTTACCCTTTGAGGGATTCTTGATCTTTCTAGATAGTATGATATGGTCATCAAGTTCAATGTCCAATCCTTTGTTCTTTTGCAATATCCCTTAGTTGTAATCTTCGTAGGATAAATTCTCACCTCTAGTGATTGAGCACTAATAAAGAATCTCCTGACATTATTTTCAAATGGTGAATCTTCTTTTAGTATCCTATAAAGCAACCAGTTGAAATGAGGCCATGAAGTCTCTCATAGTTTCACTTTATCCTTTCTTCATTTGAGCCAACTACACCAAGAGGTCCTAACCAGTCTTCAAGTTGATTTAAATCTTTCCTCGAAAGAAGACTTGATGTCGTTCCAACAAGTGATGGATCTGGGAAGGTAGGAGATAGAACCATTCTACTACTTTTTCTTGGAGAGATTCCACAAACAGTCTTACAGCAATATCTTCATGTTCAGACACCAAGAATTCCGCATGATGTCATGAAAGTAGTGATTTATTCTTTAGGTATGTTGTGTGCCATCACCTTTGAAATTTGGAAAGTTCTTGTGGGAACCTATTGGTAGGTCATGAAGAGGTGGTTCAAGAGCAATCGAAGACATGTATTTCTTCCCCACATGGAACAATGGGTTGAGGTATTTTTGCTTCATTCACCATTATCATTTCTTATTCTAGCTTTAGCTCTTACTTTTACAAATTATTCTTTGAATTCTTCTTCTTTCGGGGACTCAATACCCAATGGATGATTGAAAAATGGAAGAATTTGAAGGCGGTGTATCGATGGGAGTTTGGATAGGATTGCAAGGTGAAATGATTGAAAATTCGGTTCGGGAAGGAGAATTGAGAGAAGAATTATGGATTATCTCTAATTCATTTTTGTTGATTTTGTACAAAGCCTTGAAATTGGTATCAAAAACACCCCTCGACCTACTCAACCTGGTGTATCTTCCTTCAGCCAACTTTTAGAAATTATTGAAGTGGGAATATAAAAATACATTGTGGAATATGAAAGGTCACATACAGGAATTAACAGTGTATCTTTCAGTAATGAATTTTCATGAACCTTTTTTTTTTTTTTCAATATTTCAATATTTTTAATTTTTTTTTGGACCTTACGATCATATTTTGGGTGTAGATGCTATTAAATCTACCCCACGGCGGGTGCCAAAAATTTTTGGCAATAAAATTTTTCAAGTGGAAAAACTTGTGGATTTCTTGCCAACACTCTGGAAATCTAAGTCCCTCTACTTAACCGGTGTAGCTTCTGTATATGCATGCATGAGTAAAGGTGGATTTTTATGGTGGCCTTATGGCCAGGGATTCAATAGGGGCTCTCCACCAAACCTCAAAAAATATAGCAATCTCTTACAAGGGAATAATTTTTCTATAAAGAGAAAGGGGAGTGACAAATGAGGTAGGAGAACTAATGTTGCAGGTAGAAAATTAGATTCCTACACACTATTTAGAAATTTCAACAATGCATTTATGAGAAGAAACAACTTTGTAAATAACAACAAGACCAAATAGAATTTATTGATAAAAAAGTATCAAGAAACCCCTTTATCAAAGAAAGATAGAAAATCCTTCTTGTATTGATTTCTTAAACAAAAGTTATACATAGTGTGGGAAAGGAGGAAAACTAGTGAGGGGGGAAGTGGAAGAAAATGGCTATCTCCTTTGTTGTCTCAAAGTACAATACATTCTTAAGATTACAAAATCAATCACCAACCCCTTGAAATGGGAATGGATTTATAATTTATAGAATGAGATATGGCTCTTCATTTACCCCCGATGCCTTTTCATATGTGCTCACACAACTTAAAAATTTTCAACTTCCTAGGAAACTTTTAAGTCCCTTTTTATAACATAAAGGTGACTTGTTACATTAGAAACATTAATACATATGAAAAAGTGCAACCCCAACACAAAATTAGAACAATGAGAAGAGAGAGAAAGAGCGAGAGAAGAAGAAGAGGATACATCATTCCTGATGAAGTCCATTGATCCTTATTGATGGAAAGCTCAATGTGATGAAACTATGAATCTTCAATAATAGTGTGAAACTTCTTCCAATTGGCTCACAAAATGCTTTGGATGAGTGTTTAATATGTAAGTGTAGCAACAAATTTACATAGGAAATAACACACAATAATATTATATTTCTATGTATCTACACAACATGGTTTGTCTAATATATAGCCAATACAATAGAATAACTACTTCCTAGAAAATAGGAAGTCCAACAAACAACTTACCCATTTATAATTTTACGGGTACAAAAAAAACTCTATAATAATATATTGTTGAAACAATATATTATAGAAATATGAGTTGTATTACCAACTCAATTACATCACATAATATTAATCTAACTTTAATAATAATGTGAGCACTACTAATATGAAATCCTAACATTCCCCCCCTTAGTTGTGAACATGGGGAAAACCTGCCTTTTGAACTTGCACCTGCTCATGATCTGTGTGATTTTCACAGGATGATCACAAACCTCATGGATGGTTTTTCAAATGGTTGACCATAAACTGAGAATGGTGGTTTTGCAAATTGGTTTACCACAAACCACAAAGTGATGGTTTTGCGAATGGATTACCAACAACCAAGAATGGTGGTTTTTCTATTGGTTTACCCAAAAACCACAAATGAAGGTTTTCAAGTGGTTTACCTACAACCACATCATGATATGCCAAGTATTGTTCTTAGCCCTCATCACATCTCACTATAGGGGAATAACATAGGAAATTCTTTTGAAATCTGATGCTCATACATACATAGAAAAAATTGACATAATGGAAATGGAACATTGGATCATGTTCCCCCCACTCAATGTGAAATTTCCACTTATTGAAAATAGGATCACTACAAACTGAAGCAAACACACAAATAAAAACAAATGCCACCAAATCATCTGTGTGGCCCCATCGTTGGTGACTGACGAGAGGTTGCTGAGTGACCTCCAACCTCCGATGCCTCCATCCTCTGGTATCATGCTGCTAGTTACAACGGGATTTGTTTAGGAAGCTCATTTTTACATACCTCAACTGGATGTTGGATTCCACCGAAAATGCGTCCGTAGAGTTTTTTTAAAATTATTTTCTTACAATATTTTACTTTTGAGAAAAGACTTGACAATAACTTGATATTGGACTTTGACAATAACGATGATATTTTGACAATTTAATTCTTTTGACTAGATAATAAAAAATATCTTAAAATAACCTATTTTTATATCGATGTGACCCTCAACGTTTATTTGGACCGACCATACCAAAATAATAAAGACCCTTACACAACTACTAACTAATGGGAACAATAAACCGACTATTCAGGTGACTACTTAAAAATTAATAAAATGACTTACTAATGAGGTGGATGAATCCGTTATACATGAATATGAAGTGACTGAAAATAGATCACTAATACCATTGACCCATATTGGCACAAGGGCGTTAGCATTTTTATCCTTGGCTATACCAATCTAATTACAGATCGATGTCATGGGACATAGGTCCCTTAGACATAGTAGAAGCATGTATATAGAGAAGGTTGGATTCCACGTGAGCTACAGGAAATAATTTAGAATTATTAAATATTCTCCATGTTTCAGGCATGTTAAACTGAGTTGTACAGCCAATCAAATAATTTCAATGCGCTTCTTCTTGCATTCAAATCCATTGTGCTGGCAATTGGAATGATTGATTATAATTTTCCAAAGGACTGGACAAATTATGGATCCACTGAAAGATAGCTTTTTAATATCAAGATGAATATGATATGTTTGGGCAGTGTAAGACATGAACCAAATGCAAGTAGATTGAAAATTATAATACAATGTAAAAGACATTTTGTTGATCTAGCTCAAATTCCTTACATTGAGAGCGCAGAATGCTAGGAAAGTATGGCTGAATTACCACCACACTTTAGGTAACGTCCATCATTGAAAAAAACCATGTGATACTACTATAATATGGATGTGGATATGTAGGAACAGTTCAAAAATGACCAATATGATAAAACATGAACTGATCTCTAGGAGGAATGACTAGATCGAATAAATCCAAAATCTTTCTTGTTGGTTGAGCTTTGAACCGCCTGAATATAATATTTTACAGCTATTCCTCAGAATTGAACGCAGACGGGTACATCCACAGTATCAACGTAATACCAAATGTAACTAGTTGGAGAATATTTAGCGTAGATAGAATACAACTATCTATATGGAAAAAAAACTTCTAATATCAACACCGACCAACAATGTAGAATTTCAACACAAATAAATGCTTTTCCAAGAGGATTTTAATGGCTTGGGGCAAGAAAGGAATTTAAAAAATGCCCCATTCACATATTAGCAGACCCATTACTCTCACCCATGACTTGCTTTGATGCCAAATGTAAGTGCATGCAAACAGATTTACATAGGAAATAAACACACAATAATATTATATTTCTATGTACTTGCACAACATGTTTGGCTAATATATAGCTAATACAATAGAAGAACTACTTCCTAGAAAATAGGAAGTCAACAAAAGACTTACATGTTTATAATTTTAACGGGTACAACAAAACTCTATAATAATATATTGTTGAAAGAATATATTATAACAATATGAGTTGTATTACCAACTCAATTACATCACATAATACTAATATAACTGTAATAATAATGTGAGCACTAATAATATGAAATCCTAACATACTAACACTGCTTAATGATTCTACCAATGGCCATAACTTCCAAGCTGCACAAGATACTCATGCAACTCAAGCCATGCAATGAGTTGTCGAGAGACATTGTTGAATTCCTTGAGATGAGTCTCAAATTACCCTATGAGTAATTTCCCATGGATGATCCAAAATGATGGTGTTGGCCTGAATGATCATCCCTCTATGTCCCATTTTCCCAAACTTGCCCTTACTATTTTTAGTGAGTACATATGGGGCAACTTACTATTTTTAGTAAGTTTCATAGTTAGCTTTTCCCAACCTCAACCAGCCATGGTAGCTTGAATTATTTCTTCTTACTATTTTCCTATCACTTTTTGGACCAACTGGCTATTTATAGTAGGGGCTTGTGGAACCACTCATATTTTTAGTAATTGTAATTTGTGAGTTGAGATGACATTTTTGATGACTTTGCCTGCAATACTCCCTTTTTTATCCACTTCCTTCATCATATCCTCTTCAAATGACATCTTACCTAAAGAAAAATTCCCCTATGTAGGAAGGCATTCTATTTTTAGTAAGTGCACCGTGGATGTCAGATTGCGACAAAAAAAGGATTTAAAAATCTAGGTCTTATCCCAGAATTTCACGCTTTGCATTTTGAGTAATTCCTTCATCTAAACAAGAGAGAAAATGATATTTTCATTAGCGGGGGAAGAATACTAAAAAAAAAACAGCCCTCCATATCCCTAAAAAAATAGGGAATTCATGGTTGCAAAAACTAGTTTACACGAAACTAGATTTTTCAACGATCATTCCCTCCAATTTTTGCATGATTTCACCAACTAGAACCCTAAGAAGTGGAGAGGTAGCTCATTGATTTTTTTCCACTATTGTGTCATGGTGGCTATTAATGGAGCTTGAAATTTTTAGGTTTGGATTTTGTCTCCATTTGTGATGAAATCAAATCCATTGCGATAGGTTTTTTGCTTCTTGTCTCGCTAGTGAAATTTCTCTTCAATCCGGTTAATGGTTTGACGGGAAATTGAGCTTTGTTCTTCGTGGAGCCCGAATGTGAAATTTATCCACTATGAGAAATCCTTGCTGAAAATGGGAGGTTTTAAGGTTATTTTTTAATAGTCCTTTGACAGTTAATAACTCAGTAATAGATGGTTCTTCATTTTGTGCAGTGGCTTATAATATATGTTCAAATCTTCGTCTGACAACAATGGAGGTTTATGAAGAATTCCTTCACTCTTCTCTTTCATTATTCATTCCTCTAGGTATTTAGATCAATATTTTATTTGAAACATGTGAATATTCATGGATTGGAATGTTTGGTTACTATGTCGGAGATGGTTTGGAGCAATAATGTGGAATTGGGTGTTCTCTACAACTTTTCTTTTGGCTGTAAGAAACAACAAAAAGTGGCAAATAGTTAGAAATTTTTTCAAATTTTTGAGTTTTTAGTTGGGTGAATTTTCATGTCCTTGATGTCCCTCACCTCAAAGGGACATGAGGGACATCAAATTCCATGGTGAGCAAGGCGATGACACATGGTAGAGATCCGATGACTTAGGCTTTGAGCTCCCACAAGCACCTGGGGGATGAACTTGAAATCCTGAAAGTCAATATGTGGGTTTAGAGGACTTCAAGGGGGACGGGAAAATTTTATAAACCTTGATGTCCCTAACCTAGAGGGATTGTCAGGGACACAAAAATCCCACCATGCTCCTGGAGCTGAAAATTTGACTAACTCCCAAACTTTGAGGACAACTTGCGATGATAATATCTTGAGCTCTCGATGGACCTGTTTTGATGAAATTTTATATGATCTTGACTAGACATGGACTTTGTAATAAAATGATGGGGATATCAGGTCTTGATTCATCCATTTTATCCTGGAAAAAGTGTATTTTGTATTTTGTACTCCACCTATACACGAGAAAAACTACTTACAAAACCATTGTGCTAAAGTGTTGTGAAAAATTTAAATTCACCATCTTGTCGATATTTTAATTACCTTTCCGTAGATGTTTTGTTTTTCTCCTAACTCCATATGGAGCTCCTAGAATCACATTTGGAAGCTCAACAGTTGTTTTGGCCTATGCACTGCCTAGGCCTGTGAACCCTGATTTTGATCAAATCTTCCCTGAATCTTCCAAAATTACTTCCATGATTTTTCTAGGCCTTCAATTCACTTCCATGTTGTATTTGGATCCTTCGTTCTACTCTATGGGGTTTCTCCTGTCCTAGGAAGGCTAGTGATATCCCTTCCCACAACTACCCAGAGATAAGATTTTTCAAGAACTCCTAAAATCACCTAGGGGGTTGATTTGAATTTCCTAAATCACATAGGGGAATGAATTAACACAAATTGGGAGGTTACTGGACTAATTGGGAAGACATGAGGTGCCTCAAAATGATAAATACATGAAATTATTTCTAAAGGGGTATCGTTGTCATGCCTGGAAATTGTCAATTTTCCTGTTACACATTTGCACGACAATAATATGATAAAAGCAATGGTAATAAATAGGAAAATATGTAGAATCTAAGGAACATAGACACTAAAAATGCAAAAATGTAAGGAACATACAAATATGATCTAAATGAACTTAAAATAGATTTGCATGGCTGGGTCGACGGAGACCCAAACTTTACAAAGGTAGGTTGATGGCAACTTGGGTGTATGGATCTAGAAAGAGGGGATGATTATGCAGACCTACAGGGGTCTGAATGCAACATGGATGCAACAAAGACTTGTGGATGCTGTAAGTAACCTGTAGATGGGATTATGAGGTAGAAAATGCAGAGAAAATGGTAGAAAATAGTGGCCAGGATGGAATGGTTGACAAAAAGAACCCTGGTCGACAGTGACCAGGGTAGGGCAATAAAGAAATGTTGTAGGATATAACAAGGATGAGAGTAAATGGACTGAAAAAGTAACTTACAAGTAAGGAAATTGGAAGAGAAGGTAAATGATGGATCTCTGAATGCTGCTGAAGGTGATTTGGTCTTACAAAACATTAGATACAAGCAAAACGATGATAATAATTGAATAAAACAACACAATGATGATGATAATCTCATGAAGGATGTTCATGAGTGATGCAAGCACGTTAGAAAGAGATCTAAGAGGTCTGTAACTATTGTAGGAGTGCTCAAGCACTAGAAAGAGTTCACAAGTTACAAAGAAATCTTAGATATTCACATGTATCTGTCTTGTTTTGGAAAGAGAAGAACTCAGTCTTATAGGGTCAATAATTACTGGGTTTGGGTCATCGCAAAATACGTAGGAAAGTTTCCCCAAAGGGGTTGATTTTGTGTTTTAATCAATATTTTGGGCTCTTAAGGATGGGAAAAAGTGCTTCAAAAATTGTAGGAGGGAAGAAGTTGTTTAGGGATGTGTCATGGGTAGTTAGGAGATAAATATGGGTAGGATAAAAGCTAGGAAAAAGCATCCTAAATGGGAAAGTTGATTAGGGAAAGTTAGGTACAAGTTATTAATTAATTAATTAATTAATGGGAATGGGATAATAAGTGAGAATTTAATTAAATGAAGGTGATATAGCTAAGACCATGGTAAAATATGTGCACGTGGGGAAATTAAGGGTAGCGATACCAAATTTTTGGTGTCTACATTGGCCCCTTTTTGTCAAGTGGTTTGCTGCCAGCAATCCATGAGACAAAAATAATGAGAGATGAAAAGTATAATGAGGATTGACGAAAGGTGTATGATGAGCTCCCCCTCGAATTGGGGATCGATGATGCCATGAAAAATCGATGACACATTTGAAAAAGGTAGATGATGAAGGGCGTGTGAGTGAAGAAAAATGGGGTAAAATGATAACCAGGCTAAGATGCCCCAAGAAAAAAGGATCACAAAAAACAATAAAAAAATGGAAGTGACTTTGATATCACATCGGTAGGGGATAATGGCGGTCTTAACAGAGATGACGACAATGTCCTATGGGCCAGCGATGTGGGAGAAAATCACTGTGAAATGGATGTAAGTTGGGATGACCAACAGGTCATAGGTGAACATGAAAGTATGTGAAATCATTCGTACATGATAAATCAAGAGAAAAGGTATGCATCCACAAGGGATGAGGATGAAAATAATAGTGCCACAACATAGGGACACGAAAAATGGCCCGGAGGGAAAACTGAAAAATGGTTGTGAAATAATATGCCCCAAGGGGGAATAAGTATGGCCGTAAAGGAAAATAGGGAAATGAAAGATAAAGGAAAATTCCACAAGGGGGAATAAGTATGGCCACAAGGTGGAATTTGTGTGCGGATTGGATAAGATTGTGAAATAAAATGCCCAGAGGAGTAATATGGCCAAAAAGGTGGACTTACATAGTATAAAGGGATAGTTTGAATGTTGGATCAAAATGCTCAAAGGGGGAAAATAAATATGGCCACAAATATGGAATTTGAGATTGAAAAGTGAGGATGTAAAATATTGAAACAAAATTCCCTAAAGGGAGAGTATAGATGTCCAACAAAGGTGGACTTAAGATGAGAGAGATTGGATAAGCTCAAATGAGGTATTAGGGATAAGACACAATATAACAATAGCGACCTATAGGTATGGATGAAATTATAAATCATATCAAGGAACATGTGAGGGAAAAGATGCCTCTAATTGCATTGGAGTGTAAACAAGAAGGATATCCAGGTGATGCAAGGCACATGCAACCAAAAGAAATGTTAGCATATAACCAACGATAGTTAGTTATACCAAAGATCACAAGGAAACATGGATGAAATGAACTCATAAACATAATGTCAACATGAAAAAAGGGGTTTAAGTTGTAACTTATATACAAGAAGAGGGTTCTCAAAAAGTGGTGTTCCCTAAATCTACGTACCAACTCTAGGAAGGGGGGAGAACAAAATGATCAATGTGGGAAGTTTGCTAGAAGAAATTTGATCAATGTGGGAAGCTTTTCTAGTATGCTAATAAATTGAAAGACTGATAAATGTGGGAAGCCTTCAATGCCATGGTACAAAAGATTGGCCATCCTTCAAGGGTATGTTCTACTTTATACATAATATAGATGATAATAATGATATATGATAGCCTTCGTTCAAGGGATTTGGTCTATTTATTTTGATTTTATTTGAATTTGATTTGCATGTTTTTTTTTTTGAATGAACAACTATCCTTCAAGGGAGCAGTCTATTTTTTTAATATCTTTTGAATTTTGATAAGAGAATCCATGAATTTCAAATTTTAACATGGGGGAGAGCTGGGAATAATAAAATAGACCGCCTATAAGGGGATAATGAATGTAAAAGAAACACCCCTAGACCCTTTGCATGGTTACAATTGTAAAATAAGAGTTTGATGTATGTTATAATTGTGAAGTTATCGCCAAGGGGAGAACCTAATCCATAAGGAATATGCTACGGGAAGAGCCATGGTACCCATATTTAAGGTCATGTAGAAGAAAGTGATGGGTAGAACACATAAATCTAGATCATTATGATGAAAGATGGAAGAGGCTAAAATGGAGGAATGATCTAAGGATATGACTAATAGTTCACTGGTAGATGTGCTAACAATAGATAAGTCACAAGTGTAATGCATTAAGAGTTTCCACTTCTAGTTTACCATAAAGGGAGGCTATATGATAGGCTCTTGACCCATACTTGTGCATGATAATATATAGTCCAATCTAGTTAGGGAAAAACTTTCCACATTGGCTCCTTTCTAGAGTAGTAATGTTATGATTTTATTTGAGGATGAGGGTCATCGACATTAAATTAGTGTTAGGATTGGATATGATTAGATCTTGTAGATGAGTGGAGATAAAAAATATGTGCTACATTGAGGAAGTGAGTAAAATATGCATCCTTAATGAAAGTGGACTTAAAAATATGGAATAAAAATATGGTGCCCCAAGGGGAGAAAAAATATGGCCATGAAAGTGGAATTAGGATGAGAGTAAATGGCCCCCCACGAGAGAGAAAAAATATGGCCACAATGGTGGAATTTGGATGAAAAATATGGTGCCCAAAGAGAGGCACAAACATGGCCACAAAAGTGGACTTTGATAATTATGAATAAATCTGATAATAGGAGTTAAAGTTTATGCACACCACCCCGCTCAAAAGTGAGGAGAGAGGAAAATATGTATCTTAGTGAGACGAAGATGGGATAAGATACGATGAGAAGAAATGAAAACTTTGCGCTACCTTTGAGGGAGAAAAAAAAAATCCCTAATGAGCATAAGATAGCCACAAAAAGTGGACCTATGATGAAAACTATGGAACCCCAAGAGAGGAACAAACATGGCAACAAAGGAAAATTTTGGATGCGATGAGGTCATAGATAAATTTATTAGTTAAGATAAGACAATAAATTAGATAAGATAAAGTAGGTAAGATGGAATGGATAAGATTGGATGATATAACTATGGTAATGTCAAGGAAAGAAGCTAATCAGATATCCCATTGATGCTAAAGTGTATTCCCCCATCACCCATGGAAATTTTCAATGAATAGGAGGATGAAGGACTGCACTTATGATGTATGGATGAGGAGGAAGATGTGAGCTATCTAGAAGTGAGGGATAGGTGGTCCCCCTAGTGAGAGATTTTGCATTCCATTAGGTAATGTGGATGCAAATGGAATGGTAGATGTGGATGATGAGGTAGGATTTTTAGGAGTATCAATAATAACTTTGGATTTTGATTGGAAAAACGATCAAGGATCATAGGGGCTGATTGGTAAGACAAACAATACTTGATAAATAAGGGAGGACCATCTTTGGGAGGAGTTATATGTGTAAGAGATATGATAAGGGGATGATATGGATGGAGGAGGAGATTTAGAAAATTTAATAGATGTGGATTGTAGAAATAGGGAGTGGATCGGTTACAGATAAAATGGAAAATGGAGAAGGATGATCCCCTGGGGACAATAAATTCATCCCTCTCGATAAGATCGTAGATGATGGTTTTAAGGGCCTTACAATGCTTAGTTTTGTGACCTGGGGTATGATGATAGTTGCAAAAGAGATTGGAATTAAACCATGATGGTTTCTTACTATGATGGTTAAAATATTTAATGGGAGGGAGCATGATAGTGGAAGTTTTTAATTAAATGTATAAAGACCTCTTTATACGACCCAATAGGAGTAGTGAAGGGAAGGTTTCTCTTGTGAGGCTTGGTAAGATATTTATTCTTGGATTTAAGGGAAGGAATGGATGTAGATTGGATGGGTGAATTGGATGTCTTAAAATATGAACCGAATTTAAGAAGGAGGATTATCTTGTTTGGATTTGGATTGATTGCTGCAAAGATGTCTTAGATGGAGGGCCTGGCCCTAAAATATATGGGGGTTATCCTAGGATGGATGTTGTAATATTTGATCATTGAGAAGAGGGGGATACCTAACTTCTTACGAGGATGTGTGAGAGACCTTTGGGGATATTTACCAAAAGTCTTAGATTTTGATCAATAGGATTTACCCTTGGCAGGGATGATAGTGATGACAGTGATCTCAACTGGGAGGATATGAATATTATGGTGTAGGGATGGATTTTAATGGAGAAAGAGGTGTATTGTATGATGTGTGTAGGTTTTGGATTGGTTAATGTAGAAGTATCTGGTTTATGAATACCCTTTGTGTTTGTTATTAGGTGGTGGTGTTTATTTCATGAATGTTTTTAAGGGGTATCATTGATATGTTTGCAAATCAGTAAGATTTGATTTATGTGGCAGTGGGTTGTAGATGTGGAAGTGGTGGATATTGAAGGCTTAAGTGTAGAAGTTTGGGATAAAATAGGTGATGTGACCATGGGAAAATATGTAGGTATATGTGATGAAGATTTCAAGGTAGACATGAGTGGATTTACTGATATAGTAGATGTAGGCGTAGTTAATATTGATGATGAGATACGTATAATTGGGTTGTTTAGGGATGCTAGTGATGTGTTAATAGGTGTGTTTTATGTAGATACGGGAAGGGGGTTAGATATGATAGGATGGGGCATAATATATGTGGATGAAGAGGTAGGTATAGTCAAATCTTATCTATGGATGTGGTAAATGTATGAATCGATTGTAGAACAAGCAGTAAAAGTTGATGCAGATGTGGGAGTATATATTGAATAAATTACAGACACAATGTCTAAGGTAGAGGTAGATGATGCTGTGGTCGATGAGATACGAAAGGATGAATATGTGTTATGTAAATGATATATCGAATGAGGATTGAATTTTTAGGATGTGGAAGGTGAAGATTGATTCGCGGGTGATGGATTAGGAAAGGGTTGTTTGAAGATTTCAAGTGGTTGGCTTAGAGATTGAGGGAGAATTGTCTACTTTGAGATCACCCTGATTTATAAGTTGTTGAACATGATCTTTAAAAGATTTTTTTTTTCGATGTCGTGACCTATGACATGATGATATTTGAAGTAATGACCCTTGTAATACCAAGCAAGTTTGGGGTGCAAGTTGTCAATAGGTCGGATGGGAGGAAGTGTGAGGAGGTGAGCCACCATCGACTTATCAAAGAAGGAACTGTAAGATTCCCCCAAGGGGGTATAAATTAGAAGATGGTTTATAATTTTCATGCGGAGGCACCGTGTAAGAGGTGGAGGGTTGTGTTAACAGAACATGAGAAGTGGATGGATAAAGATGTAGAGAAGATTGGGGGTATGTTGAAGTTAAAGGGAGTGTTTGAGAAGAGGGAATATAGTTTTGTGGTGAAGAATGGATTGGTTGGGGGATTGTGTGATGTTGGAAACTAGGGATGTAATAATATTGTTAGGATTTGAATGGAGATACTTGATTGTTGAGACACATGAGAAGTGCGAATGTTAGTAGATTAGGATGTTTGGATAGACAATCTGGTGATAATACCAGATGAATTAGGGGTGGTTGTTGATATGAAAATGATAGGGGTGGAATAGGATCCACCAATCTAGTGGATTGATAGGATTGAGAGGCTATGGGATAGATCTATGAAATAGGAAGTCATACATGGGGCTAGGAGGAGGCCCAAAAGTTTCTAAAGGAGTAGGAGATGGAGGTGTGGCTTGGTTGAGGGGAAATAAAACTAATGAGAAATAGGAGAGTCAGTTTCAAAAGGGGGATCGAATTTGGATGACATGATCTTCAAAAGGTTGAGAGATCCAATGCAAAATCTTGAGATTGTTGGAGGAAGCACTATTATTGGATATATTATATTATTGTATTGTTTGAGAAGAGGTATTAATAGGCATGAAATGGGATATTTTTTTAATAAATTTTATTAGCAAACAATTTAAAAAAATGATGTTTTTATTAACATGATTAGTTAAGAAATGTTATAAAAAGAAAGGGGTGGATAAAAAAGGTTCCTAGGAATCAACAGTCTAAGGTTGGTTTTAGGTAGTTATGGCTAGGGAGGTTTTGGAAATTTATAGTGGCTTCCTGTTGGGTGATGTAGTCATTTTTACACCCACCAAGAATAAGGGAACCCCATGCACGCTGACCTATCACCCAGCGGGTGCTAGGGCACTCAACCCGAGGCACGTGTAGGTGCCGAGTCTCTCTTTTATGTGAGTTGAGTGGGAAAACATCATCTATGATCTGAAACTTAAAGGAAGTGAGTGGAAATGAGACATGCAAGCATCATAGAGCTCATAATGGATTCTAGATCAGTGTAGTCATTCCAGACAGAAAATTACTTAACAGATTAAGAATTGAATCAAAACAGAAAGGGAAATGTGCAAGGTTCAGACTCATTCCATAAACATGCATAAAACAGAACCATGAAGATATGTAAATGCACCAGAATCATTACTGATCATATTCATATAAATTGGTAACCTCATTACATTCATTAGATTCATTACAGAGCATCAAAGAAAGGGAAGACCGAAGTCATGCATCATAACTGGATTCCTATCCTTTAACTCTCAAAATGAAAATTTAAACATCCAAGCCCTTGGTACATCCATCTCCTATGTTTTATCTACCCAACCCAAATAGAGTTCCTTTGCAACATTTCTGTAGAGCTCCACTCCCTCTTTCTCTTTATATCTCTTTTCTTCTACAGGCACTTGTATTTATAGGCTGCTTGAACTACCAACTCACCTTTCTGAGGCTTTAGATCCATCACCAAGTGTCCAGATGTGGTCCTCCATGGGAGCATGCTCCTCCAGGCCTGAAGATCTCTCCACTCTTTGTCATGATGGTATTCTAGGAGCTTCCATCGCATGGAATATTCCTTCCTAGGGCCAACCTATTGCCAAGATGGCACCTTATCCACTCCACATGCACAGTTGGATCACGTTTTTCTCGTGTCCTTCCCGATACGCCAAATACGGATAAGTCCTGAGACCTTGTCCTGCAGGCTGCGCATCACGGGTTCTACTAAGACCCTCCTAGAACCTTGCCTTGCACGCCTTCTTCTTGCACACCCATTTCTTAACTTCAGTCTTGCATGCCAATATGCACCTTTTTGGACTTAGTCAATATTTTAGGGGCCCAACATCACCCCACACTATGCCTATTCTCTTCCCATGGGAACACTTCTCTAATGAATAAAGAATCACAATAGTACTTAACATCTTGGGGAAAATAATAAGGGAATGAAGAATTTAGGAAAGAAGAAAGAATGGGGAAGTGATGGCATTATTGCAACAAGATAGGAAAATCTTTTTTGCAAGTTCAGCCTCCAACTTGTTCCAGGCATTGACTTCATTTTGAGCTCTCTGGCAGAGGTCACCGACTAGGGTGCTTACCTCCCCAAAACTCAGTCCATCTCCTTGAGTGTTCATAGTGTCTACAATTTTTTCCAACTCCTTGCCCACATCCTCAAGTGCGTCCATCCTTCTAGTAATCTGTGGGTATAACTCCTTTAGCCGGTTCTTGATTATACCCCTTAGGGCCTCAATAGCTTACTAACTTCTTTTCAACCTCGGCCAGGATTCTATCCCACTCTGCTCTATTCCCTTTGTTCTTTTCTTGTAACTCTTTAAGCTTTGCTTCATAGTTTGTTGACTAGAATACTCGCCACTTTATCTCTGTCTGCGTGAAGTTGTCATATGCGGCCTCAGCGGTATGGGAAACAATCTTTACATCAGTAAGGACTTTTCTGTATTCAACCATGATTTCTACTACCTTTAATTTTTCCTCCTTCTCCATGTGCACTGCTGATACTTCTTCCATGGATTCTAAGGCTAGAGGTTTCCTCTCCATGGTGAGGATGCATGTTAAGTCTTCAAGGCACTCAAGGGAAGATCCATACTTTTGCTACGGGGCGGCGTTAAGTCTGGATGCTTCAACATAATGACATCTGTGATGGATTCTACCTTCTTATGTACTTCACACACCCTTTCCTTTTCTTCCCTAAGTTCACACTTTAGTTGAGTGCTAATTAACTCCTCCTGCTTTAAATCCTTGGCCTTCTCTTCTAGCTCTTCCTCCTTATTTTCCAGTTCTTTTCTTCTAGAAATTTTATCCTATCATTCCATCCAAATAGCCTAGCTTCAACCTCAACTAAGACCTTGTTGAGTGCATTGCATAACTGCTCATCTGAAAGCTGCTAAGCATTTACCAAGGGGTTGTCTCCTTTTGACTCAGGCATTTTCATTAGTGCCCCGTGGCTTACCTCAAACTCTAGCTCATTGATGTGGGACTCAATTTCCCAAGAGAGAATCTTCCTCATCTGAGGGTATGCACCTTCTTCATCAAATGACTTCATTTCCAAGAGTTGATCTATTGGAACTGTGCTTTGGAAGTGTGCACACAACACCTTGCTGGGATCATTAATGTAGCTCATTCCTTGCCTCTGGATCTCCATGTACTTTCCCCCAATGCACATGTGCCCTTAGGAATAGTTACTGATAGACTGGGGCCTCCCACGCTGCCATGATCTTTCCCTATGCTTTCTTCCTTATCTTCTTCCATCACTATATCAGTGCTGTGCTCCAATTCTTGTTCTACCAAGGATTCGATGATTTTTCGTTGCTTCTCTTTCTGCCACCTCATTTATTTTCTCCTTTGTGAGGCTTGGAGTTTTTTTGATCCTGCACGCCAACCTCTCACTTCTCTCCATGTTCTGGGAGCTCCTTCCTCCTCCTGGATACCCTTACGCTGCATGAAAAGGAACTCATGTTCTTCTTCTCTGCCCTCTTCTTCTAAATCATGCACGCTGAAAAAACAAGTGGTTCTTGGTCCCCTTCAGGATCATTTTCTTCATCGTCATCCCTCTCACCTATGTATTTCTCCAAGCTCTTTGTTTCCTCTCCGAGTTAGCTTCCTCCATCACCTTCTGTTTCTTCCTAACTGGGGATTCCAGTATAGGAGATTATACTTTCTCTTCCTCCTCCTCTGGTGATTTCTCCCTTGCGATAAGATTTTCCTATTCTGGAACTCCTCTTTGACTGGGGACCTCTTCCTATGCATGTAAGTACTTATTCTAGTGACTTGTTCCTGGGGCACCTATTTCCTGTGTATCTTGGGCACTTGGTGCCTTTTCTGCATTTCTTCTTCCTTATGTCTGGGTGTGGGCTTCTTCCTACCTGTTGGTCCTTAGGTATAGATACTTCACTTTCAAGATAAATTCACCCTTCTCAAACTTGGGCCTTATGTGAAGGTATACTCGCACTGCAGACCTCCCCACAATGGGAAGAGTCAGGGGTTTCACCATTTGGAATTCATGTGACACATAATTTTCCACGTATGCGTGCACTTGTTGGGGTAGACCAACATCCTGTGCATCTCCCTGTGGTCCCGGTCCACCTCACTAAGGTCAAAATTTAACTTCTTGGAATCCTTGAATTTGTTAACTCCCGCCTGGAAGTATTGAGCTGTGAAGGAGAATGGGAGCTTGCACCATGGGCTCATGGTTTCATCAGTCAACTTGAACCTACCAATACAAAAGTGTTGGTATATAGCGAACTCAACTTCTCCTATTGTAAGTGCTGGCAGTTGTTATGGTATTCTCCATTCTTCCCCGAACGCATTCCTTAAATGCACAGTATACCACTTTTCAAGATGCACCTTGTGAACGGGCGTCATGCTATCACAAGTGTATTTCTCAAATCTTTTTTTCAGGTGAGGGGTCTTCCTCTGGGTACTCCCAAATGAACTTGTCTACTGCATCTAGTACTCTGATCTCTAAGAACACAATGGTTAAGAGGACATTACCAAAGAGAATCTTGTCTCCTTCTTGTGCGCTGGTGATAATTTCATCTGTAATGTATGCGGACAAATTGTAGATGGTGCCCTTTGATATTCTTCTACAAACATTCAACTAGGACTTGTTTACCTGCGTCCATATTTCTTGCGTTGAGTTTTGTTACCAGGTGCGCGGCCATTCTCATCACTGGGTCTTGGATATCCCCGATATCAAAGTACCTTGACCCCTTCTTGTATGCATACACGGCCACTATTTCCTTAATTGCTTCCTTGTCACACAGGTCATCCTCTAAGATTTCTCCCTCAAAGATAAGGCCTGTGAATCTTGAAATTAGATGAGGGGTTATGCGCATCTTGTGCCCCGTGAAGTGAAAGTGGTCTTCATGTACGCGTGACATTAGCCACTGATAGAGGCACTCTGGCTTTCCGAAGTAGGGAAACTCATAGAGTTGTAATAATCCCACCTTCTCTAACTTCACCTTGAATTCGTCGCTATAAATTGGTAACCCCTCAGGTGTTCTCTGGTTAGTTAGGCACACTAACTCCAATGCCATTTCCTTTTCAATCACGTTCATGCGATGATTGTAGTCACTTATTGTCATTTTTCTTAAGTGGGATTCCCATTCCATCCTGAGAAAAACCCCATCTGGGTACTGCATTTCTACATACCATTCCTCGTTGGTACTTGCGATAATCTCTTGTTGTTTTCCCTTACCCTTGCCCTTCTTAGGTGTTATTGCTGGTTTCTTAGGTGCCATTTCTTGGGTTATCACTTCAACTTCTCTTCCTAGCTCTGCTCTTCTATCTTTTCCAAGTTCAAATCTCCAACCTGCGAAGAATACTCTTTTTTTTATAATCCATGCCCTAGTTGTCAAACCCTAACTGGAATATCTTTTCACAAGACAACGCTTCTCCACAACTCTTCCCATGCCCGTGAATTACTTCCCTCCTGGTTTGCAGATCCAAACTAGTCACTCATGGTTAAAATTTTCCAATTTTTTTCTTCGCACGGATCAACTCTGGAAACCCTAGTTCTGCAAAAGGTCTTCCTCTTTGTATTCACAAAGTAAATAATGAAGTTCCCAACCTTCTATTTATAGTTTTTCCCACTTTTAGCATTAAATGCCACTTCACCTACCACTGTACTTTAACACTTAATGCATATTTTTCAAACAAACCCATCTTTAGCACCTTAACTCACGTGCCCAACCTTGCACGGACAATTCTCCAACCTTATGGCACACAACCAATCCATCTTGATAGGAGACTCTTGCGCGCGTGTAACTACGCCAAAGGCACTTATTCTGTCATGATTTTTTCTCTCACCTACCTCGTGTTGCATTTGTGCTTCTTCCTTTCTTGTACATGGATCCACAATGTAGCCTTACCCTGACACCAACCATCCTTTTTCACCTTTCCTTGCATGCACTTCCTTCATAGGGCCATTCAACCAGGATTTCCAATGCAATCCTTCCTGGTGCTTCATACCTTGCAATTTCTTCCACCTTACTCTACCCCACACTAAAATGATGTGCGGTCCTCTGCGCATTCACAACCTTCAAAAATTAATGAGGTTACCGGTGCCCCAAGGCGCAAAAAAAACAACAACGAGAAAGGGAAATACAAGAAAAGGAACATGCAATAAAGGAAATCCTGAACTATCAGGCAATACTACCTTATTACAAACACCAAGAAGACTTATTTATAGTAGGGCTTTGGCCTACTCCAATTGAAGTGTCCTGGAAATCTCGTCCCATCTAGCACTTGCAACTGGCACACACCTGAATCAAGGATGTACGAGATGATGTAGGGACCCAAACCAATGCACCTTCAACTTCCCAGGATGGTGCAGAAACTTTGAATCATACAGTAAGACCATCTGCCCAACCTCAAACTTCTTGTTCTTAATGTGACGATCATGCCATGCCTTTTGTTTTACTTTTTAGTTTTCTAGCTCCACCTGGCTAATGATCATCTCTCATCCAATTGCATTAACTTTTCAATTCTTTCTTCAAGTGCTTGTTCATCATCTAATCCTCCTGCGCGCTATACACAAATAAGGTAACATGAATTCAACTGGAAGGACAGCCTCCGTGCCAAACACCAATTGAAATGGTGTGGCCTTATTCAACCTCTTGTAGGTTGTCCTATATGCCCAAAGAATGGCTGATACTTTGTCATCCCAATCCTGTCTACCAACATCACAAATTTTAGTCAATGTGTGGCTAAGTATTTTGTTAAATACCTCAGCAGTTCCATTTTCTTGAGGGTGATAGGGAGTAGTTTTTGTGATGGGCCACCATGAATTCTGATAGCAGAATCCTAACCATTTCATTGAGGAAGTGCGTACCTCTATCACTTGTCAAACTCAATGGGCATCCATACATGCTGATTATGTTTTCCCATAAAAATCTAGCAGCGGTAGCCGCCATACAATCCTTTGTAGGTGCTGCCTCTTCCCACCTTGTCAAATAATCAGTGCAAGTGAGGATATACCATGAACCAGTCCTTTGCGCCACTGGTGAGATTGGTCCAATAAAGTTGATAGCCCACTTCTCAAATGGTTCCATGTTGGCTATTGGTCATAAGGGCATTTCATCCCTTTTTCTAGGTTTATCAAGGCACTGGAAATGGTCACAGGCCTTGCAAAACTCAATGCAATCTTGATAAATGGTCTCCCACCAAAGCCCTACGAGTAGAATCTTCTACATGCAGTTGCATTTCCCGCATAGTGTCCTCCTGTAATCCCACCATGTGCCTCTTCCATAATTTCAATGCACTCATGTTCTAGCACGCAACAGTGCAGAACCTCATCATGACCCATTTTGTATAGATATCCACTAATTAGCATGTAGGGCGCGATGTGTATGGCCAACTTCTTCTTCTCCAAGGCCTTCATTCCAACTGGTACCACACCCATTTTGAGAAATACTGCAATATCTTCTAAGTCTTGAGGGTGCGCACCACAACCTAAATAGTTGTGCATCTGACATGGTATCCTCAATGCTTTGCACCTCCTCCCCTGAATCAATCCTAGATAAATGATCAGGTCTGGAATTACTTTTTCCTGAGTTTGACAACCACTGTGAACTCAAATTCTTGGAACAATAGTACCCACCAACATATGTGCCCTTGTAGAATGGGCTTGTTCACCAAGTATTTCAATGCCATATGGTCAGTGTAAAATATAAAAGGGGTTGCCAACAAATACTGTCTAAATTTATGAAGTGCATAGATCATGTGACAATGCCTCGCACTCAGTCATAGTGTAATTCTACTCTGCTGGTGTCAATTTCCTACTTGCAAAGCACAAAGGATGATCAATAATCCCTTCACCAGGATGTGCAAGTACTGCTCCAATGGTGGTTCCTTGAGCATCCACATGAACATGGAAAGGCTTATCCCAAGAAGGGAAATGTAGGATGGGCGTGGTGACAAGCCTATCCTTCAAAGTGTCAAATGCCTTCTGTTGTGCCTCTCCCCAATGAAAGGAACTCTTATGTCTAAGTAACTCTTCTAAATGCATGGTGATCTTGGAATATCCCTTGATGAAATTCCTATAGTACCCCGTATGCCCAAGAAATCCACGCACTGCACTTTGACTAGTAGGCTCCCTCAATCCCACAATTACTGCAACTTTTGCGGGATCTACTAGTAGGCCCTCCTTACATATGATGTGCCCCAATAATGTTCCAAATGGGGTAGAAAAGACACATTTCTTAATGTTGAGGGATATCCTCAACTGCCGACACCTTTCAAACATCAGCCTTAAGTTGTCACAATGGTCCTTTACTAACCCATATACTATCCAATCATCCAGGTAGACTTGAAGGAATTTATGGATGAAGTCCTGGAAAGCTTGCATCACAATGCCTGCGAGAACACAACAGGTGCATTCTTCAACCCAAAATGCATGACTGTATAGGAAAAAATTCCCCACTCAGTGGTGAAAGTTGTCTTCCTTCTGGTCCTCCTTTGCAATTCTTACCTAGTGATAGCCTGAGAATCCATCTGTGAAAGATTAAACCTCGTGTCCTGCCACTCCTTCTAATATTTCTTCAGTAAATGGGGTTGGGAAAGGATCAATGATACATACTGCATTTCAGGTCCCTGTAATCAACACAGATCCTTATCCTTCCATCCTTCTTGATACTAATCACCATTGGACTTATCCATTCCCAACTCTTCAACAACTTCAATAATGCCTGACGCTATCATCTTATCTATTTCTTCTTTAACCTTCACATGTAGGTTAGGATTCATCTGGTATGGTCTTTTCCTGACTGGGTGTGCACCTTCCTTTAGTTTTATCCTCATCTCCCCCAAGGAATGGTGGACACCTTTAAGCTCATGATACCCGCGATGGGAATAAATGCTCAAACTCACATAAAAGATCAATGATCTTAGAGACTTCTTTCTCCAACCAATAGTCTCCAATGATATGCCTCTTTAGGCTCTTCTTCTGAGCCAATGTTAACCTTATTTGTCTTTAAAGGTTCATGATAGGTGCGTGCCCATTCATCAGCACTATCTATGACTTTGTGTGTCCCTACAGAGTGGTTAACATCCAAGTTCTCTACTTCTTCTCCATCAATAACATACACCATCTTCCCCTTTTCTTTCTCTATACACACACACTCAAACCGTATCTCTATTGTTTCTTCCTCCTCAAAGCGCACTTCTAGGCTAGGTTCTCCTAGCAAACTCTTGTATTCTATCTTCTGCCATAACACTATCCCCCTAATGTAAGGTGCTTGAAAACCTGTAATGCCTTATGTACTGATGGCTTTGTACTATGGTACTACAATGTTTGAATGAGGTCAGCCGCCAATTCTTGCCAATGACCAGTTTGGTGACTCATCTCTGAGTGGATATACCATGCATGTGCACAACCTTGTAGGGTGGAATACAACTTGTGAACCCATAATGAAGGTGGGGTAATGCTTCTACGCTTCCCATCTAGGCTGTCTCACATGCTTGGATATGGAAGGAAGCGGTCTCTTTACCATGGTAGTATTTTATAGCCATGGGCACGTTGCTCCTGTAAAACCTTACAGAGAATGAAATTCTCACCTCACGCCATTCCAAGAGATTATCCTGATGCATTGACCACTAGTGCACAACAGTTTTGAGTAGGACGTAACTTAACATCCCTCTTCGTTCTATTCTCCTTCTTCCACTGAGCTTCCATCTCCTGTAAAAAGACCTCAGGGAAGGCTCCTCTTGAGTACTTAGGTAGCTCCTTTCCTCCCTAGGCACCAGACTGTACACACCTTTGTCACCTTTATTACTGATCCTCTCAAATTTCGTCTGATTAACTCATAGGTTCCATGCGCCCAATTATCGCATGCTATACTGGTGGTGTCACTTAGGGACTGAGCATCCTCAAATTGGATAACTCCCTCTATGGGATGAATTGTCTCTAGATCCCTGATTGAGCACACATATATTCTATCCAGGACCTCTTCTCCCAAAGGTTCAATAGGGTGTTGATTTTCCATCAGCCAGGGGTATGATGACTCTTTCCTCCTCATTTTCAAAAGCTTATGTATCCCTTATTGAAATAAAGATCCACATTGTTCTTATAGCACCATGGGCACCCAAGTAGTGCTGGGAAATTTTCTTTGCCTTGGTGAGCGCCAAGACTTTGAAGTCCCTAGTAAACTTAGCCCCTTGAATGGTGATAGCTTCATCCTTCAAGACACCGATGGGCATTTCCTTTATTTTGTTTTGCCATACACAACACATTCAAAGATGGTTGTAATGCAGTTCTTCCCATCTGATGCCATGCATCTAAGGTGAGAACATTGACCTCCGTGCCTATGTCAATGAGGATATTACTAAGGAGCCATCCATCCATGACCGCATTTAATGTGATCTCCCTATCATAGTCAAGGCTGTGAGGGGGAAGGTTTGCATGTAAGACCTGCCTCTCACACTCTTCTCTGGTGCGTGGTACTTTCTCTCTCAACCATGCTCCTAGCAAGGGAATAATATTCTCTTGCCTTAGAATTTTACATACTTCCCTGACCTCATCCAGGTCATCTTTTGGTTGCCTCGACCTTCCTTCTTTGCTCCTCCCTCCTAGACTACTCCTTTAGACATTGGATTTATCCTTGTAAACTCTGAATGACATCCATGGTTTCTTGATATACATCCTTTTGATGCGCAGGGTCTGGGTACTTCCCATGTACCACTTCTTCCCTTGAAACGAGGTTCTTCTACCGTGGCATTTCCTTTGCACGCGTGGCCTATGCTCTTGTTGTTACCATAACAGGTTCCAATCCTGCATCACGTGTCACCTGTGGCATCCATTATGTGTCAGCCTTCTTAATGCTTACCATTGCAGTACCCTTGTATTTTTTGGTGCTGCTGATTCATATGCTCAAACAACTCAGGGAACTCCTCATACTTGTGCTTCTTCCCACACCATGAACACTACAATAAATCTAGGCACTCGCACTTGTAGTGGTCTGTAGACCCACAATTAAAATAGGTTCCACGTGGGAACTAACTTCTTCCTCCTTTTCCATGGTTACCATGACCACAAAATCCTCTATGAAATCCCCTTCCGTGCATGTGCCTCCATCTACGTGCGACTCCTCATAACAGCGATCATCATCCTTAGAACTACTGGCAATGCTGGTCTGGTGCACACCATGATCAATGGCCTCATGGATCTGATCAATAAGCCTACAATCCTTCGTATCATGGGTTTTAGAGGTGTATATTTTACAGTAGCAAGATACATTCTTCTGAATTGTGCAGCTATAACAAGGGACATCTACTTGCATCATGGTCCCCATGAAAAATTTCACAATCTACTACTACGGTGTCGTATTGTCTTCTGGGGGCAACTATGCTTTGGCATGCCATTCTACTTCACAATCTGTACACCACATTCCACTGCGAGTCTCATGAGATAAGTTTATAGATAATTTTTCCAACTGCTTAGCCATAACAGTGATTTGAGCTTCTAGGAATGGGCTAACCCTAGTGTCAATGCTCCCAACAGATTTAACACACAGGGAAACTTCTAATGCCTTATGTGGGTTTATGAAAGTCTTTATGATATAAATCCCTTATAAATGGGGTTATCAACCCTCCATCAAACCATTGAGAATGTTGTGAAGGGTGAATGTCATATGACAATTTTTACAGGAGAATTCTTAAACTACACGCGTCATACTCCCATTACACTCTCTATCATTCCCTTCTGAATCTCTTTAAGGGCACTCGATGCTCTTCTGATTGAACTCAGAGATGTGAAAATCTACTAGGAAGGCATTTTTAAAACGCGTTATAATCTATCACCATCTGATGGGGGTCATACTTCCTATACCAGCTATATGTGTGCGGCCTTGGAGCATCGTTACAAACTGACTAGACCTTTCACTCTGGGGTTGTAATCCCCTTCGCACGTGCCATAGAAAATAACACTTTTGAAAATGCTCCACAACATCTTCAATACCCCTGTAATCTAGAAAATGTAAATACATCTGAAAGAAAAATTAAGGAGGTGGCTAAGGCCCCTGTCCTCTTAGTTCAGACCCTTGGTTTTCTCCGGTGTTTCATCCTGCACCGGATCCACTAGATCCACCAATTCCTGTGCCTCCAAATCCACCAGGTCCACCCCTAGATCCACCAGTTCCACCTCTAGATCCACTAGTAGCTATTCACATGGGCCTCAAGTAGTCATGCACCTAGGGTCCCTAACGTCCTTCTGAACTACATTCCAACCGTCTGTGCAAAATTGTGCCACTGATTGGATGTGTGTCCTGTGCCAAACCCTAACACATTACCCATGCATTATGTACTTGCTCCTTATCCAAAAATTCCCCTAAAAATTGGGATGGTATGTGCATCCATAGAAGTCCCAAACAAGAAATTATATCTCTTGGGTGCAGATCTGTCACTTCCACTGATACCAATTGGGGTCAGCGAACACTCCCTCCTTGATTCTGGAAGACCAAGCACCTAAGGTTTGGTCGCTAGGTGGGTTCAGATGTGTGCCAACGAATCTTCTCTCTCTGCGTGACGAACTCTCATCAAAATCCAAAGGGATATCTCTCCCACACACTTGCCAAGATGGGGGTAGTACAGACTACTCAGGTTCTACACGCCCTCTCACGGTGAACCTCAACTCCTTCCCGTAATGTCTGCCTCTATAGATCCATCACACTTGTAACCTCAATGTTGTCTAGTAATATCCCCTTCACATGCACTTCATTGTAATTGAGTCATCTCTCCTCCCTTTCTTTCTCTCATCGCAATTTCTGCCATCTTCCTCCATTCTAGTTTCCTTACCTAGCACTCAGAACGGTTTAGCTCGGCCATCAGAGATGCCTCTAAACTCAAGGTAACAATAAATATCTTCATTGCCAAAGGGATAACACATAGAAATGATCCTATGGGCTCCCATAAAAACTCGAAATTCAGCAAATTCCAGACAAGAATATATAGAAATAGTGTACTCCAGAGTGTAGCTAACCAACACAGCCTTTCCACCAATGATCCACAACATGAGTTCACACGTTAAATATGCATCATGCATCCTCTGGTATTCTTCTCAGGTCCACACGTGCGTGATCTATAATACCAAATTGATCTAGACGCATATACTGAGAGCCATTAATACAACTCTACTAGGAAGCAACATAATTTGTTTTCCATACAACTCATGGTAAAGGTTCTCCTCTACCCATCTACGTGCATCAAAATCAGGTCCGGTGCTGAATATCTCAGAAAATTCTTCCTCTGTGCTCTTTAACAATGATTCAAAACTTTCCAAAGTTAGGTGTTCTATCATCACTTATTACATAGATCATGATGTATGCCATTTCCCACTACCACTTCAAAAAGAGGTCCCAAATAACAGAAATAAGATGTAGTCTATTTTTATACCCACTAAGAACAAGGAAAACCCATGCGCACCGTCAGCCTATAACCCAGTGCAGGAACTGGGTGCTCACCTTAGGCACCTGTGGGCGATGAGTCTCTATTCTATGTGAGTTGAGTGGGAGAAACATCATATATGATCTAAACTTAAAGGGATTGAGTTGAAAATGATACATGAAAGCATCATAGAGCTCAGAAAAGATTCTAGATCAATGCAGTCATTCAAAACATAAAAGTACTTAATAGATTAAGAACAGAATCAAAACACAAAGGGAAATGCACAAGGATTCAGAATCATTCTATGAACATGGAAAAAATAGAATCATGAAGATATGTAAATGCACTGAGAATTATTACTGATCATAGTCATATAAACTGGTAACCTCATTATATTCATTAGATTCATTATATAGCATCGTGCAGTATGGTAGACTGAAGTCATGCATCATAGCTCGATTCCATATCCTTTAGCACTAAACAAAAAAATTAAAACCATCCAAACCCTTGATACATCTATCTCCTATGTCTTTATCTACCCAACTGCAGATATATTTCCTTTGCAACATTTGTGCAAAGCTCCACTCCCTCTTCATCTCTCCATATCTCTTTTTCTTTTGTGGGTGGTTGTATTTATAGGCCGCTTGAACTTCCAATTCATCTTCCTGAGGCTTCAGATCCATGGCACCAAGTGTCTAGAATGTGGTCCTCCATGGGCAGCATTCTCCTCTAGGCCTGAGCTCTCCACTCCTCTACCATGATGATCTTCTAGAAGCTTCCATCTTATGGCATATTCCTTCTTAGGCAAACCTATTGCTAGGCTGGCACCTCATGCCACTCTACATGTGTAATCGGGTCATGCTATTCTCATGTCCTTCATGATATGCCAAATACGGCTAAGTCTTGAGACCTTGTCCTACGGGGTGCGCATCATCAGGTTGTTCTAAGACCCTCATAGAACCTTGCCTTGCGCGCACCATTTGTTAACTCCAGTCTTGCGCACCTATGCACCTTTTTGGACTTAGTCAATATTTTAGGGGCCCAACTGGTGATAAAATCCAAATCACTCCACCTAGTAGAGATATTTCTAGATGTGTGAGTTTGGTTGTGTGTGATAGAGTGTGAGATGCAACCAATTAACCCCTACTTAAGCTATGCAAGCAAACAAGGATGCAAAATGTTATTTTAAAACCAAATCCAAATGTGAAGTTCGATGTGGAAAAAACACGAAAGGAAGGGAAAATATGATAAAAAAGGAGAAAATAATGAAAAATGAAGAATAACTAGATAATGCTTTTCCTTTTTATCTGATCTTTAAAGCAAGTGAAGAGTGTTCCAAGAAGCCGAACCCAACACAAGTAAATGAAAAGTGAATCCTTGTGCTTTAGTGTAAGTAGAAGATAGAAGAAGCAGAAAATATGTAAAGGATCACCTAAATGTTGGTCCCACTGGGCATGCCAAGAATGTTTTTTTAATTTTCTTGTTTGATTTCAATCAAATGAGTTAGTTACTAAAGAAAATTAAACAATTTAGAATGTAGAGTTTTATTGTACATCAAATGCGTGATGGCTGTGGATGAATGGGCAAAAAAGTGAATGATCATCACTATGAGCTAAACCTGTAAATAAGAATTAGTGAAAAGGAGATTGATTAGATAAGATATGTGGGGGTTGGATGATGAAATCCACTCTAAGAAGCAATAACTTCCTTGGCGGATGTCAACCCCCATGTTTGATAAGGTATGATAAAAGAAATGGTAATAAATAGGATAATATGTAGAATTTGAGGTACACAGAAACTAGAAAATATAGAAATGTAAGGCACATAAAAATATGATCTAAATGAAATTAAAACAAATTTACTTGGCTGGGTCGATGATGACCCAGACCATAAAGAGGTAGATCAATGACGACCTGTGTGTACAGATCTAGAAAACAAGATGAATGTGTATACCTATAGGGGTATGAATACAAACTGGATGAAACAAAAACCTATGGATGCTGGAAGTAACCTAGAGAAGGGAGTCTGAGGTAGAAAATGGTAGAAAACATTGACCGGGATGGAGTGGTTGATAAAAAAAACCCTGGTCGATGGTGACTATAGTAGGGTAGAACAAGGCCGAGAGTAAATGGAATGAAAAAACAACTTGCAAATAAGGAAACTAGAAGAGAAGGCAGATGATGGAGCTCTGAGTGGTGCTAAAGGTGATATTGTCCTAAAAAACATTAGATGCAAGAAAGATAATTATAATATGATAATAATTGAATAAAACAACAAAAAGATGACGATAATCTCATGAAATATGTTCACGAGTGATGCAAGCACGTTAGAAGGAGATCCAAGAGGTCTGTAACTATTGCAGGAATTATTAGGCACCATAAAGAGTTCCCAAGTTGTAAGAAAGCTCAGATATTTACATGCATATATCTTGTTTTGGAAAGGGAAGAACTCATTCTTATAGGGCCGACATCGACTGGGCTGGGTCGCCGTTGACTATGGGGAAACTTTTCCCAAAGGGGTTGATTTTTTGTTTTAATCGGGATTTTGGGCTCTTAAGGATTGGACAAAGTTATTTAAAGCTTGTAGGTGGGACATGTCATGGGTAGTTAGGAGATAAAGAGGGCTAGGATAACAACTATGAAAAATCATAGGGATGTAGATTTAGGATAAAAACATCCTAAATGGAAATTTGATTAGGGAACGTTAGGTAAAGGATATTAATTAATTAATTAATTAATGGGGATTAATTAATTAATGGGAATGGGATAATAAGTGGCCATTTGATTAAATGAAGGGGGATGAATTAAATAAAGAGGGTTTAGTGAATACCATGGTAAAATATGCACACACGGGAAATTAAGGGTAACAATACCAAATTTTGGTGTCTATAATTGGTGATCCTTATAGGGTTGGTGCTCTACTAAACTAGGGGTTGGTGCTACTAATGGGGTTGGTGCCTCATTAGATCAGGGTTGGTTTTCCTTGTGATGTTTGTGCTTCACTAATTACTTTTCTTTACGTAATATAAGTAAATTTTAAGTGGTTCTTCTTCCCCATAAGAGTTTCCCACTTACATATGGTGTTCTTGTGTTGAGTACTTTGTTTCTTGCTCTTGTGGTTGATGTTGTAAATATTAATAATCACACATGGTGATGAATGTTGTATGAGAAATCTAATTGATGAAGGTATGATTTGGTAAATGAAAGTAAAATATTTGTAGGACTGATTCATTCCCCCTCTCAGTCCCTTGTGCTTTCAACAACCAAAGTGATAAAGAACACGTAGAATGTAAAGTGCTAACAACTCAAGTAAAATGCATAGGTCCTAATTTTGTGTTTTTTGCAATTATTTAAATGTTTTGTATTATCAAAATGCACAACTATTTAAAAAATGGGTAAGTAATAAGAAAATTATACAACGATAACTTCCTAATGAGGTGAACATTTTTTTTTGGGAGATGGAGGCTTAATCATCAATCATGATTCAAGTGGTACCTACGTAGTAACACGTGCCAAAGAAGGTATGATAGATGCAAAAGTAACATTTGAATAAAGGTTCCAATGTAGTAGATGAGAGGAAAGAGTGTGAAAAGCACTAGGAGGATGTTGAGAAGATGTGTACATAATATGTGCACTAGGGGATTGTTGGCATGCAAATGTGCAACAGGGAAATTGCTAATTTCCAAGCATGACAATGATACTCCTGTACCAATAATTTCAATTCCTATCATTCCAAGACACCCTAGGTCTGCCTAGTTAGTCTAGTAACCTCCCGATAAGTGTTAATTCATACCCCTAGGTAATTTTAGGAGTTCATCAAAAGTCACAAGCTATAGACAGCTGTGGGAAGGGTTATCATTGGCCTTTCGAGGACTAGAGAAACTCCATGGAGCATAGAAGAAAATCCAAAACAGATGTGGAAAAAATTGAAAGGAATATGAACATAATGAAGGTGATTTTATAAGGTTTAGGGAAGATTTAGAGGAGTTGTGGCAGTTTCATCAAAGTTGGGGATTTACAAGCCTAGGCAGTGCACACACCAAAAATAGCTGTAGAGCTTTAGAAGGTAATTCTAGGAGCTTTGGATGGAGTTAGGAAGAAATAAAACATTGAAGGAAATTTAATTCCAGGTCAC